>JBAMHX010000024.1:4757460-4780950 GCA_037177515.1 Pseudomugil tenellus
TCCATCCATCCATCCATCCATCCATCCATCCATCCATCCATCCATCCATCCATCCATCCATCCATCCATCCATCCCTTTTCTTAACCGCTTCATCCAATTCATCAAATTTTGATTAAAGAAAAGACATGTTCTTCACAAAAAATTAGATTATAATATAGGTAACTAATGGGACCCGCAAATGTCCCACTCCCAGTTTTTTGTTTTGTTATCATGTTCTTTCACTTGTTCTTTCACTTTTGTTTTTATTTACTTTTCCACAAAATGCTTTGGTTCATTTTAGGTATCGAAATTGCAACAACAAAACAAGAAATGTCCTTGTTAAGTTTGGGACCAGGCTGCAGATGGGTTTAAATGCACCAGCTGAGAACTTTGGTCCAGCGTGCTGACATCAGCCAGGAAGTCGGGGAAACATGCAAGTTTACATTTCTGAAAACTAAAAATTCCAAAAATGTATCTCTACTGCTATTCTATAAATGCACAATCTACAAATGTACATTGTTTCCATGCTTCACAGAGGTATTTCACTTCTTTTTTTCCCGTACATAAAATTATGCGTCATTAATAGATACAGGTAGATGTTAGCATTATCGAGTGTTTAGAGAGGTGTTTTAATCAACCTCTGGTAATGCATCGTTTCTCAATTCTGTGTTTTTCCCAGCACTGCCTTATATGTTTTAGACATTTCCAAACTTCCTGGCTTCAGTGAATGCCGTTTTAATTTTTTCAACTTTTTTTTATTTCCTAAAAAAGAGATAAATGAAGTATTTTTCATTTCGTTCATTCATTTAAGGGGCTTGTAAAGAACTTGTGGAGGTCTAATAAATCTGAATCAGTCTATCTTTGTTTGGTAACCCATTGGAAGGGTAGCATGCCTCCAACAGAGCACCAATAGAAGTGTAGCAACTGTTAACCAGAACATACGGAAGCATTGACAATCCCTGCTCTTGTTCTTCCTCAGTGTTACCTTAGTGGCTTCAGTTCATACAAGTTCACATTAAATCCCTAGATAAAATGGCCGCCAACTCAGATGTGGCCTCATCTAATCAGAACAGTTTCTCTCAAGAGCACAAACACAGATACAACAGCTACTGTTTTCCAAGCCACTTCCTGTGACACGACCTCCTCCTTCCACCTGTTCCCTCCTTTAGATAGCCGCAGCCTGACCCAGCTGTCGGACAGAGGCTGCAAAGTTATCTTGTCATGCGAGAACCATAGCATTTAAAACAAAAAATGAAAGAAACCAGGGGCTACGTGCTCCTCATTTCTGTTCCATGTGTTCCATGTGGGATTTCACAACACTGGGACGGATGGATTTTGCTAAAGCTGCCATGCAGAATCAGGATCCTTGTGGGTCATTAAAGTTAGGTTGGGGGCGAGGTTGCTTTGTTTGTTAAACTTTTTTCCTCCATGATTTATCACAGATGGAAGAGACTCGAGTTTGATTTGACATGCAGTCTTGTGTTGCTACTTTTCTTGCTTCCCACAAAATCAGCTGTCCATGCTGTCAATCTGAAACATCAGATTTCAGAGAGGGGGTGAGGGGTGTGTGCTTCATGAAATTACAACCCATTTCTCTTTTGGATGCTTATACACTTATTCACAATTCATCCGTTCAGAGCATTTCATTCCAGTTATGAACGTGGGCATCCTGCCATCACCTTGTACAGTTCAGTTAGAGCTCAGCCGTTCTTTCACCCCATCCTGCCCCCTTGTTAGGTAAAGTGAATATTACTAATGCTTGGTGTTGGCTAATGTCTTATTTTACAAGCCTAATAAGAATAATGGCTTGTCATAAATTTGGAGTCATCCTGATCTTATGAGACAGGGTGTAAATGAGTTATGAATCATAACTGCTACCACTTACTGCATGATGGTGAAAGTACACTTTGAAAAGAAGGCAGAAGGGTGCGTGTGAATGCAACACTCAGCCAGACATCATGCGTGTCCACAGATGACATTGTGTTGGAGTAAAAGACAGATGCATGCGCTGATGTAAGGGATAACTACAGTGAAAATTAAAAGAGCTACTTTCAGCACAGAGAGTTGATAACACACCATCTTTCCATCTAGCTGTCTGGACCAAACTAAATCCAGTTTAAGTGGATTTAAAGGGTTTTTGCTCATTTGAATGATGCATCTTATATAAACAAATGGTTGTAGCAGTAATTGAGAATACATGATTGGACATTTTCAGTTGTACATATTTCAGCATGGCTAAGCTGGAATCAGTTGAGCTGTTTAAGTTGGCTGTTGTTGTCACCTCAAGATGGCAAATGTCCTAGACGCGTGATAGCAGGGCTCAACGTCTACTCTTTTATTCATTGCCTCTGTGGGTTGTTGTGCCATGTGCGGCAGAACAGAGGCAGGATTTGCTGTTGCTGCTTTAAATTCTTGGTCTCACGACATGCACAAAAATCAGATCCAAATATTGCAGCCAGCGTGGGTTTAGCATTTTGTTGATGTCTGCCACCCGTGATTTAACATCGGTTAAAGTCTTTCAATGTCAGCCGTGATGATTTCAGAATGAGACCCTAAATAATACCACGATGAATTCTGCTCTCATCTCTCATTTATCTAAGAAAGAAAAGTAGATGAGTGAGATTTGGAAAGCGAAGCTGTACGCTGGGTTGCAACCAGTGACGAATGTTGTGCTTGGTGGGCAACAAGACATATTGGCAGTGCAGAGCGCTGATGATTGAACAAGGCACCACAATCTGGGCAACAGGAGTCGTTTTTTGATTTCCTTGACATTTTACCCAATTTGAGCAAATTCTGCTCCATTCAGTCTGTTTAAGGCTGATGTTGTGCAAACTGTCCGGTTCAGAGCAGATGCAAAGGTTGGATTATTGTAAAGATTTATATATTTATTTGTTTTCACTGGTTTTTATCTGTGTTAAGTAACAAGACAAGTGTGTTAAGTGTGTTTTAAGTTTTGAGATTTCCCCAAACATTCGCTTTAGTACCCTGATGTAATGGTTCAGGTAAATTTTGACAGTAATGAAATATGTGCTTTATGTCTTTGAATTATTCTTTTGTGAGCAAGAATCACACTTAAGTAATAATAAATAGTTTAATGAAAAGTGAAGTTAAAGAGAGATTTGGATGTTATCTGGTTGTGATTCTCACATTCAAGGCTGGAAGTGAACGTGTGAGTACCCTAAGCTGACCTGGACCTTCTTCTTATGGTGGCACCTTAAACAAACTTGAAACAAATTAAAGAAGAGGGATGAGAAAAGTCAAGATGGGAAAAAGGAAGAAGATTACAGAAGGATGGGTGAGAAGAAAGATAGATGAGAAAGAGATATTGGAAAGATGAATGAGTGATGCAGGATGAATGGATGAGGGAGAAAATGGTGGATAACGGTAGAAAGTGTGGATGATGAGAGAGAAAGCGAAAGAGATGAGCAGATCAGGGATTGATGGATCAGATATTTTTTAGTTTAATATCTTTATTCAAACTTGTAGTGTCTTAGTTTTCCCTGTGAGGTGAGGGTTAGGACAGCACTTTCACAAATATTATTTTATGTATTTGTGTGGCTATGAGTGTGTGTGTGTGCCTCGTGAATTTTTTTTTATTTTTTATGTAAAGTATTTTTCATTGGGTTTGTTTGTATTCAAAAGTTCTTCATTGATGGACAGCTGGATGACGGAGGGGGAAGATGGGTGGAGAGATGAAGGGGGAGGGTAAGTGAGGATGAACGAATGAATCAATAATGAGTGGATGAGAGAAGTGTGAAAGGGTGAATGAATGGGAGGAGGTGTTTAAAGGAGGGAAAGATAGATGGATGAGAGAAGAGGACTAAATGGAGGAAAGAGGATGAATGAGGACAGAGAGATGAAGGACGAGGTCTAGAGGAGGATAGTGGTGAACCAGGTATAAGGAAACTCACCTGGTGATTAGAAGTGTGACTGAGGCGTGACATTACTCCTAATCCTAAATTAAGCTGAACTTCATAAGAATGAATTCTTCCAGAATCTTCTGTAATTGTTTACACCAAAACGTTTTCATACATGGCAAGCTGAAATACTTTGTTATACCGCAATACTGTGCTGACTGCAGTTCTTAGATCATCTCAAATGCTTTAAAATGTAAAAAACGGTTAGGGTTTTGGGTTAGGTTTTTGGTTTCCTGTTTTATTCTGTAGTTTTTCCTTTTTTGCCCATTGCTTTTTGTTTCAGCTTCATGTCTTCATTAGTTCACCTGGTTTAATTTCGGTCATTGTTCTGCTTGAGATTTGAGTCTTGTTCTGCTTTCAGTGTATTTATACCCTTGGTTTTCTTTCACTCTTCCTAGTTCATTAGATTCTTTTGTAATGAGTTCATGTGTAGTACTTTTGGTTAATCTGTTAATAAATCCAGTTATTTTACATCCGGCTGCCTTCTCCTTTCCTGCATTTGGGTCAACCATCCTCCGCGCATTGTGACAAAGACAAAGAATTGTACAGTTATACAAAATTTTAATATTTCATCTGACAAAACTGTTATTTAAACAAGGCAAAGAAAACACTAGTGTAAATTTTTGGTAATATTTACATGTATAAAGTCATAGAGCAGCTTGCAGAACGAGATCTTCCCACCACATACAAGAAGAACTTTCTCTAGTTGTGATTTCTTCTATATATCAAAGCCACAGTGATTCATTTTCATCTTCAAAACATGACTTGTGAATGTTGTTCAGATCATTCTTATCTAAAAAAGTGTAAATGTAAAGCTACCATATAAAAATGTAAACAAAACTTGAGAATAGTTGTGCCGCTATATGATATACTCCCTGTTGAACATCTCCCCATCATGAGTCTGCAAAGCAAATATTCATTTATATGATGTAAGAGTACAAAGAGTCAACAGACAACAAAAATCCATCAGCAATTTCTACATGGAGACTTTTCTTCTTTCAAACATGGCAGAAAACTTTCACACAACTCAGTTTAATGCAGCTGTTATTTCTGTTTTCCTGTTTAGTAATAATACGACTTTTTTTGCTATTTAAGGTGAATTTATCCACAGGACAGAGCAAAGTCAACAGCACAACAAAGGTTAAGTCCTAAAACGCATTTAATAAAAATTTGCAGCCATTCGCTGCCAGTTCTACCCATCCCTGGGGATCCAGAGGAGGTTAAACTGCCCTCCCATCCGTCCTCACAGTTCAGAGGGTAGACTAGCAGAGAAATTAGACACTGGTTTGCTGGGAGTTTCCAAGGCTCCGGGGAGAGGGACAGGAGAGGGTTAAAGTCAGGCCAATCTTCCCTAATGTTGAAGAGTGGCCTTTGATTGCCCCCCATCCATGTGTAGTGCGTTACTGAAGGGGAACCCGACACTGACGTTGTTATTGAAAAGCTGCAGGAGGGGCTGATAACTGGTCTCATCGGCATGGATCCAATGCGTGAGCTGTCTCTCAGTCTCGATAAAAGACAGAGGCAGGTGTGTGACAGATCTGGGCGCTAAAGGACACTCGGGACCCCCCAGAGATGACAGGCTTTTGGCTTTTCTTTAATACTGATTAGAGCCTGGCTCTTGGGGATGTTTTGAAACACAGATCTTTTATAACAAACAGTTAAATTCTTCATTTTTTCCATCCAAAGCAAGCAACATATGGGAAATAAAAATCTAAGTTAGCAAAATCAGCTTCTTTAATGTGTAGGTTCAGACCTGCAGGCAAAATATCTTTGGACCAGAATCTGACTAATAAGCTTGAATAAATTTAATAACTTATCATTATTATTTCCTGAATGATTTGTTTTGTGATATAAAGCCAGCTCACACACTGGATCACAAATAACAATCAATAATTTCCCAGAGTTTCGGCTGAATAAAAAGCTGCTTATGGTAAAATAAAGTCTAGTGCAGAACCCAACAGCTGTTTCCACTTTAGCCCTTAAGTGCTCAGAATGATGATGTATAATGTGTTAATTATGTGGCATGAGTCATGGTAATTGTTAAGCAATTACACCAAACATTTGCCTTCAAATAGTTCAAATATATTGAAAAAGGTTGAAGAATTGAAAACCATAAACAATCATTGTATGATTGAAGAGTGATTATAATTGGTGGTAAATTACACTTTAAAGTTTTTTTTATGTTGCAAATTGTAAAAAAGGTTTATTTTTGCAAATTAAAACCGATCTTTAAATAAACGTTATTAACCTCAAAGGACCTCAAGCTGATGATCTTGTACCAGAGGTGTCCATAGTTGGTCGTGGAGGGCCGATGTCTTGCAGGTTTTTGATGCATCTCTTTTTCCAACACACCTGCTTTCCATTAAATAGATCCAGCAATCAATTGATTTTTGCACAATGACTGACTGATTTAACTCAGATATGTTGGAGCAGGGATACATGAAAAATTTGCAGGGTTGTAGCCCTCGAGGACTGGAGCTGGACACCACTTTAGACTATTCATACAGTTAAACACAACTTATGGAGGTTTACAGCATCCTGAAGGTGGAAGGATGCACTGTGAATCTCAGAAATTCAATTTAATTCAGTTACTCCAATGATTAACATGTCTGACACCAGATCTGAATCAACTCTTTCTCCATTTCTGGGATATATTCTCTCTGATCACAATTATTTTCCTCTGCAGTAGGAAAAACAGTCTGAAAAGGCTGGACCATGCTTTTCATGGGCAAATTGTGGAAATGCCTTCATCCCTCCAACATTCACGGGGATCAAAATGCAGTGTTTATTCAAAAGGCTGATAATATTCAGGTCAACATGTTTAAGTTGGATTGGTGAGTGCTTGCATCCTTTACCTTTTTTCCTTTTGGTTTAGTTGGAACTGTTTGTGTAAGTTTTGCCTTTAAAATTTGGCCAGTACTGATACAACTTCTTGCTCTGTATTTGCTCTGTGAAGGAAGTATTTGGTTTCTTTTGTCAGCATTAGAAGGTAATTGGATTGCTGACATATTAACTCTGACTTGAGTCTTAGATCTGATTATAACTGATCCAAATCTCATATTTTCAGTGAATTTTAGAACATTCTGACTTCTCGTAATGACTACATTACGCAAGAGTGTGGATAGACTTAACAGGAAATCAAACATATAATCCTCCCATTTATTTAGAATTTGCTCTTTTTGTAGTCTTGATTGCTTATTCTTAGATTACTTAGTTCTTTGTTTTGTATTATTATTGTTGTTATTATTATCATAATGATTAACGTAATAATTTTAAGGAGCACCAAGGGGAGGCTTACAAGGAGAGATGGAGATTAAAAGGGAGTTGAAATACAAGGGGGGGGGGGGGGAGACTCCTTAAGTCTCTGACTCGACCACAAGTGGCATCATTGTCATCACCTTGTTTCAATTTCATTTCATCTCTCGGCGCCACCAGTGCAGGCAATATCTGGGTATTGAGTTACAGGAGGCCCACCTCTTATTATTTTCATGGGAACTCAAGGACAGACAGTCTTGTGCAGAGATGAGAGGATATTTATATGAATGCACATAATGTTATGTTCTCAGTATTCAGAGACATTTAGCGCCTATCTCTGAATAGCATCAGAGGCTTTCAGCTCGACAGAGTCATTAATATCAGAAGGGTTTATGTGTTTCATATTGCCTCCCTGCCAGCTGGGACCGCATGCCTGATGAGCTGGCTAGTGTTGTAGAGGATGCACCATTCGTTTTCATAGCCTCATTCGCAGTGTGGACTCAGCACATAGAGCTGTCCGGTGATGATCACTTTGTCTACATAAAGGTCAGGTCAGTCCCCAATTATATTTCATTATATATATTTTTTTTTAACCAAAGTCAAGTTTTGTCTGATTGTTAATCTATTTCTTTTAGCTGGAACTACACTTCTTGATAAAAACAAGGTATCTGGGAGGTTTGTAAATCTTCTGTCCTGCTACAGTAGACTGAAATAGGGGATGTAGTGCCAAATAGCTCGATTGGTTGAGCAGATGCTCCCTGCACATGACGAAATCTCTTTGGTCCAGATATTGGTTCCCCTTTCTTTAAGTCTTTTCTTGTCAAGCTTCTGTTGAAGAAATAAATCACATTTCATTATCCAAAAGATGCAGCTTGACACAGACTAGACAATACCTGCTAGGAAGGAAACAGGCAATCAGAAAATGTTGCAAATACACCATGAAATGCACAAAAAGTCATGACAATAGATGTTAAAGCAAACAGAAAACTGCTAGTATTGGTGAAAAGACTTATGGTCAAGATATCAAACCAACTTAAATCAGTTTTATTTATAAAGCACCTTTCAAACACAAGCTAATGAAAAAGTATTTATCACAAGCATAAAACAACACAACAAATACACAAAAAAACTTTTTAATAAAAACATCCATTACACAAAAAACAGAAGTAAAAATAAAACAATGAAGGAATAATAAATGTGAAATAAAAAAAGGGCAAAACTAATCAATACAAGCATCACAAAAGATTCTTTGGTTTTATTATTATTCTGAAAAACAAAACATTAAGTGTAAACGATCTAGTTTTAGAATAAATCAGAGGTGACACCGTAATGCTACACCTAATTTCCAACACAGAGAAAGTCGTTAATGGAAAAGCTGAGCAGGAATGAGACACGAGATTGTGTTTGATCAAATGTTTCTTCGTACTGGAGTCTGACTGATGTGTTAAGCGCTGCATCAGTAATCCTCGGCTGCTTTCCTGGTAAAATCCACATGCAGCTTGTCCATCATAGAAGGGTTGAAATCCAAAAGATTTAGTCAAACTGAAATGAAAATTTTTCTTAGTTTTTTTCTTCATATCAGTGGAATTGAGACCAACAAGAGAACTTGTGGCAGTGATCCTCTTGTATTTTATCATTTTAACTACATTCTAACAGTGAGCATAGTTAAAAAATTGAAATAAAGAACTTGTTGTACCTCCTAATGGAAATTTACTTCATGCTTTTACTTTTTATTTGTTAAATTTCAGGTAACAAATAGACAGAAAAACAAATAACCAGAAAAACATGCTTTAGCTTCCTCACATCAATGCATTGAAAAGGAGAAATTACCACAATTGTAGTCATGCTAACACCACAGCTCACTTCACTATGCAAATCACTCCAAACCCCTGCAGTCTCAAGCACTTTTTTTCCTCTCAACAACATTATATTTCAGCCAGCCGAAGTTGTCTGTCGGAATACAGAGACAGAATTAAAATGCAGGTGCTGACTAACATCCTGCAGGGATCTGGCCAGAACTAATGCTGTATAAGCTGGTTACCACACAGAGCTGAAGCAGCTGCCAGTGTACCCTAGCAACACGTACAATCGACCTACAGCGGCTGCAAGCGCCATTGGGAGAGAGTCATAGCCCATGTATCCCAGCATGCTTTGCCACTGTGGTGCCCTTCACCCTGTGACCTGCTATAATGGCAGCATGGAGAGATGAAAAGAACCATGTGACATGGGCAGACACAGTCACTCCGGCCTCACGCTGCTCGCTGCCTTTTCAATAACGACTCACATGGAGGGAGTAAAGACCCGGAGCAGCTTGGACAACAAGACTCAACACAACCATCCCAAAAAGAAGTCAAGTTGGCTTTTTGCATTTTTTTTTTCCATGACAAAAAATTTTTATGCATGCTATTGTCATACCTGCTTCCTATAAATTAATTTTAATTGCTGTTTTCATTTTCTACTCCAGTGGTGCAGAATGTTGCAGCCTTAGTTCTGTTTTCAGAGATAAACCAACAAAAGATTCCCAGAGACGTTTACTGACCAGAAGGAGCCAAATGAGAGGCAAAGGAAAAAAGAAAAACAGCAGTCTGTTGCACCACTTTCACCGATATTGTCCTACAGTCACAGTTTACCAGCTAACACAGAATGTGTGAAAAAAAAGCACCATCTGTGCTCAGAGCCAGCAAACCGCCACACCTCAGTCATCATTCCTGCAGTCTTTGGGCATTGTGACGGTAATGAGACTTTAAATCAGTGCTTCGCACCCTCGGGGTTCATTATAAGGTGACAGCCCATTGTGGCTGCTTGGTGACGACAACAAGTGGAAACGGAAAGGGGGCTGGAGAAAGTGAAGCAGATGGCATGGAAGGATGACAATGGTGCCGTTTCACAGCGTATCTTCCACCTGTGGCGTGACGGAGGCTGCTGTCGGAGGCTTCTGATGCCTGCAGAGATGAATGTAACAGATGAACAGGCAGCCTCCGTATCATTGCTGATTGAGATGTCCAGACAAGCCCAACTAAGTTCTTTGAAAACAAACTTTGCTCAACTTACTGTGAAATGTAGCAAAACGTGAGGAAGGGGTTGTTTGGAACTTTAAAACGAGTAATGGGTCAGCATTACAAGATTAAACAAGCTGGAGAAACCTTGTTAGTGCAGGTTTAGATGTAGATTTTCAATCATTTTCATGCTTCGTTGAGTCTCACTTGGCCTGATTCCTGCTTAAAGAACTACCCATGAGTAGATGTGCTGGATCCACATGTCTTAATGTAAACAAAACCAGGCTTAACTCAGAGGATATGAGCATGTAAAAATGTAAAAAAGCAGTTTGCTATGTGAGCATATGTTACAGCGGTAAGCATAAAAATAATAAAAAGCCAGACGAGTTGTTTTAAGAGGGAGCAGGTGGTTCCTGCTTCAAAGAGGTCTGGGATGAGGTTGTGTTTTCTTTCCTCCAGCAGCAGAGTTTTCTTCCCCCAAAAGGCCCTCGTCCTGTGACTCTTCCTCCCAAGTCTGCCAACTTAGGAGCAGCGTTATTATCAGCAAAGTGCTTTTTAAATCCGCTCCTGCTCAACACCAGGATGTCCTCTACATGTTAATCCTCAGGGATACGGATCCGTCACTGCTTCGTCGTTCTCTCATGCCTGGCGTTCCTGAGACAGCTGGGAAAACAGTCTCTGCCCAACAATCTGCTCATACAACGGGGATCTCAGACCACCACAGCAAAAGTGCTTTACAGTAGTGCAAAAACACAACACAGCCTTTCCTGTGATGTCAGATATTGTGTGTCTGAGTAAATTATAACATCTGCCAGGGATTTTTTTAGGTTAAATTAAAAAAGCTGAAAGGTATCTCAGAAAATTCTTCTAATTTCATTTATAAACTAAATCTGATGCCACTTGCAGCTTCTCGAGATTCTTGATATTCACAGCAAAATTTATTTTCTTTCATTTGAAGTAAGATATGTTTCTGTGTTTTTTTTTTTTACTTTTTAAATGTCTTTTTAAATGCTTTTATGAATGAAAAATACACCGTAGGAAGCGAGACACTATCGCTGCCATAAACTTTATGTAATAGCTTTCATATATTACTCAGTCCTCTGCAGCTCTTTGCTTATTGTTTTAATTATTCACCATTTTCAGACATGTGGCTGTTTGATTTGAAAAATGGAAATCAGAGACTTTTTCTTGTCCTTTTAGATAATCTCTGCTTAGATCGAAACATCAGGTTCTTCCGTTCAGCTAACATGCAGATGCTTGTACAAACACTTGCTCAGGAGTCTTCATCACCTAGAAACAACTGTATGTACTACCTGAGACGGTTCATTTCACAGTTTCATTTAGCATTTTTTTTACGACAGGTGTGTCAATAAATTATCAATGTTTGAGTCACAGTGCCAAAGCTTTTGCTACAACTTTTATGCAACTTTGACAAATATTTGAGGTTCTTCATTTAAAGTACATGTTTAAAAAATATTATATATATATTCTCACTATCAATGCATTATTGCTAAAATCTTTGACACTGAACATTGTTCTGGCTTGCAGTAAATGGTTGTTCACATAAATGCTGTATTGTTAGATTTTTTTTTTTGGCAGGAAAAAATATTTCTATATTGTTATGTGCAGTAGAAAAGAGTTGCATCAGTTGTTTTAAATTGCCACAAGCAATATGCATGCCACTCTGTCAAGTGTTCAGGAAGAGGATTTACACAAATATTTGAGCGACTGCTTAACATACAGTGACCACAGCCTCTGGAAGGAGAGGGAGCAGGTTTGAATCCCAGTTGGGGTCATACTACTACATCTTACCCCCTAAAACGTCCTCTTTCTGAAAATGCATCCTTAGTTCTGACCATGAAAGCAATAACAAGCTGTACTGTGTGCAGCGTTGTGGTGGAAGACATAAGTGGTCAGCATAAAACCATTTTTGTTCAGCAAAACACTCCCAGACATCACTAAAACGAAAAACCACAAAACCTACAGCAAAATTAGGAAGTTTAGGCCTCAACCATCACAAAAGAAACGGAAACAAGATGCAAAATCCTGGAGGGATTGTTCAAAGCAACACTGTGTAAGTCTCCAGCCTTAAAGCTCTGCGCTCCAGATTTGTTTGATGCCACACTGACATTCATTTTGTACATTCCTGTGTCTGTGTTGCCCTGCAGATTCCCAAGGCTGAAAAACACTTCATAATGTTTTGGTCCAGGCATCATGTGACAGCTGTGTTTTGCTTTATTGCATGATTAAGTAACTGGATATCAAAATGGTGGCCATTTTGAACACAGCAATGGTGAAATTAGCCAAGAAACACAAAAAGACATTATTGGACGAACCAAGAAAAAGAAAGAGAGATAAAACTTGACAGAACAAAAAATAAGATGAGAGTCAACACTAAACTGACTTTTACTGACTATATAGAAATCAGAGAAGAGACAGGATGCAAGTTTGATGTTATATAGAAGTTCATTAAGGTATGCCAAAATGTGAAATTTAGCTAAAGTTCAAAAACTCGTTAATATGCATATATGAGTTTGATTTTCACAGAAAAGAAGAAAACAAAAGAAAAACATTTAAATCTTGCATAAAATTGTAGTCGTACAAAATTGATGGAATTTTTTTTAAAAAAGTAAAGCTTACATTTAATTCTGTGTATTTTTATGTATCTGTACAACTCTAGAGTTCACATAGACGGCATGTATAAAGATGGACAGATACTCAGAGAAGAGCTGAAGTGAAACTGTTAATGTTTCATCGGAGTCACACAAGTTCAAAGTGTTAATCTCTTCAGGACTTTTGAGAAGTTAACTGCATCACTGAGACTGAGGCTTATATTCCAGAGAACAGAAAGGATGAGAGACAGAAAGAAGCTACAAGCTGCAGAGAGTAAGTGGAGGGAGGGGGATAAATATAGAGAACAGCGATAAAGAGGTAATCATCTCCACTCAAAGCATATTTTATCCAGTGGGGTTATTAGGAGGATGGAGATGAGTCAAATCCACACAGGCGCCTCTCCCTCTCTCTGTATTTACCCACTCTTGATCCTCTCCCTCTCTCCACGTCCGACCTGCCTTGGCACAGTGCCAGCTCTCTCATTCTCAGCCATTCATAGCAATTTCAGTGTTTCACATATTCATGGTAATAGCCAACGAATGGGCCAATGCAATATCCGATACATAGAAAATGAAGCAGGAGTTTTAATTCCAGGTTTCTGTTGGAGTTCTTTCTCTTTTCTGCCACCTATCACATTTGTTTCTACAGCTGTGCATCAATAAGACTTCACCACAAGCAGGATGAGAGGCTGTGTTGTTTTAAAGATAGGGGGCGGTGTTTTCCAAGGTAAAATGTGCCCAGGAACACACGAAGCAATGGAAATTAATTTGAGAAAAGATAATGATTTTTTTCGGATTTAAAAGTAAACGGGAAAAAAAATTGCTCAAGTTAGTTATTTTATTTTACTGATTTTTTATTAAATTGATAAAAAGTGTTGCAAGCGGATAGTTTGAAATTTAAGATAGTTTTCATCTTGGATGTCTTTCTAAATGACTTACATTTAAAAAATAGCATTACACTAATTATATGTAAGCAAAGCATTTTGCAAGATGCTGCAAACTGAGCTTGAAAATAATTTTTTTGTCCTCAGTGCCACATTATACAACTCTCCTCTCATCGTTCTTTGTTTTTTCCTGTTTAGCCAATGGACAGACCAGCGTCTCTCTTAATTCAGCACCATGCTAGCGATGAATCTTTTTGCCCTTTGCATCGAGACGGAAATAGCTCTTAATAATGAAAGATTGATGTGAAGTAAGCTTGTCATTACATGGAGCAGTAGACAATTAGGTGCCTCCCAACATGCAGCTCTCTCTGATATTCCCCTCTTCTCTCTTTGGTTTCTCTCTCCACTTCTTCGATCTCCCAAGCTATTCTTTATTTTCTATACAGACAAAGTCACTGAAGTCATTAGTTTGTTTTGTTTGGAGTGTAAGGAGGCTGTAACGAGCCAGTGATTAATTTTGTAAGCTGGTGGCAAATATGGTTCTCTGGAGAAATCTTTTTTTTTTCTCTTTTTCCTCCATCCTGCTGGGATCAGATCTTATTGCAATAAATTTATTTCTGAAGATGACACTATATGGAAGCTAATAATTTACTGAGATCAAATCTTCGGAACAGACATAAAAAAGAAACAAATAGTCAAAAATTGAAGCAGTGTGTTTATTCAATTTGTTTCTTCAAGTTAAATACAAAAAGTGACATCATCCTCAAAGCTGTACGTTGAATTAAGTGCATAAAAAAAAACTACTTTTAATATCTCTTTTCTTATTTCCAGATATTAACCTTCTTTACTTAAAAAAATATGATATTGATCTATGTCAAATCCACCTGTAGCGTGTTCCTTCTGCACTCAAAGCTGAAGCACAGTAGGTTAAACACAATGATTTGTCGGGTTTTTATGTGGTTGTGAGTCCTGCATTGTGGTCCAGTTCATACTGGAGTTAAAATAAGGTTGTTGTGACTGTTGCTTTTTTACAAAAACTCCATCAAGCTTTGACAGTGAGAAAATTTAAGCATGGCAGCAATACACGTTTCTACAAACCAACACAGCTTCACTGTTTTGGTTTATTAATAGTGTAAAAGGTTACATTTATGATTATATTTAACACTTTTCTGATCTGAAAATGAGACTTGAAAAGTTACTGTAGTGGCAATGTTCCTGATTTAACAACTGATCTCTGTTAGTTCATGGACTCCAACTGAGACCACCTGTTTCTGTTTCACCCTTTATAGTAAAGTTATTCAGACCAGTAACCAACAATGTTTGTCAATCCAGGTTTGAGATGAAAGTTGGAAATGTTCAGGTAAACGTTCAAGTCTCTGTATTGTATTATGGTTTTGATCTAACTTCCCTTTAAGAGGCATGACATAATTGATACATTTACTTTCGCAGACATTTTCAATAACTTTATAGTAAAAACTTCAAGATCAACTTCAACAATCCAGTTTTTGTCTTCTTCCCTTTAATGGACACCAAAAAGCAGAAGATTAGGCAACACGAATTTTGACATTTCACATGTTAATAAATGTTAAATTCCCCCAACAAATTGTGATGTTTTTTAATATATTTTGTAAGAGGGACAAATAAAGACCTCATATAAAAACTTATGTGTCTTATGGGTCTGATATGCTGCAGTCCCCCTAAGACTCTCCACAGGACTCCCAGATGAACACACATGGAACTGAGCTCCTATGATTGTTGTGGTTCTTTGGTCAAGAATGAAATCCTACCCCAAGTGAAGAAAAAGTGTCAGAAATAACATTTCTTGGTGTACTGATAGATGAAAGACTAAGTTGGAAGAAACATATAAGCTATAGCTACTCAAAAATAAGTAAAACAATTTCTGTTCGTTATTAAGGTAAATATTTTTTACATACCTTGCATTGTTCCTTTATACTACCATACATAACCTATTGTGTTGAGGTCTGGGTTATTACATACAAGACAACACTAAATTCTGTCTTTCTTCTTACGAAAAAAAGCCATAAAAATAATTACAATCCTCTATTTATTAGATTAAAATTATGTAAATTTGAAGACCTGTTAAAAATCCAAGATTCTTCAAATTATGTACAAAGTTTAAAATAAACAATTACCTACCAGAATTCAAAGGCTTTTCCAGTTAAGGTAAAGTAAATTAGGCCTTAGAGGAACACACATATTTAAGAAACCATCAGTGAGAACAAACGCAAAACTTTTCTTTCATTGTATTTCTACCAGAGGTGTACAACTCTGGAATAACTCATTAAAAATTTGCCAATCAGTCAGAAAATTGAAACAAAAGACCATCAAAGGGTATAAATGATATCAATGAGTGTAAAATTATTTGCTGAATGCTATTTATGTCATTTCTGATTTATTGTGGATTGCAAAATTGTGTATTGCAAAAAAAGAATGTAAAATATTTTTTCAAGGAAGCTGTGAAAGTAATTTTGGTGTAAAAAGTCATTAGATAAGTCATCAACTTCTTTCAAAGCCATTTTTTGAAATTCAAAAGTTTGCTTTTTTTTTTTAAAAAAAAAAGCATGTTAATCTTGTTTTAAACTTTTTTTTGTTCAAAACAAATAAATAAAGAAGTTCAGGTTTACTCTGGGTCTTGTTTATGCATGTGTGAAGACTAAAGCAGGAGATCTACAGGTGGATCGGTGCTGTCTCCACCAATACAGATTCAAATTAGTGTAAATTATTTCATGCAAATATTTATTAATTCCAAAAAAAAAGAGATCGATGTAAACATATTTTCCAGCCAACCTCACACAAACAGGAAAATTCATCCCCTCCGTCTCTGACCCTGCCTGCAGATGCCAGCTGTAACACCATCCTGATCCGACACATACCTGCTTATACACAATAACAAACCTCTTACTGTTTAACCCAGTCCGCTGTCCAGGTGTTCCTATTAAAATCACAGTTGCTTTCTCTCACTCTATCAACCCACATGCTGTTGAGGCTGTAGCTGTAGTGCCTGAATGCATTCATAAACACTGGGAGGACTGACATCTCAATAGGCTCCCTATTTCCCCACTATCAGCTTACAGCCTATAATTACGGCCAATCATGGTGGATCAAGCATGTCTACGTGAACGGGCCAACACAACATCTGCTGCCTTGGTTGGCTATACTGAAAGGTGAGCTAATTGTAGTAGGGGACGGGAGGCGGGAGTGTATTGTTAACAGGTAGGAAAGGCAATTCAGAAACCTCCACAGAAGAGTTTTTTTTTTTCTCTGAGAACAGGTGCCTTAAGGTATTTCCTATTTACCTTATGTCAGGGAAGATTTTAGGAAATGCTCAAGTGCATTGTGATAAATCGGAAATGTGTTAAATCGGAATGGAATTAAGAGAAAACAAGGTCTCTGGTTTTAAAAATTCAAAGTTAATACATATATCTTTAACCAAAAGTAGTTTCTGGCCTACATAGAAGTTACTAGACTGGATCTTTTAAATAAAAAAAGAAACAGGACACATCTGTACAACCATATCCCTCTCTGTGTTCCAGTTGCTATAAGATAAATGACTCCCACTATCCACTGCTGGTAACATTTTGGGTTTCAAATGGTCCAGAAAATGAGAAAAGAGTTTCGTCTAATTTGCTACCATCTTTTACAAATTCACTTTATTCCCCAAAATGTGCAGCTCAGGAATACGGGTTTTCATGTACTTTTTCCTTGGATTTGTTTTTATAATCTACATGTGCGCATACATGTACCTGTATGTGTGAGCGGAAGTGGTGGGAAGGTGGGGGATGAAGAAGGGGTTGGGATGTTTTAAAATGTGTGAAGCACTTTGCCTTATGTGTATAATATCTGAAAAGTGCTCTGTAAATGAAGTTTCAACTTAGAGAAAACAGTTTGTCCTTCATAAAAGTCCAAATGTGAAAATAACAGAACTGTATTGTATGAATTAAAATATTAAGAAAGAAAACACACGACGTGCCCAAGTCGACGACTTGGCGCTCCAAATTTCTTGCACCACAGATAGGCCAAGCAGCCAATGATGGCCAAGCGAGGTGTATTGTTTCGAATTATATGAGTTGACTGTGTGTCTTCACCTCCGTTAAACCCCTCAGACGGACTCACGGAACCCCTGGGATCCGATAGAACCCAGGTTATGAACCAGTGCTTTAGTAGAATAAGGAGATTGCCGTGTTCAAGCTGAAATGCATATGTTCTTATAAAAATGACTGCTACAGATAAAATTTTACAGGCGACAGGTTATAAGCGACAAACAGGATTTGTCCTGGTTGTCTTTAAGCTGTAATGTAATTTGATTACATTACAAGTGGCATACACATTCATTTTACAAATTTCTAAACTTTACATGCACTTATTCTCATAACTAATAGAGGAGATCATTTGAATATGATTAAGAATGTATCAGCCTGTGAGCACATATGCACAAGTAGGTTTAACTTCTAATTTACCTTATTTGTTTCACATTTACTGAGTACTAACCAAAACATATTGTTTAATTTTGTACTTCTCACCTTTTGTTTGTCTAATTAATGAAGCTAATTAACTAGAACTAAGCTGAAACATGACATAATCTTCTGATATGGATATCGTTTTTGTGTGTAGTTCAATGCATCTCCCAGCACTTCCAGGATTTAAGAGACTGTCAGAATTTTCCATAATGTGATTGATGTAATGCTTTATTTACTGCTAAGTTAGGCTGAAACAAAACAAATGGCATTTTTTTAGGCTGTTTAACTGAAACAGAGTCCCTTTTGAAAGTCATTTCAAACTACTGTTTATAAGCTGACATGTGCAAAAGACATTTTAACTCCATACTCTGGACAGTATTATGAAAAGGGATCCTAAATTAGCATGTGTCACATTGGATATGTGGAGTTATCACACATGCGATCGACAGCATTGATGTGTTTTTCAAGGCTGCATTGCAGACTGATGATCACATGTTCAAATCCTAGACCGCACACTTCTGCTGCACATCAAGAGCCCCTGCCTGGACCAGATACATTCTGCAACCACCAAATAAACATCTAAAAGTCATCATTAAGGCTAGAAGTTTTAAATACAATTCACCACAAAAAAACGTTTGTC
Source organism: Pseudomugil tenellus (assembly GCA_037177515.1). Classification (NCBI taxonomy): domain Eukaryota; kingdom Metazoa; phylum Chordata; class Actinopteri; order Atheriniformes; family Pseudomugilidae; genus Pseudomugil; species Pseudomugil tenellus. The sequence goes on from JBAMHX010000024.1 coordinate 4,776,223, forward strand.
GCAGCATAAATGAGAACAAGACAGATAATTATTTAACACATTTCTCAGAAATCAAAACCCACCAAACATGACACTCCTGCTTTACTTTTCGAATGTTACATAAGACTGGAATGCATGCTAATAAAGACATTTTCTGTTCTTCTATCCAAACTCCATGTCACTCCACCCGCCTACACCCGTTCCTGTACAGTCTGTGTAAACAAGTTAATCAGACTCAGAAGCCTGTGGGCTGCGAAACAAACCACGGCCCTTCCATGGGCTTTCATAGCCATTAATCATTTCATTTGGACTTTGGTGGAAACCCAAGCAAACACGTAGAAAAGCTCACACCCAACTCTGGGCTCAGCTAGCTAGTGTCCCTGCTGAACTCAGCACCACAGAGCTGGCAACGACATCACCAGCAGTCATGTAGAGTCGTCCCAAAAAACAAATTGACATGATTGGAGACTGACTTAGACAGCAGCGAACAAATGGCTCCTCACCACAAGTAGTGAGACATCAGGAGGAATATACAGCAGTCACGTCTGGTGTTTATATGGGTAATTATTATGCTCCCAATTAAGGGAATTTCCTGGTCAGCATGTCCGTATCATTTATAATGATCTGAGGAAGCAGAAGATTTTTGCTGAGTGTTTCTAATCCACAAAGACAGAAAAAAGTTAATTCCCTTTGCCTCTGGATTGTCCAGCCCCTTGGACCTCCACATTTTTCAAAAGTTAAACTTCTGTTTTTCCAAAAACTACCATAGATAAGAAAAGATGACAAACAAATTGATCCACTGCTCACAATAGTTTAAAGATCATTTCACATAGAAATTCAACACCCATTATTGTATTTGTTTAGATAATCCAAATAAGGAACCCAGCCAAAAGTCAAAATAAAATATTATTCCTCACACAAATATGTACTTGAGATCCTGATGGGAACTTTTTTCCTTATAATTTTCCTCCAGGAAACACTTGCATCCAAATTATATATGGCCTTGACAAAGTTTCTCAAATGTTGACACTTTTGCAGCTTATTTGCCAAAACTAAGCAACACGATACCTAAACTCAGCTCTGAGCGTTAAAACGTGCTATCTTGAAGCATTTAGGATTAAATTGTGGGTGTTTTTGATATGATATGGGTGTGCTCAGTTTGAGTTGAGCATTCTGCAGTTTATGTTTATTTCTAACACACTGACAGCAAAGGTTTTAGCTGTTCATAAGTGGTAGCATATGGGAGCATTTTAGGGCCACTCTGTGTGATTTCATACAGCAGCTCCTCTAAATTCCACATTTTCAGTCTTACGTTTTTATTTTTCCAGTTTGCAGATGAATCTATAAATGAAATTAGTGACATCATGCAGGGACTGACAACCGTTACTACATTTTCAGAGTTTGTGGCATTTTCTTTATCTAACCATCATGCAGGTCTGTGTTGCATTTAGTGTAGAAGCTCAAGCTGCAGTTAGCTGGATGAGAGCTCATGTGTGGGTCAGAAATATGCTCACCTTTGTTAACCTCGCATGCTGGCAACTCTCCTGGTGACCTTACCGTATGGATGCTCACTCTCCCTTGCTTTCTTCCGGGTTCCCACTTGGGGACAATCTAGCAAACTCTAATAGGATCAAACTCACAGAGTTTTATGTTAAGATCACAGAAGATACTGTGTTCAGGTGATTTAATAAAATGAATTGAACATCTGGTCATATTTTCCCCTGATGCCTCAAAGGTGACCTCCATACTGCATAGTAGAGAGAGAATGCACAAATTGAGAGGCAAAACATTCAACATGGCCATTGCTGTGACAGGAATGTGTCTTCAATTTAATCTGAGATTCAAATTATCTTTATGATCTAGAAAATAAGTTGTGGAACAATCTGCTCAGAATTTGGTTTTTATTTCCACAAAGACCAACTATAACTGTCTGGAAACCTGATTATACGTCAACGTACGCAGTGGAGTTATTGTTGTCTCCAAACACAAGTTACAAACTGTTTTTAAAAATTCTTTATCTTGATAATTTGTACTACTGTTAAGTAACTGTTGGAAAAAAATACGGAAAAAGTACCGAAAGAGTAAAGTAAGATACACATTTCTCATCGCGGATGAGTTCGTTAAAAAAAAATGGTGATTTATAATTTTTTTTAAAGGCTTGTTAATTCAGGAAACAAAACTTTTAAAAACGTTTGCACGTGCAAAAGTCTCCTTAAAGAAAAAAATAATATAAAAATATAAAAATAAAATAATATAAAATAAAAGGATAATAAAAAGAGTTATCTTGTCAATTCTGGAAAACATGAAAAAAATCTTATTAAAAAGACTATGGAAAAAAAAGGTTTTATTTAAAATGACCCCCTAAATCCACAAAAACAAAAAAGAAAGTTATTTATAAATAGAATTTTTTCTTGATTAAGATAAACAGAATAAATGTGTCTTTTTAATGTATTTTTAAAAACACTAAACATATTTTTTGAAGTAAAATGAACATATTTCTGGTAAATGATTTAAATTTTCTACAAAACAATTGATCTGGGTTTGATGAAAATATGGAGTAAGAAAAACTTAAAATACAACATTTTGTTTGCTCATTTTTTTTTTTTTTACCAACTTTTCACTTTTTCTTCTTTGTAAGTTAGTAAAGCAAGAAGCCCAATTTGTCTCAGTCTGGTATTACAACAACTCTTCCCTACTTTAGCCAAACAAGATAACAATCAACTATCTTTTTTTCTTAAGCATTGAAGTAGCCAAATGTCTGATACACTGACCTGCATTCACTCATATTTTGTACTTTTGTACTTTGTACTTGAGTTTTGAAAGAAAGGATTTTATTCCAGATTGAACAGTGTGACACTATTTGTACAGATTTCTATTGTTTCACACAAAATTTGGATCTTTAATCACATATTTGGAGCATGTTTTACTTTATAAAGAATCTGCTCTGCAAATTAGAACATTTGATATCAAAATTATTTCTTTGATGGCTTAGAGGCATAAAAGGGTCGTTTATATGAACCGGATCCCTTTCTGGCTGTCTTGCTCTTTGTCTGGGCAACACCCCGTTTGACCTCATGTTTAGTCTTGGAAGGGGGTCATTAAGGGCTTAAGCAGCAATGTAATGAAAATGTTGTGACAACAGCACAGGGGTGAAGTAAAAACAGGCTTCGGGAGGCAGCTGAGCCTCTACTTAGGGGACCAACAGGGTTTTACAGAGAGGGAAATGATTGTTATCTGCACACCCTTGAGACACTGATATTAGCCTTGAGACGAGTGGATGGACTTGATGATAACCCTGCTGAAAACCTGTCACAGACTGGAGTGTTACCAGGACCAGATGGAGGGGGTCACCGAGCTGTCGGCATTGCTAAACCTGGAATATTATCATTCAAGTCCACGAGTTTCATCTAAAATTCCAACAGTGAGAAGACTGGAATAAAAACTGGTAGATGTGTAATCAATCTGGAAACATCAGTAAATAAATCTGCTATGAAATGCTCTTTTGAATCAAACTAAATGAAAGGATTGCGCATTTAGGGTTTATTGTGAGCAAGCAGCCGCTTCCTCCTTTTGACTGCATTCATCATAATTCTGTGGCTTGTTGTTTTTGTGCCGTATGGCTGCTGGCAAGTTGGATTTGACAAAAATGAAGAGTAATGTGCTTTGTCCCAACTCCTTTATCCTTTTGCAGTGGCCACAGTCGCTTCTCTCTTTCCTTATTTTTCTCCCTGCAGCTTGAAGCCAAAAGCACTTCCACATGCTGTACTAGAAATCCAGAGCTTGGTGCCAGAGTGAGAGTTAGCCTCAGTTTTGGATTCAAGCCTGCTTTAACCTCTCTGTGTTTTGGAGCGGTTGCACCACCCTGTGTTTTTCAGCGAGGAGAAACACCACAGCTATGCTGTTGCTGCCTGTTGCTGCAACAGTATACACACCCAATACAAACCTGCATTAGTGCTAAAACATGCATGTTAAGTTGATAGCATGATATTAAATTGCATTACATAGATGATGCATTAGTACAGGGATGTCCAACATTAGTTCTTATGTAGAGAAATTTCATGTGTTAGCTTAATTGACTAGCTCTTAATTAATGTCTAGTTGAAAGGTCCGACCGTAAGGCTCCTAAACTGATGTCATTCTGACCTTTAGTAAACCATCTGCAAGGCTGGCGTCCTTCCATCAACCAGACCTTGGTCTTCTTCTCATAGTCGAAGAACAGGCCTCAGACTCACGCAGATGACCAAAGTCTTTAAACAAAGCTCCCCTATCTGACTAGGACAGAATAGTTCCAGACTTCTTTGTGATGACAGATCTCTGGAGGGATTCTCCCCGGGTTACGACCTTGTACCATGTCTGTATGTCTTAATGTATTGTCTCTTCTCGTTTTAATGGTTAAGCTATGTCCAACTGCTTTTATTCTTCATTATTAAATTTATATTCATCTCAATCTAATGAAACCAGTGTCTTTGTCCTTGACAGGAATAACTTTCATCTACACTTACATGGCCAATGTGGAAAGTTCCAATGTACACCTGGTTCACATTAAATAGATCCAACAGTCAATCCAGTTCTGCACAATTACTGATTCAATTGAGTCAGGTGTGTTAGAACCAGGATACTGTGGAAATGTTACTGATGTTATTTTTGAGGCGGACATGTTGGTTTATAGTTGGTGTGGGGGGGGGGGGGGGGAGGGGGGGGGGGGGGGGGGGGGGGGGGGGGGGGGGAAAAAAGGGAAAGAAGGAGGAG
>JBAMHX010000024.1:4781843-4802470 GCA_037177515.1 Pseudomugil tenellus
GGATGGATGGATGGATGGATGGATGGATGGATGGATGGATGGATGGATGGATGGATGGATGGATGGATGGATGGAGTAATATGCAAAAAGCAGCAGATGTGAAAAATGAGAAACTTTTAATACTTGTGAAATTACTGTCTAGTTGGCTCAAGGATCATTTCCATGACTCATGCTATTTATGCCTTAACTAATATACTTAATTTGTCATCAAAGTGAGGAACCACATCCCATCCTCTCCAATCATCCAGTTTTAGTGATCATGTGCCAAAGGCAGCCTCATCCTCTGCTTACTACCTGACAGATGGCCGCGTTTCCTGCTGCAGTCGCTTGTTTGCTTTAAATGTTGATGAATTGTGTGTTTTAAATCATAAACTTGCAGATTAGTTTCAAACTGTGGTGTCATTTGTCTGGATTCCTAACTGGAAAAAGTAGTTTTATCTGGTGACTGATACTGATCTGGTAGGTGTTTATAATCACTTAGATTTGAAATCAATGTGTTTTTTAATCTTTAATTAATCGCTTTTAGTTTTTCATCACTTTTCGTCATTCATTAGTGATTTTACTCTCTGGCTGTTTGTTCCTCACTCCAGATCCAGGTTTCTGCATATTTGCCCTGCATATTTGATTGTTTACTGATTTCACTTTTCAGTATTTATTTTCTGCATACACAACTTATTGTTCTTCTGTATTTTGTCTCATTTCCATGTTTTGTTTCCTGCTGGTAACTGTTTTGTTGTAGTCACCTGTGTTGTTAAAAAATACATTGTTATGTCTTTTATTTGTTATTCCGGAGCTCATTCTGTTATTTTCTTGCTTTCTTTCTCTGGACTTTTTTTTTTCTCATATTGAATGAATTTATCCATTACTTGAACATCCTGTATCTTGTGTTTGTTGTTTTCAAGCCACAGTAAGATTATCACTGTCTTTTGCTTCTACCCACCTGCCTGTCACATCTGCACTGAACTGCACACTAACATTTACACACAGCAGAACTGACAGTAACTGTGCTGATGTTGTCTCACATCACCAACTGGTAAGCGCTCACTGTAACTTTTCAGTTATGGGTCAGTTGAAAGCATAAACATACATTCAGTTCTTCTGCATGGTCCCATTTAAATGTTGTTTCAATTATAAGCTAAAAACTTTCCATTTTCATCCAAAGACAGTAAAGTTAGATATAAAAAGAGTTTGGCTTTTAAGTCTGGTGCTTTGACAAGGAAGCACATGGATGATGCGAAAGCTTGTAGTCTGAGCACTGGTGGTGGGCTTTGAAGGAAACTGGAGAAGGTGAAGTTGGTGAGTGTTACGGGCTGAGCCCTGTTTAAATTTTCTCACCTTTCTTTTCCACCCAGCTCCACCCACTTCATCAACCGCACCTGTCCTTATGCCATTGTGGGGCCTTTATAAGGCAGGAGACGGCACAACGAAGCGGGCCAGTGGATCTCCTTCACAATCATGTTTTTGAGCTTTGTTAAGAATTTTTGTTAATAAATTACACTCATTATTTTATACTCAACCTGCTCCTGTTATTGTTCCACTTCCTGTTACTATTTTAAAACAGTTACCGTGCCTACCCATTCCATCACCACCTCTGGCACGTAACAGTGAGGAACACAGTCTGAAATGAGAATGACAGCAAGGGTGAGCTTTATGAAGTACAATGACTACATTTTTTCATTTTGTGTTAGAAAGTTTAGTTAATTGACTGCAATCATGGTGTGAGAGATTTAAGCATCTCCTTGGCCTTTAACGTCAGTAGACGGAGAAAAAATCACATTGCTTCCTTTCAAACTCTCCTGTTTCTGGAATTTAGATTTTTTTTGCCATATAATTTTACCGCGTTTGGAAAAAAAAAGACTTGTCTTTCTATAGACAAATGCAATATTTGGATTAGATTAAGTAATGCATTTTCCTCGTGTTTGCTTTTTTCAACCACTCAAATCTTCAGAATAAATCTAGTGAAGCCTAGATTTGCCACCTTTAAATCCTACTGCACACTGCATCACAGCAGGACTGTTCCTGTTTTTTGTTTGGTTTAAACTATGAAAAAGTTTTCATAAAATATTTATCAGATTTATGCGAAAACAATAAAAACTACTTATCACTTCACAAAACTAACAAACGTGTGCAATACAGGCTTAAAAAAGACTCTGACCTCCTGCACAAACCAGCATGACTGCTCTTCAAAATGATGCAAGTATCCATCATCTTCGAACCACTCAGTCCATTTCAGGGTCAGAGGGAAGCTGGTGCATATCCCAGCCATTAGCAGAGAGGTAGGGTTCATCCTGGACAGGTCACTAGTCCATCACAGCACAAACACAGAGAAGTAAATAATCATTCCCACAGGAAGAACTTAAAGTGACCAGAAAGCAGCAATGGTAGAAAACCCATTTATACTCGGGGAGAACATGCAAACAGCACAGAAAAGCCACATCAGAAGTCTTAATGGATTTTAACTTGCATGCATTAGAGCCACATTGTCTATTACCTGTTTTAGTTCATATGCATGGCCATAAATATGTGAAAAATATTTTAAACTATTGTTGCAGTCTGTACTTCCACTGTGCAAATAGTTCTCATTTGTTTCTACCACACTGAAGCAGTACTTTATGATTAGATTTTAGATCCAATATAGTTCTGATTAGGTATTAAAGTCATTAACGTTAAATAATTATGTTCAAAAGATTAACTTACGCAAACATTTGGCTTGTTGTTGTCACCTCTCTCGGAAATAAAAGATCTAAATCACAGCTGTTTTATAAAAGTAGCATGTTTACTAGATTTCACCTACAAGTATTATATAAAATAAACACAGTTGTGCTCTTGTTTACTTCCTGTTTCTGAAGTAGAAACTGGTAAAAAAAAAAGAACAATCTGCGAAATGAGCTGCTTACATGCTTGCATGCTATGTTCTAAAAATAAACATAGTATGCAGTTTGCACTGCATACCACATATTATCCACTATGTATACTATGTTGCAGGGTAATAAAAGTACTACTATAATAAACCACTGCAGTCACAAAAAAGAAAATGGACATGTATTGACATTTCCCGAATACAATGCAGAACATGACTTTAATCTGATGGCAGAATTAACAAAATAAAGCATCCTAACCAAGTAACTTCACTCCCAAACCCTAACCTGAAGAAGATATGTTGATTTTTTTAGTTTATAACATAAAATAGAATCCCAGAGTGGATCCAATCTCACACGGTTCAAACTATAAAAAAGGCAACATATAATGGAAATGCCACATAACTTAAATGTCTTTGTTTAATGGATTGATTTTTAATCTGCCGCAGAATGACACTCTTGTCATTGCTGAAAAATTGGTGAAAATGTGGATCATTCATCATCTTCCTCTCCATGCTCACAAGTTTTTTCCTTTTAAACCCTATGAGTAAAAGTTTCCAAAACACTATCACACGCACACACAGTGTGTGTTTTCCAGAAGGCTCCTACGAATTGTAAACTAGATGTCGGGTTTGTAATTTTCCTTCCACCAGAGAATCAATAGATTCTGCAACATTCTTGACTGAACCTGCTGAAGCGTGCGTCTCAGCCTAATGGACCCACAAGATCCCATCTGTTAGCAAAAAAGATCTCAGCAGGTCCTTCCCTTTCCTGTCCAAACACAGCGTAATGGGCACAGACAAAAATTGGATCATTTTTATTGGAAATCCAGGACACATGCGAACAAGTGCAGGACCAATGTGACCATTAACCTTTGAACATGGAAATGGTTTACAAGCAGAATGCTGCGAAATGGTTGGTCATTATGTTGTGTTGTGTTGTGTCTAATTTAAGTTTGAGCTTTAGTGCAGGTCTTGTAGGATTATCTGTGTCCCTTTTTTGTCCACAGTAAGTACTGAATAAAGTAACAAATACTTAAAAGAGACATATTTATATACTATGCCGTGAGGTTCTTCTAATGCATATGAGACAGTACACACACTCAGTTGGTGCACATTCTGATGCGCTTTCAACAGTATTTGCTAATAACTTGTTAACCACCGTAGAAAAAAAGCTCATGCAGTATGTTTTCTCATCATGACATTGTTTTGATGGTACATATATCTTATTCCTGCGATAAGCTGGTGACCTGTCCAGAGTGAACCCTGCTGAGAGGCAGGTTCACATGAAGCATATTATCAGAGATGTGTCAAAATGCTCCCTTGCTGCCAATGTATTGCAGTCACTCAAAACATGTAATAATCCTCATCATCACTTCTGATCACATAGATTCCTCTTGTTCCACAACTTTTTATGGGAATCCTCACACCAAATGAGTCAGATAAACGGGATCTTGTTTGTTTTTCATGTCATGTGATGTTCACAAAAGACTATGAGCCTTTATTTGGACATGCTCCGTTTGCTTGACACATGTGTCGCGGCTTCATTGTCAGATATAACTTTTAAGGACTAAATGTCTCAGTATTTAGAAAGTTTCTGTGAAATTAATAATGTTCAACCAGCATTACTGAACAGAATTTTGCACTTTGGTGAATCATAATTATGGCTCATTCTGTATCTTGTTTTTGCTTCCTGTCTCCTTTCAGAGCTGTCCAGCACGTAAAAGTCGGTCTAATGTTGAAACTTATCTTTTCTTATTTTCTCTCCTTCTATTTTAAACACAGACAGACAGACTAAGACACATAAATGCATCTGCACTTCTGGTCTAAGCTAGATTCAGTGTTTCTTCTATGGCTGGATATTTCCCTTGCTGTGCTGGCAGCAAAGGTCCTAATATGTGATGTAGGAGCAGTGAACACACAATCTCGCATTTAGACACACTTACGGTATGATATATGAGAAGAGGAGGGTATATTGTGTATTGACACAGGATGACATTAAAGAATCATTCATGTCCATCGTATACCAATAAAAGTGGACTGATCATTAAATGCTTTCTGTTCTTCTAAAACAATGTAGCCTTCATTACTGTATAAGCTGATGTGTGTGCATGATTACATTCTGAACACACACAGCTGCTGCTGGCTGCCTACTCATTAACGTAACCACGACAACAGTACTCTGAGTCCATCCCAGTCAAACCAATACACCTGCACTTCAGGGAGATCTGTTGCCTCTGATAGTCTCTGCAGCTCTGACCACCGTGCTGGATGGTCGGCAATTAATGAAATGGTGTTTATCTTCCTGAACTTAAGACAGTTCCTTGTTCCACATCTTTCATTACTGGATGAAATGATTAATCCAGGTGTGTCTGACCTCAGTAACCACAACAACAACAAAAAAAAAAAAAAAAAAAAAAAAAAAAGTAACCACAACAACAATGGTCAGGTACACCTGGATTAATCATTTTATCCAGTAATGAAAGACGGGAAACAAACAGCTATTTAAGAAACAAGTTCAGGAAGTAGTGGAGCTGTGCATAAAGCCAATTCTAGATCTGCAGGAGAGAGGGGGGAAAAAGAAGCAACAGCTATATTAAAAACACATCAAAACATTTATTTCAATGTGGAAGATGTAATTATCAAATATAATATATACAATTTAATACAATTCCAACTATGACTAAACATTTATGATCTTTTTCTGTATGTAATTTATTTAAAAGACGAATAGATAACAGTAAAATTAGATTAGCCTGAGTGTCAGATTTATCCACTACTGTAACAAAAAACATGTAAAAGATGTCAAAGCAAACTCTGCTGATAGTTATACAGAAACTTTCATTACAAAATATAAACTATGATTTATTTTACAATCTTTTCAGCCACAGTAGCATTACTGTCTTTTTTATATTCACATAAATAATGTTTATATAAAACTAAACCAGCATATCATCAAATAGGGGATGCACAAGCAGAGAGGAGGTGTTTTTTTTCCTAATCTTTTCAACTTTATCTTCCAAATCTCTTTTTAAAAGAAACAAACTAAAGTTGTGATTCAGTTCCAATTAGAGGTTTCTGTTAATGGTTGCTTATTTACTTCATCACCAAACAACCATCTCTGTGCAATGTACAAATCACTCCCAAAACTTTCTCTTGTGTTGCAGTAAAGCATCCCACCACAGCACATTGTGAGACCCTGCATCTCAGCAAGAAACATCTTTGTGGTCAGACTAATTTCTTTTTGTCTGCTACTCCTTCTCCACTCAAGGTCTACTCCCAAGCTTTAGCCTGTGGTTGCACAAAGAATGCCTTCTCATCTGCGCTAACCAGTGTGTGAGTATTAAACTAAACATTTAAAACATTAGCCAGATGCATGGAGCACTGGGCAACCAGTGACGGAGAGGGAAAAACAGGAAAGAGGAGGCAGGGAGGACTCTAATGGGGAGAAGGATTAGATGAGTGGTCACTCATAAAACAGTGAAAGCAGGAAAGAAAACATGTTCTTTCTGGCTGCACAAGGCTTTGATGGGACTTGATGAATTTTGGTGTGTGGGCGTGGGATGGAGACAGAGAGAGGCAACCAGGAGGAAAGATTTTGGCCACATTCATCACCCACAAGGTTTAGGACAACCAACACGCTGGTTGGTATTAGCTTTCATTCGTCATGATGCTGCTATGCTAACACAACTAGCAGGGAGGTTTTCTCTGCACTCACTTTGAAACTCTTTTTATTTCAGATTCTACTGTCATTTACTCTCAGGTCGCAAAAGACAGAACAGTATTATTTAGAAAGCAATTATACTAAAAGAAAATTGGAAGTACTTGGAAAAATGTTTAAGGATGCAAATTTAAGAAGAGATTATAATTATGATTAATAAATAATATTAATTAAAAACATGTCAGTTATGTAAAAAATTATTTTGTCAAAGTAGAATATGAAAAAAGGAGCATTTTAGTTGGTAAAGCAAGAAAATGAGAATAAAGGACTTCCTTCAGGGATTTGTTGAACGGAAATTGCTGAAAAATAATAAAAAGTTGTAATTGTGCCGTGGAAATGGTTTGTTTTCTCCACCTGCTATGCTATATATAGATTTTGGATGGTTGCTATCTTTATCTTGACCACTTCTTTAAATACAGGACTGATGAGAGAAACTACATGCATTAAAAAATCTGTTTTTCACCAAAATAAAAAATCCCCAAGGTTATTCTTTAATTCTGGAATTTCACCAGACTTCCTCTCGACTATCTCAGATTGATATTTTCATGATTTAACTCTCTTCAACCACAGTTGAAAGGTCACTCTATTTGACCCTTTACTATATTACTTTTCCCATTTGTGTCACACCAGAGGAGCATCCACGCAAAGAATCCAGCTTTGTTTCAACCCGTTAGACATTTACAAATCTAATGGAGCAAACTGTTGAATCACAAATCCTTTTTTTAAGCTTATTCCTTTTAGCTCTGTTTGCACTGTATCAGGATTAAAAACTAAAAACAAGCAACACGCTTTCCTGCTATGCTGATAAAAGTTGTAAGCTGTGACCATGAGACGAAAATGAAAGAACCCCAGAATTTGTTTTATCTCACAGCTGCATTGCAAACATTAAAGGTGATTGTAGCTTAAAGCAGCTTTGAGACAACTAGAGTAAATACAGTCTGAAATTGTTTCTGTGCTTTCATGGAAATGGACACCAAACTGCTTAAACAAAGCTCTACAAGCAGGAAGAACAATGAATCAGCAAATAAGATGACTTGTCACAGATGTGCTGGTGGGCAGGTTTGATTGTCAATTAATTAGAGAACATAAAAAAGCCGGTTCCCATAGGCTGTAGAGGGGAGGTCCCCTTCTGTAATGGGATTAACCTCTCCCCAGAGCCCGTAAAATTACTTAAATTTGGCTTGTTAATCTGATTTGGGTGTGTCTGGGCTTAACATGAGTCTCCCAAACAACTGCTTATCTTATAACTACTATGAAAAGACATGAATAGCCTGCATAACTTTTCATTTTGTCTCAATGTCCACTTTCTACAGTATGTAGCCAATATTCCATTATTCCCCTGCCTTGACCTTTCAATTTGGGACTACTCCTCAAGTAAACACAGTAATCAGGTTTCCCAGCCTTCAGCTGAGCCTAATTGAAGAAAACTGAGAACTCAATTGTGTAAGTGTGATTTAGTTAGTGTCTGGCCTAATCAAAGTCCTGGAAATGACCTCCGAAGTTCTGTGTGGCATTAATCAGCCAAGACACCTCATCAGCCACCAGAGAAAAGTCAGCAAAAGCCTGCTTTCACACAGCATTAAGTCTGTGTGTCTGTGAGAGTGATTTCCTGGTCTTTAACCCCTGACAGGATCAGCCACACTGGGGTCTATTGACAGCCCTAATCCTGCCGCCTTGTTCAAATCTACACTGCCTGCCACCATTCTGATACTGCACACGTTCCTTATTTCCTCCCCGACATGTGGTCCTTGCACAGGGACCTGAGTTGTTTTTAGAGTCACAACCCCATCATCCTGGAACTGGAGAGACCAAAGTGGCATTTGCTCACCTCCTGCCCTTGTGCAAACGCTTGCAGAGATCTGCGGCGGTTAATGCATGCAAGTTTTTGATTAAAGCACTCCCTTATGTTTTTTGGCTCCGAGCTGCTCAACCATTAACACCTTTGCCATGAACAAATGGATTGCATGCCGATGCCAGGAGCTGGCCTTTCAGGCTGTACTGGCTTTTCTCCATACAGATACACATTCAAAACGGCACCTTTTTATCCCTCTCAGTGTTCCTCCTGCCTTCGCTTGACCTCTACCTCCATGTGTTCACTTTGACAACTTTTGGAGCAGGTTAGTGACTCTTTGTCTATTAACTGATACTTATTCTGCCAAGAAGACCAGTAGCATCAGTGTTTTTACAGTAAAATTAAACATTCTATGCAGTGGAAGTCATTTTGGATGCTGCTAAATGCAAATCTCAACTGATTCTAGTTGTGTAACAGGAAGAGATTTTGAGAGTATGAATGTGTCGAGAAAACATTAAATGCTACTCTGGTTTTCAGTTAATGGATAATGAAATAGGTGCAGCAAAACCCTGCCTGTTAGTGCTACTATGAAGGACTTCTTTTAAAACTAAATTTTTTTAAATGTTAATTTATATCTAACCCCACCTCCAGACCACTCTCACTTATGTTATAGATTCATTATGCATCATGATCTACCTTGACTCATACAGCCAAGCGGAAAACTTGTGGGCGCAGTCTACAAGCATTTATTATTAGCATATCATAAAATAGACATGAAAAGCTAAAGAGGAATAAAAATAAAACATCCATTTACAACTAAAAGCTTAGAATGTAGGCTATGTAAGCATGTAACAACTTGAGATTATAAAGCTCTCACTGAAAATAATACAAATACACTAAATGTTAAAACTGAAAATTCTTTTATTGGTAACGAACCTCAAACATGCAACAAATAGTAAAACAAAGTTAACTGCTTCTTAAGTGGAACGTTTCACCGCTGATTTGATTAAATGGCAACAGGTGGATAATCCAGTCAGGTGTGCTATAAAAGGAGCAATATGAGGTGAAAGTTTCTCAGAATGAAGATGGGAGAGATTTCAGCAATCAGTTTACAGAGCAAACACAGCTGGACTTTAGTAATTTCCAGATATTTATTGTAGAAGCATGTGAGAATGCAAACTGATGTTGGACAGTTTACAGTTCAGAATCTCTCCAAAACATTGGTCAAAAACTAAAATAACACATAAACACAAGCAGGACCTCAGGTGTAATCTTACATATACATAAATAAACTGCTCAGCAAATAAATGTTAAACTGGCAAAACAAAGCAACTGCAAACAACTAGCAACTGCTAGCATTAGCTAGCAACATTAGCAGTGGCTAGGACTGTGCTGTTTTACTGTGTTTTCTTTGTCTTTGATGCTTTGGTTTGGCCTTTTCATATTTATACAGTTATTAGCAGCAGCTATTGCTAATTAGCATGCCCATGTCATAGTTGCTAGCATGAAAACCATGATGCAATTTTGACCCATGTATTTCAATGTTTTAAGCAACTTCTATCAACTTGTTTGTAGAGCACTGTTTATTTTAATAACGGCAAATGGACTAAAGAACTAAGGACAAAAGGACCACAGTCTATGCTAACATGTTAATAAGCTCCAGACTTTTTATAACAATAGAGCTTCTTATAACTTAAATTTCTAAATAACACATCACTCATGTACTTTAGCAGAAAAGTTTATTTCAATTTTAATGGTGTTTGTTTTCTGAAACTGCAGAAATTGCTTTATATATTGCTCTATTGCTCTATATATATATATATAAATATATATATATATATATATATAAATATATATATATATATATATATAAATTTCGAAGACTTTTTTGGACAGTTTATTTCCTGACATCCCTTACAAACACAATCTTTTATGAGTCAAATACATGGAGGTCTGCCAGTCTACCTTCCAGAATCTCCTTTGTGCTCTGGTGCTTAGTTCAGTTGTTTTGTCTTATCTCATGTTCACACAGTCCCCTCTGCAGCTTTAACAGTTTTGAAATGCTGCTTTTTCATAGTGTTGGAAAGGAGAGGATGAGTGGAACGAGCCCTCGGAGAATCGCAGCACCATCAGCGTTAATGCAGGCGCTCTCCTTCTGCTGTTGAATACAGTACAGCATGCCAAGGAACCACATCGCACTGCAGAAGCACTGCATGTTACAGTAAGAGCACACATACTGGTGTTCCTGTACATTCAGTTTTTAGCATTTCCAAGCATACCCCCCTCCCCCCCTAAAAATGTTGCCTGTAAAGCTTTTTTGTGGTGTTGGAGTGGGAAACGATGAGAGAGCTAAGCTCATTGGTATGATTTATGGCTCTTTTGGTAATGTTCTGTTAGAAATGGAGGAGTATGGCTGAAAAAGGGAGTCTGAAAGCTGATTTTTTTTCTTTTTTCTTTGGATTTGAGATGATGAAGAGAGGTTGTGGAAAAGCAACATTTAAACATCAGCCTCTTCCCACTACAGGTTAGCAGAACTCCATACATTTATTTTTCTTGCTTTTGTGCGTGACACAGATTTATGGAACGGGTAGTGCTAATATGGTATTTCATAGAAGAGAACTGCTGGGTAGAGTGTTTCCACAGCTGGTCTCACGCTGGGACTCGATAAGGTGGATTGTGGTCACACCACAGGATCCATGGTTGGTCATTAACTACACATGTCAATCATAGATCAAGCTTTAACCTCAGATTTAAGTATGAATGTAATCTCTTTACCTCTTGTCTGTCCATTTATCCTCTTTTGCAAGTTGCAAGTAACCTGTTTTACACATTGCACAACACATGAAAGAAATGGATTCATATATAGCCCTTGAGTGCAGACGTTGGCGACCCCTGCCCTAAACCTTTCTATCTATCCCTCTCTTCTATTTCCTCCTTTTCCACCTTGTTCTTACTTCTCTGATTCTAATCATTGTATAAATCAAAATGTACTTCATTAATACATTTATCTCTATTGTTCTTTTTTTTTTTTTTTTAGCAATTTTATGAAATAAACATAATCTAAGGCAGTGGTCACCAACGTTACCATCCAGAAAGTTTTAGTGTTACCCTTCTACAACACACCTGATTCAAACCAATTGCTCATTAACAAGTAGGTGCAGAAGATAACAACAAGTTTTTGGAGAACCTTTTCATTTAAATCAGGTGTGATGTACCAGGGAAACACTAAAACCTGCAGGATGGTAGCCCTTAAGGACCAAAATTGGTGACTCCTGATCGAAGGAATCTCTAGTAGAGTTGCTTTAAATTCTTTTGCTCCTGAGGGTTAAGGAGTTCCCTCTGGCTTGTTCCAAGGCTCCCTGTTGATACTTGACAAGGGTAACATACTTATAAGGTCAGCAGAAAATGTATAACATGTACAGTAAGATGTTGGCTAAAATGTATTATAGGGCCACACTTGTTTTATTGCCTTTTAAAAAGTACAATTTATATCCAAAGACACGCTGTAGGAAGGGCGTCCTTCTGTTTTGTTCTGCTTTGTTGCCATTAGTATCTGATAAATAATAAATCAAACACTGACTGTGACAGCAATGCTGTTTAATGTGTAGGTGGGATTTATTTGTCAGGGCAATTTGTGTAGATAATTGTTAGTACATCCTGCCCCATCCTGGATCTTTAAGCATGATTACCTTTTATATTAATTCATTTTTTATAGTTCAGACAAATAGTTTAAATCTAAACCAGAACAGTGAAGTCATGAACTACAGCTATCAAAGCAAAACTTTCCCTTGTTGTATCTGCAGAGCTGTGTTACTTTTAGTTACACAGAGGCTCTATAATGCGCTGTATGTGTCATATTAGCATAATGTGATTGAACATATTTTAACAAGGTTCATCACTAGGAAAGAGATGAAAGTGAAACATTTTGCTGTCCCAGCCTCCTCATGAATCAGTTTGCATATGTGGATGAACATAATCGAGTATTGTTTTGAATTTTTGGACAAAATATCTCTTTCATGAAGGATGATGCAGTTTATCTTATGCAAAAGGTGATTTTGAAGGAAATGTTGGAGCTTTTTTCCTTCATATTTTTTAACATTTGAACAGCCCATATTATGAATTCTACAGAGACATTCAGCCAGGCCAGAGGCAGGGTACATCCTAAAATGGTGCCACTGAGAAATCTCCAGTCATTTACTCATTTGGGAAAACAAATCACCATGTTATGTTTACCTGAAACCATGGCAACCTCTAAAATAGCCTCCAAGAAGGTGACAGTTGCAACTGTTCCTTTTGCAGACTTGCATGTTAAATGATGAACTTGACAGTTTACTTAGGATTGAATAAGATGCATTTTGCTCATCTGGCTTGTAGTGACAATAATTCATAGTGTAGAATTCTGTTTTGTTTTTTGGGGGGGTTTTTTAATAATGGAAAAAAAAGAATTCTGTTTTGTATTAAAACGTATGAAGAAATAACAGATTTGACATTTTTAGTTTGGATGAATTGTTGGAAAAAACATGGAATAACTTAATATATTTGGTTCTGTAGTTGTTTGTGGTCCTTTTTTAAAAAAGATTTCACTAAAAAAACGTACATAAAAGTTCTTTACTGTTTTTGTGCTTACTGCTTACAAATGATAAGGAACAGCCTTGCTGGACTTTTTTTTAGCATTGTGCTGCTTTAAAGTGTCTGTAAGCCATTTGTTTTTATATATGTGTTCATAAAGAACAAATATAATCATCATTTAAACTAAACTTCTAAAATTGTTGATCAGAAATTGTCCTTTCTCTTATTGCTTTAACTGATGCCATCTAAATTCTAATATAAATGACACAAACCAAGACTCGAAGTGCAACAAAGTGTAGCAAAAAGAGCACGCTAATGAAAATGCTGAGTACAGCACAAGCTTAGTGTTAAACACTAGATTAGCTTTTGGAGCAAAACATGTATAAAACAAAGGTGGCACTCACATTAATATTAATGATCCAGCGCTACAGACTCGACTCTTTTTCTCTTAGTTTTCACAAAGTTCTGCTATTGATTGTGAGGAAAGTTTGACCTGCAGGGACCCGAGCAGCTCAGTCAGAGAGACACAGTTCAGGGCTGGAAGGTCGCTGTTGACAAATTAGTTTGTTGATGGGTCAGTGGAAGAGGTCACAGGTCCACAGCAGAAGGTCAAAGGTCAAGTTTGTACAAACACAAACACACCATGTTGCAGCTACTGTGAGGAGCTGCAACCCAGTAAATGCTGCTGGTCTTATTTTAATCTTTAAGACTTTTTTCTGTCATTTATGTTTAAAAGATAACCACTTCCTTAAATTCTTTCCTTGTTCATCGTTTGGCATTATCCTCCTCTGCTTTCCTTCTACCAAACAAAAATACTGTGTTTTAAGTTGTGCAAAAGAGAAAGCTGCTCTAATCTCCCATGCACGCAGGCAGAGTGTGTGTGTATGTGTGTGTCTTTCTGATTTCGCTCCATTACCTCCCAATTGATTGAAAAGGTGGATTTGATGTGTTAATCCGTTCTCTCTGGTGAATGACTCCCGTCTTCAGAGACGCTAAAATCAAACACACACACACACTCTGCCTCTCGTGCTGGCTGGAAAAAAAAGTAATCAACTGAGAATTGTACAAGGCTCCTCATTCACCTCGCAGTCTTCTGAAAGCCTTTGATCAAGAAGTGCTTAGGTTTCACATAAACGCCTGGATACCTTTCAGAGACCATGCTAAGCACACAGCTACTTGGGGGATTTAGGCTGCTTTAATGCCTGTTTTCCGAGCTTCTCTGCGGTATTTGAACCAACACGTTAGCTGAGGTGCATGACGAGTTATGAACTGCCACACAAGTAGATACTGCGGAGCACGATGACTGTGTGATTGTCGTGAAAATTTTGGTTAAACCCGGAGGCTCTGCTTTGTTGGTGGGCAACAAAGCAGCGTGCCGTTGAACTTATTGGGAATCCCAAACCTGCTTTTGTCAGCTTCTTTTTAATACTTTGACTCTTGGTAGTAAGTCATGTGGAAATCTGCGTTGTGGAACTAATTAGGTTATAGCTTAATTAGATCAATAACACTAAATGCCATCTGGATTTAGGGAAATTTTAGGTCTGACACGCACAAAAAGCACCAGCATAGTGCACATATTGAAGCCTTCTGCCTTTTATTCCTCATTTTAATGCTCACAGCTGTACAGTTTATATGCTCAATCAAGTTTTGCTCAAAACTAGATGTGTCCCATTTCAGATCATGTTACCAAATGATGACCCATCTCAGTTTGAGAGCAAAAGCCTGTTTTCCAAAGCCCTTAGTGAAATGAGCCATACAAGAACCGTCCATTTTTGTGAACTGTCCTGTACTACCATAAACAGCCTGTAACGACTTCTGTTGTATTAAAAGAAATAGTATTTGTCTCAGAACTGTGCATTTGCCAGTCTATAACTTGCAGAAAGCTTGCACATGTCCCTTCAGAGCCTATTTTGCATGTTGTGCAGCTGCGCCTGCTAAAGCATTTCTACTGCATGCTCTGTAAAGAGATTGCCTCCATCTTGATGTAAATTCTCTGAGTTAAAATGCAACATACTCCAGATCAAACGCACATCTCTTATTTCTGTTTTTCTGCTTGCAGAGAATTCCTCCACTTGCAGCAGGGCAGGAGTCACGCTTACCTTGTGGTAAAACACTGGCTCCATTGCAACAGCAATGCTGACAAAAACGCAAACCTCATATGAGAGCGCCGCCACCTCCATGAATCAAAGCCTGGAGCAGCAAAAGGTTAAAAGCTCCTGGGGCCTGCAGAGGCATTTTTCAAGAGGGTGGGGGGGCGGGTAATAGGATCAGGACTTCCATAACTCCCCAGAACAGCCAATCCTCCCTCGTTTCTACTCGTTTAGCCTTCAAAGAGAAAGTTTGTGTGTCTTTGACGGCTGGTCAGGGGGTTAAGAGGAAAGTGCATTTTTTCGGTCACAAACTCAATTTCCTTGGTGAGCTAAAGAGGCCATGCTTTAAAACCCGGAGTATAAAGCCCGTTTAATTTCTCCCACATACTGTATTCTCCTGAACCGCTCCCTCTGGTATGGACAAGGCAAGTCGAGTTTAAGAACTGGTTCTTGACCTTGTGGAACAATGCTTTATTCTTGCATGCTTCTGTATCATCCTGCCTTTCTGTCGTTATCTTCATTTGAAAGGAAACTGTCAAGAAATGAGATGAGGCCAAACAAATTAACCTTTTTGTATTTTTCCAAATGAATTTTTATGTCTGTCATTTTATATTGTGTCAATGGATTTTTTAAGGTTTTGCTCTTGTGCTCTAATCTGTAAAATAAAGTACAAAGACACACACAGAGACCTGAAACTCACAAACTGTGATCCTTAGAACTTAGAACTGAAGGAGCCAGAAACATGGTATGGATGACTGACAATCTACGCCAACAATAAAACACAATACCAGCATTATTTTTAAAATCTTTATTTGTCAAATTTGTCATTTTATTTTATCTATTTATTTTTGTCCAGGTTACCTCTTCATGACAGGAAGCTTTTCTTTAGTTTGTTTTTATTAGGAGGATTTGACAGTGTGTTAGTCTGGGTCAAAAGTAACACTATGCACCTACATGGCCTTTGCGTTTCATACACACACGCTGACAATACGAACTATTATCACCGTCCCAGTGAGGCTACATGCCTGAATGCCTGAGCTGCTCGTCTCATGATGGGGCCGAATACATTTTAGCCGTCATCACTCGAGCGAGGACGCTCTCCCTGATAATTAAAAGAGCTCCATTGTCTGTGGCAGAGCTGCTGTTCCCATGCGTGCAGGAAAGAGATCGGGTGACGATGACAGGGCGAGTGAGGAGCGGAACCCGGGAGTGGGCGTCAGAGGGGGAGAGGATCCCTGAGGGTGACCTCGGCCAGTTTTCGTTCACCAGCTGCTGTTTGAAACAGGACACCAGAGCCCCTCTACTGCCATCCACCTGGATCACTTACCTGACACACACACACAGAGCCATGTGTAAACATATACAGATACAAATGCCAGCATTAGCCATTCCTTTTGATACACACTGCTTTCTTTTAGGGAAAGAAATTTCTTGAATTTAATTTTTGGTTTGTAAAAAGAAAATATCTTTTTTTTTCTATTTCGGACAACACATTTCATGTTTGTATTCATTATCAGGTTGAAGGTTGCCAAATATGACATGTTGGTGGTGACACATGAACCTGTCAGTGATGGGTTATACCAGAGGGCAGGCTGCAGATACCAGATACCTGCAGAGCTACCCGGATATAAACTGATGGTATTTAACTATTCCAAATAGAACAACTAGCTAAATAACTGTATTTGTTGTTTTCTTCTCAGACAAGGAGTATAACAAAAGTCCTAAATGTAATTGTAAGTGATAATAGTCAAACTGTTTTTTAAAATTCATATACATAAAAACTGTTCAGTACAATTCAGCTTTATTAGCATAGTGCCAATTTACAACAATGTCGTCTCAGGGCGCTTCACTGAGATCAAATTGGGCCAATTCATAATGAATAGCCTATGTAAGGGAACCAAGAAGATTTAATCGAATCCTAACTTGGATCCAATCTCCTATCCTGAGCTGCATGAGGTGACAGTGGGAAAGAAAACTCCCTTTTAAACCTGCGACAGAACCTGACTCAAGGAAGGCAGCCATCTGCCTCAACTGGCTGGGGGTTGATAGGACAGGAAAGACAGATCAATATACACTGCAGCTTTTATCCAGGAAGACCTACAGAAAAAGGAGAAATATGTTAATGATGCCAGTACTGTCATATACATGGAAAATAAGCTGCAGAGAAAGAAACAGGAAGTGCTCAGTGCATCATGGGATGGCTGCATAAGTCATTAACGGCTAGACTATCCCTAACTAGAAAGTGTGTTAAAAATGAAGGTTAGTTTGATTTTAAAGGTAAAAATGTTTATTTAATTGCAAGATTTGCTCAGATTTGTTTCAATTTCCACCAACTTCTTATATAACTCTGAAACGTTAGGTGCTCAGCCCGAAGGGAAAACACCTCTTAAGCCTCTCAACACGATAAAGTGATGTTGTTGCCTAAACCTGAGCTATTGGACCAGACAATCAATTTAAAAACAGAGGCAAACATTATAAAACAATGACTGTAAGACCGTTTTTCAAAGGCGAGGTGTGTAACAATACATCACACTCATGCATCCTTTACACCAGTTGAGTCTACGGCAAAATACGTGACGGCGTGTGTAAATAAACTTCTATACAGCCCTGATGATTGCTATGACATCAGATCCATCACCTGATTATACCCCTACCTCTATAGCAACAAAATCTTTTGGAAAGAAGTGATAAACTGCTGGAGCTGTCATATTTGTGTGTGTAAAGGCCTCTGTTTGCACCAGTAAGAGCTCATACATACCTTACACAATGACCCCCAGAGCACTCTCATTTGTCAGAGTGAGACATACCTTAAATAAAAGGCTAAATGAGGGAGTGGAGAAACCCTCCAAGTTGAGTGACAGAATGGGGAAGAATACTGGATAAACACACACAGTGTTGTATGTCATAGAATGCTTGCTTTTACAAACCCATACCTCCATGAATTGACTCAATTTAGATGACTGAAGAGAAATTTGCCTCATTCACAGCAGTAGAGGGCAACAGCTCAAATTTCCCAAAGCCTGCAGTGTATCTTTATATCCAGAATGCCATGACCTGCACCAGCAAAATATACAGTCTGAGAGCTAACGATGAATCTGCCTGTAACAACTGAAAGATCTCCTCCTTGCGCAAGTAACACTTTGTCTCTGCAGCTATAGCATTGGGTGATAAATAATTACTTGGTGGAACCTTGCCTTTTCTTCTGTGGTGTTTGCATGCTGTCCCTTCACTCCACACCGCGCTACTCTGACAGCTTTAATTATTAATACGCTCCTTTCAGTCTGTACTTTCTGTGTGTTTGGATTTCTTTGTTGGTTTTGTGGGAATAGCGACACAAAGGAAAAAATCTTACGTATGTAAGTGGGCATAATATTAAAATCTTTTGCTGTTTTGTTGTTTATTTATATAAAAATTAAAGTGAATCCTTTTTTTCACCTTTTTTAATTAATTTGTTTGGACAAAGATGTTGGAAGTGGAATTATTCAATAAAAATACACTGCATTTTGTATGTAAGGACCTCCAAGCGTGATGGACCTGTGTCTGTAATGAGTGAGAGGTAAACAGGGTCAAGTTCTCATTTATTCATAAGGCAAACAGACCGTGTGCACTGAATGGGAATAAGTGTGTGATGATTTATTTACAGCTATTTGTTTCAGGCCACCCAAGCTAATTTCCCTTCATGACAACTGGTGTTCTTTATACATCTATGCGCCTTCTGGCCCAGGCTGTGCTTGTCCTTTTCACCGTCTTAAAAAAAACAAACTGAGCAATTTGTACTGTATTTTCATAATTCACTGTATGCGATTGTTGCAAAATGGCTCAAGAGGGCCAATAAGTGTAAGAAAAAATATGTAAAAAGAAAATATACTGCTAAAAATAAAGGGAACACTAAAGTAACACTGAATGTAGATCTGAATGAATGATTTTTTTTATTTAATACGTTTTTTCCATATGTGAATGTACTGACAACAAATTCACACAAAAATAAGGCCTGTTCCGTCTAAAGCGACGACTAGGGGTAAATCCAAGCGGCAACCGCTGGCTGCCGAGGCTAATAAGGAAGTGGAAATACCTGCAGTTCACCCCTCACTGCTAGATGACTGGCTGCAATAGAGAGCAATGCCCATAGACTCCCGTGTTAAAATGTCCGATTTCACAGCTGAAATAAACATGTTTACAGAGTGTCTTCAAGAACTTTTTTCTGTTTAATAGGTCAAATTTGCCATCATGACAACTCTGGGGTGTGGGGGTGAATTTTTTTCTAACGCTTTAATTTCAATGTTATTTTAATTTTAAATTTAGAGGCATGTCCGTTTCATTGATGTGTGTTAGAGTCTTATCACTGGTTACAGCTGTGTACTTCCCGCTGGCTCCACCATGATGGAGTCCTCTCAGCTCTTTTCATCCAGTTTTGGATTTTCTGATAATGACGAAACACCAAGATGGCGACGGTAGGACCCTCCTACTGACTTCAAATCCGCTTTTCAGAAACCTATGGGTCACGTGATGGTATATGCTGTCCGGTATTTATATAGTCAATGGGTAAATCACCAAGTGCCCCCAATCCTCCAAATCCCCAATACTTAAATAGACCCAATACAATAATATAAAAACGCACATGTTTAGTCAAAAAGTGTCCACCTGGTGTCAAAACTTGCCAAGTATGGCATCAGGACAAGATGCATCCTGAGGTCATGGCCTTATATTTACACTTGATTTGAGGCCAATGAGAAACATAGTTCCAAAAATAATAGCAAAATTTAAAAATCTGATTTTTCATGAATAAAGCGTCACCTGGTGGGGAAAACATAAATCCGATAATCATTTAGTTTGATGCAGGTTGTCCTTTTGGGGACATAAAGAGGTATATTGAGTATCAAAATCCAAATTGTAAATAGTTCAGAGATATGGACCCTTTGCACGCCGCGTAACACTTTACAGAGACACGCCTTCATCGTCATGACGGGGGGCGGAAGTATATAATCCTGACCAAAGAAAACCTGACCTTTAAACCTTTTTATCTGTTTTTGCAAAAATGGTCACATCTTGTTGTGCGGTGGGGTGCTCAAACAGGCAAGGGTATAAGCCTGGCGTCACTTTTTGTTGCATACATGTAGATGCTGAAAAAAGAGGAGGTGGATTGCAGCAATAAATGTAAAGACTGGCAGCCCAACAAGTATTCACGGATTTGCAGCGTGCATTTTCTACAAGATAAAATCCCGTTCACACTTATACCTAATAATGTCTTGATGTAGACAGCTAATTATAATTTCTAACATTTCTAGCACAGTAGCGTTGGTATTTTCTCAAATATTTCAGGAACCAGACAATGAAACATAATGCTAAATTGCTAACTGTAGCACAATCTTTGGGTGATCTGTGAAATTTTTCCAAGAAGTTTTAATTCCAACCCTTAGGTGCGATATGTTTTTCAGGGTACTTCGGCAGCTAATGTTTTCAATCTGTTAATGAATCAAAAGTTATTCCAAGCGCTTTGACAATCCTGGATTGATGAGAGGACAGTTTGCTAGCGAACATTACATTTGGAGAACAGATTTAGGGAAAGCATACATATAAATATAGTCAGATTATTATATA
>JBAMHX010000024.1:4819164-4830989 GCA_037177515.1 Pseudomugil tenellus
TGTGTATATGTCTATAGTATGTATATACAAATGAGCAAGAGTGTTACAGTAACAAGCAATTAGCTCCAACATTTCCCTGTGTTATCCTTGACCTTTCTTAGAGAACTTTGGATCTTAGCCAGTCTGCCAATTGACAAGAGTTGTAAAAACACAGAGGCAAGTGGGCATGAGTGTTGACTATTCTCTCCACTAGCCTTTGATCCATTTTTACTCATCCAGCAGGGAGCCCTGGCAGGCATAAATACACTCCCACAGCGCGCCCCTGCCACTATAAGCAGATAATAATCTTGTAATTGGCTCAATATTTCTGCTGTTTGGAGGAGATGCAAGGGCCAATGCCGCGTTTGGTGGCTTGGACTCACCAGATATTTTCCAGGTCAGTGGATGCTAGTGGAGGTCAGGGATGAAAGGGTGATTTAGAGCTAATGTGTGGTGAGGGGGAAAACCCACCCCTTTCAGCTCAGAGCCTTACTGCTTTGTCAACTTTGTGTGGAAACAATCCCTTACCTGTCCCGTGGCCTTTAATCGCTGGCAGTGCTGCCACGCATGATACTTTTTAAAAAGGAAACCTATGAGATGGGTGTTGGTATGTTAGAAGAAAGAGATTTCTCTGTAATTCTATGGAAAACACCATTTGCAATAAACTCTAATTGAACCTCCCTTCGTGTTAATCATTTTTAGAGCTGGCCAGGGAGTCACAAAGCATGGCTGCCTTCATCAGTTGAGGCTGAATGTTGAGAGAAACAACTACTTATAATAAAGGGATTACAGGTGTGAGCTTCCCACTGCGTCGCAACCGGGATAATCTGCTTTAAGAGTCATAAAACTCCTTCTTAACCTGCTGTTTTGTAGTTGTTGCTTTTTTTGTTACATTATTTATCCACCTCTTGGATTTAAAAATCCTTTCTGCTGTGTTGCTTTTGCCAGTACACCTGCACTTTACAGTTACGTCTTAGATACTTGTGTATTATCTGCATTGTGTAGTTTTGCTATAACTGTAATTCATTATTACATCATACACCAAAGTTCAAACATGTGCCAGCCATTAAAATCAACTGTATTTCCAAGCATGTATATGTCTAACAAACATATAGCAGAAGCATTTAATTAAAAATGTAAAATGTACAATTTTAAATGACTTTCCCATAACA
The DNA here is from genome assembly GCA_037177515.1 of Pseudomugil tenellus. Lineage (NCBI taxonomy): Eukaryota > Metazoa > Chordata > Actinopteri > Atheriniformes > Pseudomugilidae > Pseudomugil > Pseudomugil tenellus. Next base: position 4,820,316 of record JBAMHX010000024.1, read on the forward strand.
ATGCATGTTTTTAACCCAACAAAACATGTAAACCCACCACATCCAATCCTTCTAACCCTAATTGTACTTTTACGTCCTAACTCTACCTCTAAAGTAAAAAAATAAACGAGCTGGAAGGAAAAACAGAAAAGTGAAAGAGTTCTGGAAAACACTATTTTCTAACAAGCAATCTCCCACATGAAAGTGCAAAGATAAATGAGACCATTCAGACTTTTCATAGTTGTTTTGTCCAAACAGCAGTATTCGACTGACCGTGAATGCCAACATCAGCACATAATAACACAAAACGTCAAAATCATCACAACGCTGAAAAGAAGCATCAGTGAGTCTGCATCATAGTAGGAAACAGTTCAATCGTAGTAATAATTACATATTGTACCTTAAGATCATGTTGTTTATTTCCTATCAGTAAAAGATTAAAAAGCTGATTTGCTTTCAGCTCACACCGGATGCGACAGTTAATTTGCACCTAGTTTTGAAATATTGTACGATAAACTTTTCTGCATCTTCAGCTTGCAAGTTTTGCACAACTTGATTTTAAGTATTTATGTGCTGCATCTGCCACCTGAGCATCTCTGTTGCTGTGCAAACTTCTTGACTGTAACGCTTCCAACACATAAATACTTTTCATAGTGAAAATTTAAATTAAAATCAGTTATTATGGAAGAAAAAGTTAAAAGGTTTTTTTTTCTTTTGTTTGTTTTCTTTTCAAGCAGATGTAAGGTCTTCTGAAATATAGACTCCTGTTACATGAAAATAATTTACAGGGGCTCTTTTGGAAACAATAATAGAGGGGGGCAGTATAGGAAGCAATTTTCGGCGACAATTTGTAGATAAGAGAGGTAACTATTCCTGGATAACAAAATGGGAGGATATGGTCAAGTGCTTTCCTCGGAAATGACGAGTTTTTATAAGAAGAAAGTATAAAAGAACAGAAACTACAAATGACAGTGAGGGCAGGTGCGATAAAAATGTCACTTTAAATGAAAAATGATGTTTCAAATTAAACAAAGAGGATATGAATGGGTTTCATGTGGTAACTGTTTGGGGGGTAGAGCAGGAAATTAGACTGAAATGAAAAGATGTTTTAATATAAAAACCGAGATGTCATATGTGAAATCACTTGTTGCCACTGATAACCTCTCACTAATATTAAAATGACAAATTGAAACAGGAAGCGGGACAGTAAAACTTTCTTCCTTTGAGCAAAGATGGAGGAAAAACCAGAGATGTCTCTCTGCATTTGTATTACAATCCCAGTTTGAAAAATACAAACTGGCCTGTTGCCGCTGCAATTCAATACATTTATAGCCTCTGGCTACACTTGAAACATTTCTTTTGTTTATTAAACAGGCATGTTATGAGAGTTCCTAAGTTATGGATGGAAAGAAAAACTAAGTAAATCTATTTGTTATCAGCGATTATAAATAGATAATATTTCATCATATACAGCATTAAAAAATTCTTTTTAAAAAAAATACTATACAAATAAAGGTCCATGCTGGACATTTGCCATACCACTGCGCTATGAGCCTTTCTTTCACTTTTCCCCCCTTTTCATACAAGAACAGCTACGCGATTTAGTAAAATATTAATAGAGTTAGCTTTGCAGTGTGTTCTTATAAATTTGTCAGCAGTATTTTTACAGAATCCTTCTTTTTTCCTCACTGCAGAGTGTCTGCCAGTTTATTGCGTAAGAGGGGAAAAATAAGCTTTATCTTTATGGTGACTCGCTTGTGAATAATTCACCCTTTCTTGGGTGACTGAAGGGGGCAGAGTGGTTACAAGATGCATTCTAGCCGATCCGAAAGCCCCTCAGACTCCGCTTCCAAATCTAGCCTGTGTATCGGCACACAGAAGGGGAATAGACTGGGTTAATGGGAATCCAGTTAGCTGCTCAGCACCACCTTGACTTTGATATTAAGATAAACTGATACATCAGCAGCTTCTCTCATTTCAGTTTAAAGAGGACAGTGACCACCTGGAACGCTTGTTAGCTAGAAAACACATCAGCTACTTTCCAGCTAACAACATAAATGCATCAAACATGATGATAACCATACTGTGTTGATATTGAGTGGTAGCAGTTAAGAAGTATCCTTGTTTAACCAGTTAGCACTACTGCATAGCTGCAAGCTTAGCAAAAGCTTTGCATCATTCTGTGCAGAGAAGCTCAGAGGAAGAGTAATGAAACTTTGCTGGTGTTGTGCAAAAAATAGAAACCCTGCTGTAAAAAGCCCCCTTGTCAAGGCTACCAAAAATTTTACTTGGAGGTAAATTACTGGAGGTGACTTTCTTTTTCTCTCTCAGCAAGACAGTACAGGCTTTTGACAAGTTTGTAAGGGTAATAATGATGACATGCCATCTAAATGTCATTACTGCGCTCCTTGGGGAGACACACTTTTCACGGCAGGGGTGCTTTTTTAGGCATAAACTGTCCAGATTTAAAACAATTTTTGAGGCAGGAGGGGAATTTGCTGTACAATGGTTGTTAAATAACTTACATTTAACCAAGTACTCTGTGGTATTTACATTTTTATTATTTTTAAGCATATACAGTAAAACTAGTTTTTTTTTAAAAAAATATGAATCTCTTGAAGTTTAAGGGTGCTGGGATTCAATTGAGGGGTGCTTCAGAAACCCCAAAATGGATTAGAAACGCCTATGGTTGGGGGAACATTGTGTGAGGCCTCTTCATAAAACATCTGCATAGTTGTCTAACTGAACTCACATGTGTATTACAGCAATTAATTGTTTGGAGAAGTCAAATGTAACTGAAGATAAAAGATGCTAACAAAAATATTTAACTCATGGTGGCCAGAGATCTCAGTGATCTGCAGCTTGGAAAAACACATGAACATGCTGTAGTATAATGTCATTTCACAAAGACGCGCCCCAAACATAAACAATGCAAACAAATGACTATGTTGTAAATGAATTATAGATCTTGCCCAACCTGACAAAATGGAATTGTAAATACAAACACTGCTGAATGACCAAAAAGCTACAAAAACAAGTGAAATATTTTGTGCTCCGAGCTTGTTTTCCTCTCGTCACTGATGAAGAGTTGGTTTAAAAGTCAAACAAAACTTTTACTCAAGTAATTTATTATCACTCCATAGTTTTATACACTGTATTCATCTGTTTGGATCTGTTTTTGTTAGCTGCTGTGTATTGGCGTCTGTCAGTCAGCAGGCTAACCAAAGACCCTTGGCAAGAGATGACATAAAATTAGTCACAAAAGTTCAAAAGACTCAAATGAAAAGTCATTAGTTTTGAAAAATGTCTTTGACAAGGCCAGACCGCCGTTGGGGATGCTCCTGCAGAGAATGCTAAGAAACAAAAATGGCTGAAGCTACAAAAAGAAGACATTTTAGCAGAAAAATAATTAAATTGATATAGGTTATTTATTTTGTTTTAACTTGTGAATGTAATTAAACCTGCTGATCATCATAGACTTTGCAGTGGCACAGAGGGATGGAAACTGGACTTAATGCAACTCCTGTCGTGTTAGCATGCATGCTAGCATTTTATCCACCTTTACATAGATTTAGCTGACTGCATCAAACCGGTAGCTAGAAACCTGAGGATACTGTATGACAATAATTTGAACTTCGAAAAGCACAGAAGCAAAGTTTTACAGTCTTGGTATCATCTTAGAAATAAAATAATAATTTAATAATATTATATATATATGTGATGTTTTCATTTTATGTTATATAGTTAGGATATTTTTGTTTATAATGTAAAGCACTTTGTACTTGTTTTGAAAAAGTGCTATACAAATAAAATTATTATAATTATTACATCCACACAAAGGCTATCTGGTTAGAAATGTTTAGCAACAGTTTAAAACAAATGCTGCACAGCATACAAAATACTGGTAAATCTGCAATCAATGTTCCAATGTCCTCAATCTGCCATGAAGCATTTACACCTTTGTATCATTGGTTGACGCAGTTACGATCACATGTGACCACTTAAGATGCATTTCAGTGGAGGGTAGGAGTAAACCACGTGTCTGTATTAGCTGGGATTAGCCCGAAGAGTCTGAAAAACTGACACAAACTGAGAGAGGCTGGCAGATGAGGCTTAATTTTCATTTTACTAGTCCATGTTGCATTAAGCTAAATCGCTATAAGAACACCTAACCACTAAATATAACCCAGAGGATACGAAGTGCATGCAGCTTTGAGTGGATTCCCACACTACCAACATTCTCAGACCCACTTGTTCAGAGTAATAAGGAGTTTGAGAAAGAGCTTGTGGAGATGACACTTCAGTGGGGATCAGGTTTGGCAAAGGCACGCTGCTATTTTTCATTCTGCAGAGTCAGTTGTCAGGGACTCAGAGGCTTGTGGAAGATAAGACACCTAAACTTGGGTTTAATACCAAAGCTCATTTTCAAGGTATTGCATTTTTGAATGTTCATCCCATACTGCAGGTGGTTTCATTAGGAAATATAATGTGGTCCTTCTATAGCCCATCTTATTCTTCTTTCTCTGGTTTCCTGCATGGAAATGATCAAGAAAAGGAAAGTCTGAGCACTCAAGATGAACCCGTGTCCATAGGAATTTAAATTCTACATTCAAGCCTGATTTGAATACAAAAGAAAAGAGGGGGGTGGGGGGAATTAAAAAGCCCTGTGTCAAATTCATGAGAGTGAAATTAAATGTGAATTTGTTCAGAGCCAAATGGAAGGCTTTGCAGGGCCTACTCAGTGATAATTACCCATGACAAAAGGCTGGGGCTTTTGTTCTTTATATCAATGCCATGGGGATTTTCAAGCTGCTGAAACATTCAATATAAACATTTCAGGATGTTGAATATGCCACATAGACTGTCGCTAAAAAGATTCCATTATGGGCCACGTTTCTGCTGGCTTGGACGCCGTCTGTGTGCCTCCACTGCTTTTACTTCTTGTGTTGAAAGACAAAGGAACACGGCAAAAAAATGAAAAAGAAAAAAGACACAAAGCTTATTTTTCACCTTTAAATACTAAACTCTGATAACGCCCAGTTTTAGATCCTTCTTCAAACATAGCTGTAGATATGATGAGCAGGCAAAAAGACAATCTCTTCTACCTTTTCTCTTCTCTTTGGCGCATATGTAGTTGTAAAAAAAAGTTTCATTGCTCAGTTTTCTGATACTTCAAGAACACTCCAGGAACATTTTTTTTCTTTTAACTGAGGTGAAACTCCTCATCAGTCATGAAACCGCTTTACATGGATCGTTACTTGAAGGAAAAAAAGAGCTTGCTCTGCAGTATTCCTTTATGTAAAGAATCTACCTAAATGCAGCTTATTATAAATAAAGTGATGATGGTGTCTTCACTGCTGCCAGACATTTGCAGCTTTTTTTATTTTACTTAACAGGAAAAAAGTTAAATAATGCACGGGCATATTGTTATATTATGCATATCACACATATGTCCTACTTTTGCAGTACTTTGTGGTCTTTGTAATTCTTAAAATCTCTTTCCATTGATATCCAATTAGATGGATTTGGTGGTATAAATTACTAAAATTTGTGTCAAGTTTTGTTTGCCCACAAATACAATTTAGGAAGGTTTCAAACTTTAAATGTAGCAGATTTTATTTAATATTTGCTTAACAGGCATTAAACTATTAACAAAATGAGCATATCAATGTGTACAAACAAAACTTTGTGACAACCAACGATGTTCCTCCGTCAAGTCGAAGATGTTTTACTGTCATGGTGATACAATGGAGGCTTTATGTTGACCATATAATAAACAGGCTGAGTCTTTAATTTGCTTTGGACGACAACTAAGAGAAATAAGTGACATCAGCTATGCTTGTTAAGAGCAGTTTAGTTTTAGTTTTCTTGAAAAAAAAACTAACGTGAGGCCATTGATAAATAAGGGATGAAACAATGTGCCTTATTTATTCATTATATACTTAAGATTTTAGAAAAATACAAGTGAGAGATCTTTAATTTAATATAAGTATGATATATATATTCTTAACACATAGCTGATAGAGAAGTGCTTTATAGTGTGATAGGAGTTAAGGCCACGAAATAATGATTTCAATCCTTTTCCATCAAATGCAGCATTTTTATTTATTTTTGTTTTGAAATGTGTGATGCAATCCATCCATATTAGGTTTAACCAACAGTTTGTTTTTCTAATTTGAATGCTTTGTATATGCAGCTTTACGATGAAGATTGTGTGCAATGCATCTCAAAGCCTGGCATGTCCCTATGTGTCCTGGTGGGTCAGTGTTTGAGTTCAGTGCTTCACTTGGTCTTTTGGTTTCTGTCTATGTCGCACTCTCAATCCACCAAGTTATTTACAACAATGCCATAGGAAGTGATGGCTAGGGGTATATCCCCGAACGGCCCCAATCCTCTAGTTTTCCAATCCTCGAATAGACACAATACAAAGCTCCACGTGGTGTTGAAGCTTTGAACCAGCCTGGTATGACATCAAGACAGGACACATCCTGAGGTCATGACCATTTATTTCCTTTTATTTGATTTGAGGTCAATGAGACAAATAGTTTCAGAGATATAGCAAGAAATCAGATTTTTCGTGCATAAAGCGCCACCTGGTGGAGAAACCATAAATCGTCAGCAGCAGTTGTCATGAAACCATAATTTACCGACACTCCGCGTTCGGGGATATAATGAAAATGCTTCTGCCCTTGTTAGACCTGGATTCTGTTTCATTTTTCATGTTTGTGTTGCATTTGTTGTATTAATATATTCGCGTATAGTCAGCGTGCATTACATGTGTTTCTGTTGATGAGAGCGCAGCAGCAGCCACCTGCACATTTCCTGGAGGAGACGGTGCGCTAAAGTTTTCAGGTAGAAGAGGGGGGAGTCTCTACCGTGCCACGTCAGACCTGTGGAGTCAGCTGCTTGCTCTGCTTAAGCTACAATCTTCTTTAAAAAGCAATACAACTACAAAAACGCATGGATGAAAAATAAAACTGCTTCTGGGATGGTTTAAGGTACAATTAACACAGGTTAAAAGCTCCTAAAAGTTCATTTTGCATAACATGGCCCTTAATGCGTGATCCGTGAGTGGGTGGGAAAAGGAATGTATGAGGAAGAGCTGGGTGTGGTAGCAGCTGTATTATGTACATGTGGTTGCTCCTACATTACACAGTTTTTCCTCTCACTTTAACCACAAACAGCTTCTGGAGAGGATGTCATGTGCATCCTGAAAACCCACATTTTTAGAGTCTGCTTTCATCCTCAGCTGTATTTCATCTCTAATTCGGAACACAGTTAAGCATATTAATGCATTGACAATGCAGCATACAATCTGCTCAAAATCCTTCTGCACTGTACTACACACACATTTAAAAAGAAAAAAAAAAAACATGACAGGTTGAAAGTCTTGTTGGCTCTTCTTCTGAGAGCTATAAACCGCCTGGGATTTTTTAAAATAGAACAACTTCTGAAAAGGAGTCATTGTTCTGTTGAAACGCTGGCATATAGAGGAGCCAAAATTAGTCAGGTAGCACCTTAGCCAGCAGAGCAGGAGGAGGTGGTCTGGTAGATTGTTTCACTATGAACTCAGAGCATCATTGCTCTCAGATGCTATGGAATACTTCACAGCAGAGAACTGGTGTATATTTCAGCTGCAGACGGCCTGAATTTCATTACAGTTATTACTCACTTATAGTTCTATGTTTCAGACTCTACAGGCAGAAGAGCGAAGAGGCTGTAAAACATCATTTCCACATGAAATCGGATAGTTGTAACATAATGAAACCCAAATATTTGATAGTTAACTTTAAACAGTTTTAGGAGCACATGGAGTCAAAAGTCTAACCTTGCCTAAAAAAAATTAGAAGACAGCAGAATAACTCTGCACATAGGCGATGCACACAAAGCCCGGTGATCAAGTTTCTGTTTAGACTGAGCAGAAGTGGGAAAAAAAGGAAAACGGTGATAGAGGGTGTGAGATACCAGACCAGGGGAATGCAGAGGAAGCTTCAGATAACAGTCAAGTGTCAGGCAAACAGCAGTGTGAGAGTGATTTACACTTTCTCTGAGCCCTCTTCCTCTCTCTCTTCTTTTCCTACTTTACTTTTGCTTCCTCCCTCCTCCTAGCCTGCATCCCTCAAACCCCCCCTAAGCTCAGAATGCAAAGCACCTGGCACATCAGATTGCTTTCCTCTTCTTTGTGCCAAGCCACAGTGAGAGCACACAAGGGAAGTTTGAGCCATCCTGCTATCACAAAGAGGGCCAGAGATTTGCATGTATGAATGCCCCCCCCCCCCTTCCTTTATCGACATAAACTCATTACAAGAATGCACACACAATCTTTGTCCTAGATTTTAGTGCCAAAGACTGAGACAGTAGAAGATCAATGTATCAGCTTATGTACTCTGGGAACTAACTTTTTTTAAAAATAAATTTTATGCTCTTCTTTAAACTTCCTTGAGAAGAAATTATCAGCATGATAATAACAAGTTACCCCGATGATTTATGATTACTAGTGGGGAGAGTGAATGTAGGCATGCAGGAGCTGAGGTTAAAGAAATGGTCGAATGTGCCATTTCCATTTTGCGTGCATTATCCATTAAATAAATAGCCTGGGGAAAATGGAACTGCACGCAGCTCGTTTTCTGTTGAGGCAGCAGAGCTATGCATAACGAACAGGTGATGGTGCTGTGCTGAAGCCACCGTGCTATCAGCAACAGTTGCACAAGGCCGCTGTGATTGTATACAGTGCCAGCGAGGTGGGGCAGGAGGGAGAACAGGTTGTCTCTGGAAGAAAAGGTGAAAAATGACCCACTATGGAATGTCACAGGAGCTAAAACGACACAAAATGGCTAAAGTGCAGCCAGCGGTTGCCTGGGGCTGGGCTGTGACCCAGAATCCAACAGACCTCCAGTTAGAATCCAGGAGGCCCCATCACGGCTGAGCTACACTGGCAACAGGAAAACACCTCCTCTTTCTCCCCAGACTGCAGAGAGGTAACCCTATCTGGGAAGCGGAGTTGAGAGCGCATGATAATATAAAGTGTGCCGGAGAACTGCGGCGTCTGAGGAGCCGCTGACAATGTGCTAATGTTTTAGCCTGTCAGCTCTCTGTGAGGAAAGACGGATGGCTTTAGAAATAGAATGTAATTATACAGCAGGACATTGTCAGGGTTAGTACAATGGACGTACTGTAGTGCAAAGGTCTTTTTCTTCATGTTATAAAGGGTGCCCTGCAGAAAATAAAAAGTGATTTCGAGTGCAGAGAAAGGAAACCTGCACATACACAACAAAGGATCCGAAACACTTTAGGCTACATGAAAACAATCCTGGTACTTCTTTTAAAATGTATTATAGTGTTATTCTAAACCTAAATTTGGTGACATCAAACATGACCCAGGAGCGCCAGTGAGATGGTTTATGTTTTGCCCCTGATCCTGGCTCCTTACAGCGCAAGCATCAAGTCAAGCTAATAAAAACTGTTAGTGCAGCAACAAGGTTGTGATCCATCACTTGGCTTTCCCAGCTACAACCTATCCAGGCAGGAATTTGGCCTGAACTAATGTAACAACACATTTTTTTAGGAGAATGCAAATGATTGATTTGAGTATTATTCTGTTTTGATTTAATTCGTTTTCTTACGTTTTTCCTTTTACCAGCATCTAAAAATTGTGTTCCCAGCAAACGGCTTCTGATGCTCAACTGTGGGCTCCTCCTTCCAAGTCCCAATGCTATTTCTGTCCCTGACAACTCTATTGAAATAAGACTGATTGGAATATCCATCTATCCAGCCATGCATTAGGGAGAGTGGGTTAAGATGAGCCAGCGGGTAAGTTGACCCAACCCTTGTATCTCTGTAACTTTGCACATGTTTTGTCATGTGACCATAAATTAAGGAAGTACTCATCTATTTCATCACACCAAAACTTTATTTTTACTTCATTTTAAATTTTCTGCATATTGACTCAAATGATTGGTATGTCAAAGCAAATTTATCCAAGTATAAAATTATATATCATACATGTTTATTAATGGCTAACATATAAAAATCAATTTGCAGCATTCAAAGCAGACAAAAAATATAAATCTTGTTGAGTCAGATGCTAATTAACCTATTGGGTGAAGAAATAACAGTGGCATCTGCTTTACAGATTACTGTGATTTAAGCAGCTTGGACTGCTGGACTGGACTGCGAGCATTTTAGCACACTGTTGTCAGAACAAGGTCTTACTGAAAATAAATGCTGGAAGTGCAATAATAATAAACAATGGATGTTTGGGACGCTGCTCCTAGTATGACCAAATGATCAGTTCAGGCTGACCAGAATCTTTATGCCCAATAGTCGAATTGTCCACTGCTGCAGCTGTTACATGTGACTGAGTCAATAAAGATGGTGAAAGAAGATCTTGCTTAGGCCTCATATCTCTGCCTCTGAGTCAGGTCATTCACATTTAGACTTGTGTGCTGCCTAAATTATTAAAAGACCCTGTATTTAGTGAAAGCCGAGGAATCTTTCTATCCATTTAAAGAAAATGAGAAGGTTGGACAGTGAGATTTTTAGAATAAAAAAAGTCCTTACATCCATCCAGTGGAGAGATGTACTGCTGTCTACATGACATCACTGCATTGTTAAACCACCTCCATCCATCCATCCATCCATCCATCCATCCATCCATCCATCCATCCATCCATCCATCCATCCATCCATCCATCC
>JBAMHX010000024.1:4835698-4875417 GCA_037177515.1 Pseudomugil tenellus
TGTTTGATTTTGTGCTTGTGTTGTTCTTATTCTCAGATGTAAGTCGCTTTGGAGAAAAGTGTCTGCTAAATGACTGTGATGTAATGTAATGTAATGTAATGTAATGTTTTATAACGCTTGTCCCGCAATGTTGACATTGACAGTATCTACGTTACATATGTCACATATATGTCTATTTAACTCCATCAAGAATGCCAAGATTGCATATGCATGGAGAAAACAGATAGTCTGACATCAGCATATTTTGGGATGCGAGTCACAACATGAGGGGAAACTGTGAGCTCTGCAGAGGTTTGCACTCTCCGAGTGCTTTTCTAGTTCTCTCTCAGATGCATCTTCATTTGAACAACGATGCAAAACACAGGAAGTCTCAGCCAGGATATTAGTTATCTGGACATCGTAAAGCTGCACTGGAAGTCCAGACATATTGGTCATTGGCCCCAGAGATAAAGGTTCCTAGATTGGGATGAAGGAAAATTAGAACGGTGCATAATTATGCAATATGATAAAGGAAGGTCAAATATGTGAAGTGGGAAGGAGGATTGCAGGTTGTGTGAGCTTCACATAGGATAGGTACAAGACAGCACAGTTAATGGATGTGCTCACAGCTTTCTGGTGAATAATGCAACCCTGCTAATTGGCTGGATTAATAATTGATGGGAGTCTGTTTGAGGAGGGAGCAGTGGAAGCTACAGTGGATAAAGAGCATCTACCATCTTATTAGAGAGAACTTTGAATGCTATATCTTGTGCATCTGTCTACGCTGGTGGCTAAATAACCAGCTTCCTCCTCCTATTTGACTGTAAGATAGGATGTGACTATGTGAGACGAAGATGTCAGAGTAAACAATCGTCCTGACAACATAATTACATAATGAAGCCAGGCCCCACCACAGATTTAAAGTGTTGTTACACCCTTCAATCTGACCACTGCTGACCCAGCCAGCTGCATAAATAAGATATAACAAGGTCAGATTTACGAACGCTTTGCCCTGCATCTGAAACTTCAGGATCCAGATAAAATAAGGAGTCTAGAACATATGCTCAGCCAATAACACAAGCACATGAGAGGATATCGACAGGAAAGGGATGTAGGACTGAAAATAAAAGTACATTTACTGTTGTGTGAATGTGTGAACATGGCTGGTAGAAAAAGCGATCTGAGTGGTCAGGACTAGAAAACAGCCATTTGAATGTAGTCAGTTTACTATGTTATCCCTCATGAACACCCAAGCTACAGTGGCAAATGACAATTTCTTCACACATAATAATAGAACATTGTTGGAAGAAGTACTGCTTTCAGATTTGCCGCTGCCATGATTTTCACTTTTTGTTCCAGATCTGAGTGAATCGGTTTGCTGCTAACATGCAAAACCTTGCGGATGACAATAAAACTCCAACATTGAGAACTGCCTACTTTGATTAGTTTGACATGATTCTTTGACAGAAATCTCCCCGTAATGTACAGTCAGAGTTACAGTAGCAATTACGAGAGTTCTGGTTGAGATTAATTGAATTACTGTGTGGCTTCTCTACGCTCCCCTGTGGCCGCATCAATCACAGCCGTGTGCTTCACAGGCCCTTTATCACCCTCTTCCATCTTTATGTAAAAAGACGCAGGTTGCGCTGTTGCACTCCATCTATCAATAAACGGGTCCGGGTTGGCAAACTCATTTTCTAACACGTTTCTCTCCTTAATCAAGCTGCCAGACATTTGGAGGTAGTTAGCAAAGCTTGTGCCATCTTTTCTCCAGATGAATAAAACTGTGGAGAATATTTATAACCGTGCACCTGGAGCTATACTGACTCCTGTTTGACCTAAAATATCTCTGAAAGAAAATATTAAACTTGTGTTTGTGATTAATTTTATTGGATGATAGAGAGAAATCTCACCATGTAGCTCTGTGAATGGCTCTTTTGTACCATGCAACCATTCACAACTGAAGCACAATAGCCATGATGTAAAAGCGTTTGTTTGAACAGCTGGCTTTTTACTTGAAGAACCAGGTAGCTTTAGAAACCGCACACGCAATGGATCTACGGCACTTTTTCTTTGAATAAAATAGCTCTCAAAGCAGATTAAATGCCACTCTGTCATTCTTCCGCCATTCACCACCTCCCTTATTGGCTATTAAAAAAAAAAAATGTGCAGGATTTCTGGTCATGGTCTATAGTTCTGCCAAACCCTAATCTCCAGCATGTTTTATTTCTCTCATCAGTACTATGCAACTCTTTGTTCGCCATCTAGCTGGAATATAAAGAATACAGTGGACGTAGAAGTGTCGAAAGCTCAAAAGTAACATCTGAAGGAAAAAGCGTGTTGGTCTCTTTGCTGGCCATGCCAAAAAAATGCCAATCTCTCAGATGGATTGAGAGAACCACACACACACATACGTCTTGAGCTTTGCTGCCGTATAATTCAGTGTTTTGCATGGAGACAGAGGTTGGGCAGTCAAACTGAGGTTGCGCCTGAGGTGCCGTCTGGCGTAGCCTCTGCCTGTGTCTGCTGGGTGGTGTCTGCCAGGGTGACTGGCACAGCTTATGGCCCCGGCAGAGCAAGAAGAAACGTTTGTTTGTCGCCATCCTATCATCACAAAGGCAGCTGCAGATAGCACACATTGCCAGTGTGACAGAGTCTATGCCTTTAAGCGTACAGATCGAAAAGGGAAACAATTTCATGTAAGCCAATAAGCCTAGGAAGGACACTTGAAAAGACTGTGAAAGACACGAAGAACTGAAGAGGTGAACTTTCCTGAGTACAAAATATTTTAAATGTTTTTTCCTTTAAGTTCACACGAACATAAAATACTGAACCAAGTATCTTTAAAAAAATACTACAGTTGTTAGGAAAATGGGAAGGCCCAAGAGAAAATAGCTTCCTTCTTTTTTATTGGTTCACAGGCTTTCCACAGCAACGGTTCTTCCTCTCTGTCTGTAACTCTGTGTTCTTCTCTCTTGTGGAAAATATGGAGAGCTCCCTGTCCTGTGATAAAGCTGCAGCCTGAGAGATGGGAAAGAAAGATCCATCACTCTGAAGCATTGCTCTGCCCTGCCAATCCGCACCACTGAGGGCTGTAACACATACATGCGCCATCCATGCATCATTTAAAGAGCACTTCTGCACCCAAATAACATGGTTTTGGCTGCACGTTGTTCAAATCCTAATAATGTCTAGCAAATCCTCTGGAAGTCTTCATATGCATCCATTTCTAGGAGTTGCCTTGCGGTTTGTTTGGTTCCCTACTATGGCGAGAGCTCAGTCTTGTCAAAAGCCTCTTGACTGTGCGGTCCCAGATAACATGAGGGATATGCTCGCTTTTTGTTTGAGGAAGGATAACACTTGAGTTCCATTAAAAATAAACAATACAATACAATGCAAGAAATAATCTTTTTTTCATTATAGTAGTTCTGTTCATGAAATGCCTAAAGGCAGAACTGCTGACATAGAAATACCTGGCAGGTTTCCACTGAGTCGAAGGAAATCACTTTTAATTTAGTGAAGGGGATCAGGTCCAGTATATTGCCTGAAAATAGGTTACTAAGGATCAGACATGGAACTAAGATTTCAAAAAGGTCACTCAACCCAAGAATCAATACAGTGATTACACTGTATCAGGGTTAAAAACGCTGCGTAGTTCTGGACAGTCAAGCACAATGAAAAAAAAAGGATCTCAAGTGCTCATTTTGAAATGTGAATCCTAGGATAAATACCTCATAATATCAGATCTGAAAGCTCATAAAAAGGCCAACAGCTGCTAAGCTAGCCGGGTCTGAGACACTGCGGGGTCAGACAGGTTGCTCACTAGTGTACACATAAACCCAAAAGTGAATAAACAACTGAATCCTTGAAACAATGTAACATGATCCCAGTGTTACCGTACCATCTGTTGGCATGGTGAACCCAGAGGGTGGTGCATTCTGTAGAAGCCGTCTGCACGACCCTCCTGACGGTGATCAATCACAGTCCCTTTCTGCACATGTTCATCAAAGCTCCAGGAGGTGCTGATCCCTGACACCTGAAATATTTGCACCTGAGCAACCTGCGTTCGGCCTCCCTCCTCTCCCTGACTTTGATACAACGCCCTCTTTTTTTGGGTGCGTCAGGTGAATCCATCAGGTGTTAGTGGAGGAGATCCAGGTGGTGTCTGCAAACCACCCCCCTGCACCTGCTGCTTGTCCTCACCCACCCATTGGAGGGCAGATTCCCAGCATGCCACAAGGCAGCTGCTGACAGGCGCTGCTTTAGATATTTCCTTTACTTCCATCTACCTCTTTTGCATGTGGGCTTCAGTGGTCAGCTGCAAAAACGTTGGTGGGGGGTGGCAGAGGTCAAGGAGTCGGTGAGAGGAAAATGGGTGGGGGCTGTTGCTGTGGCCTCAGTTGTGCAGTCATACACAACGATAATCACTTTCACAATCTAAAGGCAGCTCAAAGCTTGTGCTGTGTGGAGGTTTCTGGTGATCACGTTACATCCACCCCCAACCACTACCCGCACCCTTTACTCCACCAGCCTCACTGTGTCATAGTGGTGCTTGCTTAAATATTTGACCTCAAATTTATGCAGGACTTCATTTAAACCTGTAAAATTAAGCCGAGACATATCTCTTCTCCCCCCCCCCATCCAGCTTCGGGATAACATCTTGTCTCATTATGTTAGCAAATGACTACCAAAAGCCATTTTAGGGAGCTTTAAGAATATTTTATCATTCCTTAATATTTCCAAATGTCAAAACAGAATAAATCAAATATGCAGTCAAATAGATAAAATAGTTTAACTGTTTTTTTTTTTTTTTTTTATCCTGACTATGCTTTGGAGAAATGATCAACAAACTGCTCCTTTCAACGCTTTTTTAAAGACACCATGGGAAAACATTGATTCAAGGTCTCAGAGACAGACTTACAACACCAGAAAAAATATTCCTGGGTGTTCCTCGTGTGTTGGGCTAATATGAATAAAAAAATTCAAGTATGCAAGTAAGTAATTTTTTATTTATTAATTTCTAGACTTGGTATAGAAACTTACAGTACAGTACATGAGAGGGAGCAGATAGGAACAAAGCTACCTTTAGCTTTAATTGAAGCTTTGCTGTACATGAAATTTCTGTATTTTTGGCAAATTTACATCCAGCTGCAGTGAGTGAGATCTGAAAGCATAATGGATGGACTTCGGTCCAGACTGGACATTCATAAAAGTATGCTTGCACACAAACAGGTCTCTGTTAGGTCTGGCTTTTTAATTCGGGAGCTATGCTTTCTGTCACGACAATGAGGTGTGGGGACAAAGTAAACAGTATGCACATGCATGTTAAAACTAGTGTTGTTAGTATTAAAAGTTTCTGCACAATTATTAAGGTGTATGCCAATGGTTTGAATAACAGGGAGCTGTGTAGAAGACATGCTGCATTTTTTACTGCTGTGGTACAACAATCTCACTATGCTGCAATGCAAGCAAGACGTCTTTTTTTTTAACATATAGCCTCTCCCACTTGGAGTTATGTCATATTTTCCAAACTTCTCCACACTTAAGATAGAACAGGGAAAAAATACAAAGCAGAAGAAACTACCAGAGTTTAATTTGTCACCTAATTAGTTGAGCCAACATGTGAGACGCTCCAAAAAGCTTCATTTAAAAATAGTCGAAACACAAAAAGAAAAATCAACATTAGAAATTGAAAAAAATATATTTGCATTTTCTTTTAACAAACCTAATTAAGAAACTAGCTATGGGCAAAAAGTCTAATCAAATTTTAAAATATGGCATCTTTTTCTTTTTAAACATACGGAGTACTTATTATCATCCCATGCATGGAAATCTGGGTCTTGATTTGTGTTTTATATTTCACATATTCCACATCTGTAACTGTCTGTGCCATGCTGACCAATGTGCGGTGCAGGAAAATAGATCAGGCTATAGAACAGGGGCGGTTTCCCCGCTGGGTCACTACATTTATGTTCAGGACCTTTCTTTTATTACCATTACAGAACTCTTTTTCAACAGTGAGACCGCTAATTCAAAGTGACTTTTCTTTATTCTTTAAGCTTAATTTACTATTTTCATTTAATTTTCTTTTGGTTTGACATTTACAAGTTTGACAGATGAACCACAAATGAACAAAAATGCAAGTATTTAAGCTGTAATAGATGTTTCTTTGCTGTTTATGGCCGTCCGCTTGTGTGTAAGAGAACTACTTTTCTGCATGCAACACAGTCCCAGTTGTTGCTTTACAAATACACATGTGGTCACATGTTTTTTTATGGAGCGTAATTAACCCACTCAGGGATCAGGTGAAGTCTAATCCAGCTGCTCTTTGGAAGTTGGAGGCAGTGGGGTCCAGACAGGTGAAAGCCTGGGTGTTCAGTAACCTAAGTAGGCCAAAAACATAATAGAGGACTCTTTTGTAAGAGAGACTTCTGCCTCACTTCACAGTGCTTGTGCTTGACCTCCTTGTTCACTCGAAGTGTCCATTTCCACAACAAGACCTGAACGGGTTGTGTGTGGTTAGACGAAGTGATGTGTAGTGAAATGTAACACTGAATAAGCGGCCCAGTTAGCTCTGCTTTCCTTCGGAATGAAAGGCCAGAACCTTGAATTATAAGCACATTTTATATTGTTTTTATTCATTTTGTAAAAATACAAATTTAGGTACAAGATATTTGCAAAGCTAATTATATTATTTACAATTTCTGAAAGTCAAAAAGTGAATCCCTAGGTTTTCATCTCATACAGTTGACATATTATTGTATCTCAATTTAAGCTGTCCAAACACATTTTCAACTAGAAAAGTCCTACAAGAGCGCAGACCTGAGCAATCGTGGTATTTTTTATTGCCCCTATCTGACAATGATGAAGAATCCTTCAAAATAATTCTGGACTGAGATGGTGATCCGGATCACCTTTGAAATGTAATCATTTGATCCTTTACCCATTTTAAGAATTTCCTGAAAATTTCATAAAAATTGTCCTTAACAGACAAACAAAGTCTCCTGAAAACATAACCTCCTCGGTAGAGGTAATTGAACTCCCATAATAATCCAAACAAGCCTTGAGGAAGCTGTGAAAGGAGCGAAAACGCAGTCACATTGAGGCCTTTGTGTTGCTAAATTAAACTGCAAAGCTTTCACCAACAAGCAATTCACACCAATAAATATTTTCAGAATTTCTCTCAAATTTAAACTGGTGCTAAAAACAAGCTAATCTGCTTTCCAGCGCTGGGAGGAAATTTAACTTGAAATGAGGTCAAATAGACACAACTTCAAGTAATTTGATTAAGTTAAGAAAATGGAAAAGAAGCTTTTAAAAAGTACTGTTTCTTGTAACGAGCTTAAGATGGCTCAAACGTGGCGTAGAAGGTGAATCAGTTTAACGTCGGAAAGCAACAAGAAGCAAAATTCTTAATCAAAGTGTGAAACTGACAGTAAAAAAAAGTTGCTTTAGAGTTTGACGCTGTCCTAATATTTAAATCAATGTAAATTTTGACACACTATGTCAGGAAATGTGGTCTTGTTTTCTGCAAACAGGCTTGAATTTTGGTTTCTTGATTGGTGACATCTGTGAAACCTCTTTACAATCATCATGTGCACATTTCCTTCCACTAGTTTTTTGATGCACTTCCATGTAACCACAATTTAACAACTTCAAATCCATCCAGAATCTTCCAAAAAGGCACAAAGCTATCAACAGGAGGACTCTCAGATGTTGTAGAGGAGGACAAGATGAGCTCCTGCAGAGTGGGCCGCACTGTTTTAGCTGTTATCTACCCCTCTTTCCAATTCAAGGGTCCTCCTGTTTTAAATAGGCAGCATTAAGACGAACCGACACTAAGGTCTGTCCTTGGAGCCGTGATCCAAATTCCAGAGAATCTTGGCAACTCCTGGGGATAGATGGGACCCTCATGGATATAAAACCCCACAATGGATGAATAGGTAAACAGAAGGGTGTGAAAGAGTGATGGCAAAAAGAGAATGTTCACTCTCAGAGAGGCACAAAGAGGGCGGTGTGTGAGTGGGAGATGGGAGAAAGCCAGAGTGTTTGAGGGAGGAAGAGGAGGGGGAGGGAAGAGGGTTCTGAGGGGAGTTGTTGGTGAGTGAGAGTAAAAGTTTTGTCTCCAGGCTTTTAGAGGCTGCTGTGTGTAGTGTTAACTCAATCAAAAGGTGAATTATACCTCCTGAGACACTCAGGTAACCTTTCATTATGGCCCTAATCCTTCTTAATAACGGAGCTGCGATGTTTGCGATGCCCCATTAGACAGAGAACCACCGAGAGGAAGAGCCATTATTCCCCACAGGCCTGTGGAAATATGAACACACAACACTCATTCACAAACTCTCTCTGTGACGGTTCATATCAATCACAAAGTCACGGTGAGAGAGAGAAACGGAACGTACTCCTCCATAAGGAGCTATCGAGGGAGCGCGCATGTGTGTATGTGTGTGTGTTTGCGTGGGATCAGAAAGCACATGCAAACTAAAAATGACACTTTGCAATTAAAGGTAAATTGTGCCGTGAACTCCTGTGTTGCACCTTAACATTGAATAAGAGCCCCACATTTAAAGAGCATGCTACAAAATTAAGTGGAAAATCTGGACTGATCTTTTAAATGTTTTCTCTTTTCATTTTCTTAGCACTAGCAATGATGCAGTCTGGCTCTTGTAAGAAAAAAAAACTAGTTTTAGAGTGGTTGAAAATTCCTGAAGTTTGAAAGCCTTGCTGTTGTAGAAAACTCATTAAATGTTTTAAACAAAATGTTTTAAGTTTAAAAAAAATGCTTATTTTGTTTGGGCACTTAAATGATAGCCATAAAATAAAACAAGTTCATTTTGAGATTGTTAGATGTGACTCAACAAAAGGAAAAAGTACATTTATAGATTATTTAAATATTTAAAATATCAGATTTTCTGCTTGTTTTGTTTTCCAGCAAAGTCAAGTAGTACACTGTGATTTCACTATGGCCCAGACCAAAGCAACTTCCAGCCAGTCAACCCTTAAATGTGAAGCAAAATGGGCTGACTGATAACATCTCAGCAGGGCTGATGGCTTTAATAAATCAACAGGCTGTCCATGGTCCTTATTTCAGCAGCAATTAGGCTACTTCTACAAGCTGAGATGTTAAATAAAGATTCCTGAGTTGTGTAGACAGGTCTTTATCAGTGATGTATAGGAGGCTAAATAAAAAGTTGGAAAAACAAAATTTATCATCATGTCAACTTAGTACCAAAAACAATATACTGATATAAATGAAGATTTTAATTAAGCTTCAAGTTATTTTTCATGTTTTGTTTTCAATTTTGGTTAATTTAACTTAATTACTAGAAATGTTAATTATTTAAGCTAAATATTTTGCCTTAAAGTGTTCCAAACTATATTATTATTATTATTATTAGTGAAGTACTAAATTTAATCTATATTACCTGTACCACTCCAGTCCGTTGCCATAGTTGCGGTCAAAGAAGTGCGGCTCCGCTCCCACGGCTCTGATGTCCGGATGAACCCGGAGAAACTCCAGCAGAGCTCGAGTCCCTCCTTTCTTCACCCCGATAATAAGAGCCTGTGGCAGCTTCTTGCTCCCCTCCCCGAGCGGACTCAGTTTACCTGCAAACTTGGGCGACACTTTCCTGGAATGAACTAAATCCGGAGGCGGCAGCATCAAAGTCTCGTCCCCGAGCTCCACAACCGTCCTCGCGCTCTCATCCGCGAGAACCCGCGAGACGCGCCTGGCGGCCCCGTAGCCCATCTGCTCCGACCCAACTCCGGTCCATTCGTACACGACTCTCTTGGTCCTCAATCCCCCGGAAAGCCTCGCAGCCCGGTAGGAGGAGGCTCTAACCGGCGAGGACAAGGCGCAAACGTCGGTAAGGAGGTGCAGGAGGATGACAGAGGTGACGAAGCAGCACAGCATGACCGCTGCTTTCCTGAAGGTGCCTCGCGACCAGGGGTCCAGTTTGGTGATGCGGCTAAAAGCCATACTGGTCCCAGGGTGGTCGTTGCAGAAGCCATGCTAGGCGGACATCACCGCGTCTTCTTTCCATGAAAGGACTGAATTTACATCCACAGCGTGCTGCGGGACACAACTCCCCCTTAAATACCTAATGATGCCCAAAGTGAACAGGTGAGGAAGAGCTCTCTTTAAATGAACCAGAAATAAAACCCCACAGCTGCTGTTAAGTAGTTGACAGTAATTTAAGCACTCAGGTAACAGTCTCAGCCTCACTTGCTGGATAGAAGATGCCACAGTCAGCCCTCACACACCAAGCGCACGTGTATAGAGTTGTAAACTTGTCTCGCACGTCAAGTTTGTTGATGGACACTGCTCTGTCCAATTGGATGAGGAGGAGAGAAGACAAGAGCCAATGATATTTGAGGTGGGTGGTGACGATGATGTGGCATCACTGCCAACTTTGAAGCGGTATGAAATACAGTTTGGAACAAAATGACACTGACAGAGTTAATACAGAAGTTAATATAAACACAGATGCAAATTTGCTCTACAATGACAAGTATACATGTTTAACTGATTTTATTTATTTATTTAAACAAATTAACACATCATTTAAGGTCCAAAATGCACTTGTTCAGCAGCACAATGTAGTTAAGCTCACATAAAAACACTAATTCAGACAGAAGCTGTTGTTCTGATTACAACAGCATTTTTAATATACATCTTCAATAAGCTCATCAACACTAAAATTAGCCACCATAGCAGCATAATCCTGCTACTAAGAAGGATCACACAGCTTCATGGAGGCCACCAAAGACGACAGCCTCTGCCTCAAACTGCTTTTTATGACATATAGAGGAACAAAAAAAGTGAAATAATGATAGCGGGGCATATTATTTCTTTACAAGTGAACAAGAACAGAACCAAATGTTTCACATCTGCTCCTGCCTTTTGACTATTAGCATGAGAATGCGCAAACAGTGCTTCAATGCTGCACAGCTCACTGCTCAAGAAAGCGGATGGAGACCTCAACAGTGGGCTGTATTGGCCCTGCCAGATGTCCCCCATGTTGTCGAGACAATGCAAGGGGGTGTCCCGCATTTAACAAATCACACCCCGTGTCTTCTCTCTGTGTTCTGACACTGAGGAGATGTTCAGCCCTCTCAAACCAGCCATGATGACACTTAGCATTCCCGCACAGAGGTCAAATGACTTCACATCCCCAAAATAATCAGGCTTAAAAAGAGTTTGTTTTTTTTTCTTATTTAATATTAAATATGTTTGTAGAGTTGCTGTTCGCACATATATTATTTTTACTGCTAATAAAGGGCCATTAAAGCTTTATTGTCCTGCAGTTTCCAATCCGTCGGTCGAGACTCAGAGGTCAACAGATAAAACCAATGGCTAAGACATGATTAATGGGAAACTAGAGAATGAAAACTACCATTTCTGTTAAAAAAAAGTTTCTTTCTAAAAAAAAAAAAAAAAAAGTTTTACCTACTTTAGGAAAAAGACATAAAGGCTGACAGGACAGTTAGTTATAATGCTACAAATTAAAATCCCGTGTTTTAAATGTCACTTAGAGGAAATTTTACAGAATCAATGAAAGACTTAATGCACAAAAAATATTACTGAAGATAAATAAGCTCTGGTCAAATTTTCAGATACAAAAAGATACAACCTAAGAGTTGCAACACAATATTAAGATTTATATGCATTTATTTTATGTTTTGGGACTTCACAGTGTCTAAATGTCAGTACACATGAGTAGATTACAGTAAAATCCTTAAGGAACCTAAAACTTCTGTTGATAATGTCATGCTAACAATGACTGCATGCATACAGATGCTTTTTATTACTTTGAGTAAAAAAAAAAATTTAAACATTGTTGTTTACACTAAAATAAACATTTGGTTAGTTTAGTAAACATTAGGATCAAAACTTCTTTAAGTTGAAACTAAACTGCATTCTCCCTTTTACCCAATCATTTCATTAATCTCTTTTAGGGTTGATAGGACCGTATGGGTTAAGAACTTTGGTATTAATAGCAAATGAATTTAAAAGAATGACATTAAATTGCTCCTGGACATGTTTCATATATGAATGGCTTATTAAATTCTACGGTTTCTCAGTTTGTATTTTTTTCTTTTTTAAAAAACAGAATTGCTCTGAATTACAGACAGACTTACATCAACATTTCACCAGCGGTGGGACATGCCCAAACGTAGATGTAATTTAGTTTTTTTTTTATGTCGATCTGGATGTGGAACCAGGATTTTCTTTTTTCCTTCGGTCAGGCTTGGCGAAGATACAGTCTCAGGCTGCTCTTGTTACTGATTCATTAAAGAAGCAGTTGGTGTTATATACCAGTGTGTGGTTAAATCCTAAAGCAGTGTATCATGTTGCAAATGATCATATGCTTCAAATAAAAGTAAATTGATATTTCTCACACAATCGTCATTAAAGCTGTCGCCATTGTACCCAAATGCATCAATTACAAAACTATTCTTTCTAAGTTTTTTTTTTTTTTTTTTGCTTTCTGCATGTTTTAGGTCACATTAATCTGAAACTGTTTGAGAAATTGAAATTTAATTGACTCAGTGTATAATCTGTACGCATTAAATCCCTAATGAAGGTCATCAGTTAGACAGAGAGATGTGGGAACCTCTGATAAAGATCATTGATTGGTTTAATAATACTGTTTTCATCAGTGGCGTCTGAGTAGGGACTTTTAAACCAGGGCGTTCCTTTGCACAGTGTTTGTGCACTGACACACACTTCCCTTTGCTAAAAAACAGCATTTAGCATGTAATTACACACCCAGACATCGGTGCTTTTACAAAAATGTGCAAGCAGTCTAGAGAGCATGTAAAAACGTAATTCGGCTTTCATCTTCTCCGTTTATCCAAATTGCAGCGCTATGGTTACTCTGACGCAGCCTTTTTGGAATCTTGGATGCAGAGTTGGGGTTTTTAGGTTTTAAGGGGAGTACAAACACAAACTGTTTATTATTTTTTGACAATATTGTTGCATTTTACTTTGCATAAGGAGTAAATTCTCAAGGAATGTCGTGGGAAAGCAAGCGCGTTCCAAAGCAAACCCAAATAAGGATCAGCTGGATTATCTGCGTCTGATTTGTTGTTTCACAGAAATGGATAAACCAACCTTAAACTTATGTGTTAGCGCTCTCAAATGCACCATCAACAGTGAGAATTTAGTCATGCAGGAACTGTTTCCATTCCTGAGCTGGCCAAGTTGTTAGACTGTGTGTCTCAGGCATTCACATAATCTCCAGACAGGTTTATGAACTGAGGTTTGGGAGCTGTCAGTTCAGAGGAGACATCTTTACTGCCAATATTATAGCTTGACATTTCTTGACCTTAAACAAGCAGTGATAAATTTTTTTAAAAAATAAAATTTTTCTCATTTAAAAAAAAATGATGGCAGTATTTATTTTTCAGTTTGAATAAACACTTTTCTTTTATGGAAAATAAATAGCAAGAGCTGCTTAAAACCAAAATTTCATATTAAAATATGATTGTGTTTTAACAAATATCTATGGGGTATACGTCGTAAGGAACAGATGCAGCGAGTAAAAAGGGTTTTACATGTGGAAATTGCATGGGTGTAATTTATGACATGTTCCATTCTTGAGCCCCGATCAGCGTCACAAATTTCCACACAAGCAGAACGCCTTGGCTCCCAACGCTCTGCCTCTTAAAACCTTCTCATCTTGAATTAAATTGAAATTAGACTACCCACTTAGGAGTGGGTAGTCTCCAGGAATATGCTACCCAGTAGTGTAAGACGTTACTGTCGTTTTAACTCTGTTTATATTCAGTTTCCCCGAAAAACTCTTTTCTTCTGCAGCGTATTCAGAGTACAAACAACCTGTTTATGACATTTCAGTGCACATTCAAACTTCAAGCACTATATTTGCACATGTGCATTGGTGTGTTAGTGGTGATTCAGTGTTTAACTAAAATAGGGTGCTTTTTTTTACTCTCTCTCTTTTGCAAGAGGAAATTTATCCAACGGTCTATATACACAGCTGTTGGCCATTCATCGAGGTTGGGCTCTTCTGCTCTGTTGGCAAGCCGTCCGCTGAGCAGGAAGGGCTTCTATTGAGTCCGGAAACCCAAATAAATTGTCCTCTTAATCAGATTAATGCTCATCTGAAGTGGGCTGTTTGTCTGAATAGTCTCAAAATGTCAACACACACCCAATTTGAATAAAGCACTTGGGCAATTACCCTCCATTCATCAAAGCTTTTTCCTCAAGATTTTTGTTTGCTGATCTGCAAGAAGGAGGTGATGGCACATAATTAGAGGTTATCAGCCTTCCTTTAAATGAGAAGGCCTTGTAGTAGGTTTTAGACGTTAAAGTATTACATAAGAATTGAAATATAAACTGTCCTACAACCTTGGAGCGTATGCACAGTTTTTGAAGTGTTGAGTATAAAATGAGTCACACACCAGCTTGTGCTTCATTATTGTGTCACATTCCTTCCTCCAAGAGGCAGCAGGATGCAGCTGATTATGCGAAGGGAAGGCAAGGGAAGGGAAGGAAAGGGGGGTCCTGTTAGGGTTGGGAATCCACCTCTGCAGACCAGTTTTAAGGACAAGCTGGTGTGGGTACAGAAAGGTTAATTGCACATATGGATGGCTACTGGGAGAACAATCTTCCAAATTACTCTCCAAATCTGTTAATGGGTTCTAAGCTCGGATCTTATAGGACATTTTACATCCTGGACTCCTTCCTGAGATACATAATCATCCCTAAAACCCATGGGGGTCTTTGTCAGGTATTTACTTATTAAATCTAAAAAGCAATAATTAAAATTCAGAGATTAAAGTAGGCAGAGAGATCAGGATTGTGTGGATGTGGCAATGGCTTCCTGATTAACCAAAGTCATAATTAACTGCCATCAGATTTGGATTTAAACACTGATAATCCCAGCTGGTGCAAAGACATATGCAAATTTTAATTAACTGTGCTTTGTCCTGATCAACAAGGGAGAAATAAAGACAAGTTCAGGAGTTTTAAATGGTAAATAACCTAAATAGTTATAACAGTGGCAAACTATTATCTTCAAGACAGAACCCTATGACTCAGTGCAAGAAGATAATTAAGAGAACGTGTTTATTTCACAGTGTAGGTATCAAGAGTCCGCCCTTGACTCCTGTAGACTGCAGGAAAAGATGATAGCATCATTAAACAAAGACTCAGTGAGTCCAGAAACAAATGCTTATTTTGTTAACCTTTTGACCCTGCATTGTTCTCGGGATGAGGGCGAAATGTGGAGATGGTGTGGCGTGATAAGGGATTGATATTGGTGTCCAAATGACCGGCACAGATGATGCGTCACATGTGAGCCCATTAGAGCGCTGCTGGACAGCATCGTGCTGTGTTCATTAAAAAGCAATATGTAGAAGTCTGATCTGCCATTTCCTGCAGATAGCTATCAGCTCATACATCCAAGAGAGACAGCGAGGCTGTGGGTTGTTTTAGCCACTGTGGCACAGGATAATCACGAGGCATAGATCCACCAACTGTGATTACGAATTAATCGTGTTAACTGAGGATAGATTTGTGTGGGGTGTGAGTGGCAAGGGTGAGTGATCCTGCTAGAATTGTATCCTGTCCCAAAACGCTGATGGAGCCCAAGCAAAGTCAATTAAAGCAATCATTTCTCAAACCAGGTTCTGTTATAGCATTTCTACAGTGCCTCTGCTCTTCTGAATGCTCTTTACTAAATGTATTATAGTATCTGCAGAGCAGCGACTGCCTTTAGTTTGGCAAATGTTCTAAATTTATGTCAAATAACCAAAGTAGCCACCTCACAGGCGATTTGAAATTTTTTATTAGCTAGGACTGAATATATCATAATCTGCTTTAAATACATGTTTCACAACCGCAACTGGGTTTTGTTCACTTCTTTGATGTTATTATAGTAATCAGACCAGTATAAATCAATTTCCCGGAGTGTGATGTTGCACACTAACTGAACCTCACACACCAATAATGATCTTATCACCTGTTTTCTTTGTAAAGGAAATAAATTCCTGTCAAGACACATGAATTTTATTCTACTTTAGTTGATCTTTAGTTGATCTGTGGTCTTCAGCCCACACAGAGGCTTGAATCTGCTCCAGTCTTAACACTGATGGACACAAGAGAGTTGGGATGACATCCAAGACAAAGAAGGTTGTCAGTTTGTGTGATTATTGTGCACAGTAAGAATAATTCCTCGTGAGAGTAGAGCGAAGGCTGCTTGTTGTCACAGTTAGGAACTTTGACGGTGTGCAGTGTGACTAATGGAAACAGGCTGCTCTTTGGAGATCCCTAACTCATCTTCCCTCCCTTTAACAAAGCTTTAACTGGTGTATGTATGAGTAGAGATCCAGTGAATGCACAACTGCTGTTCTGAATGTGGCGGATATTGGCTTACGTCTGGTCAGGACTGGGTTGCTTTTGACGAATGGATGATTGAAGTGACTGGGAAAGAGATTGATCTCTTCCACATTTCTATATCAAGTGCAAGGTTTATTGGTTGCAATGTTGAAGACATTTTTTGGCCCCAAATGAATCCAAATTGGAAACTACCCGTTTTGAAAACACCTGAGACTGGTCCTCCCTGTCAAAGAGGTCGTGAGAACTAGGATGACAGGCAGTCAGAATGAACTTATGCCTATATTTAATGTGACATCTCAATGGATCAGGTTACGTTAGATGTCATCACTAAACGTCCTGAGGTGCACGAGAAAAGCTTAGACACTCAGACTGCCTTCAAAGTATTCATAGCTACAAATAGCAGGAAACAAAACTGACTGTCTCCAACAAAAATCTGCTAAAACGTTTTATAATGGTAATTACACAGCAAACCCAATACGAAGGTTTCATATTCATGTCACATTAGAGAAAACTAAATGAGCTACATCTGTACACACATTTTGATTTACATTACTTAACAAATTGAAAAGAATTTTTTTTTCTTGTGGCAATATTTCTTTGTTAGTGATGCAATAAATTCTCCAGAGCAGATAGATAGCTTCATGCGTAGGTGAGGAGTTAGCCTTTATCTCCATACCGTCAGTATTTACATCTTGTCTAGTCGGACAGAAAAGTTGTAATGAACTCCTCTTATTTATGTCAGTAACCCAGCGATGCCTCTTGAAATAATCTCAGCCTCTGGCAATTTACTGACTTCTTTTTTTTCCAGACACCTTAGAAGTCTAATTAAATTTCTGGCTTTGAAAAGCTGTTAATAAGACCTGAGGCAATACCTGTTGGATGCCGCACATAATCAAAAGGCAATGACAAGCTCGTGTTTGCATTTTTCTTACCTGTATGCTATCACAGCTCTAAAATTATTGTTTTGATTTGTGAAATATAGCAATTTGTGTCTGTCACAGTGCTATTAAAGTATTGCTGCTTCTTATGAATCCAGGCCTTTAGAAACTCTGTAATTGTTCGCTTTTAAGCAGGGGTTATGTCATCACGCATCAAAACTACTGATTCACCTAAAAACAGCTTTCAGATAGAGGCTGGAATGCAAACCTCAGAGTTCTGCTACGTGTTGAAACAACACTCAGGATATTACTTGATACAGCATTATTATTTACATTCCTGATGAGTGGTTTTTAAAATTTTATTCCGAAAAAATGTAACCTTTTTTTTAATCAAGAAACCCACAAAAATCACTTAGAACAAGATGCGTAATCAACATTCTTGTTCAGATTAATTAATGTACAAATGCACTGCTCAGTTTTAATCTGGCTGAAGTTTATTTTGGCTAAATGGCTGTTGGTGACGTCCCTCAGACAGTATGCAAAGATTAATTTATTTTTATAGAAGGTTTGATACAACTCGTTGTGGCTTCTTACATTGTTAGTTTGTGTAGCCACAACAGAAGTCTTTCATTTGAGAAACACGCCACTTAGAGAGCAAAAAGATGGCCGCTATTTTGAGGAAGGAGAAACATTTCAATTCACTTGAATCATAACAGATAAGTGACACAAAAACTACCATATTTTCATGATTTCTGCCTCAGTTTTTATCATTTGTGCCTCATTACATCTAAGAACATGGAGTGTCGGGGATATTATGGTTTCACCTCAACCGCTGCAGCCAGACATTCTTCATGTGAACGATAACTTGAACCATTTTTACAGTTGGATTTTGATACTCAGTATGCGTGTTTATATTCCGAAGGAGAAAACCTGTATCAAATTTCAAGATATTTGGATTTATGGTTTCCCTACTGAGTGGCGCTTTATGCACAAAAAAATCTGGTTTTTTGCTATATATCTGGAAATATTTGTCTCATTAATCCCAAATCAAGTGCAAATAAAAGGTCATGACCTCAGGTTGCTTTCTGTCCTGACCTCATACCTGGCTGGTTCAAAGTTTTGACACCAGGTGGAGCTTTGTGGCTGAACATGTGCAGCTTTATATTATTGTATTGTGGGAATTGGAGGATTGAGAGCATTCAGGGATATACCACTAGCTATAGCTTTCAATGACATACGCCTTTTTCTTACTGCTGATGTTTAAAAGTAACACCCATTTATCTCACAGGTCTTAGTTGAAAAAGGAACATTTGACCAGTGAACCTCTGTTATCAGCTCCATGGATACAGCTTCCTTACACCACAATGCTGCAACCACTATTAGGTTTTAAGCTTAGTAAAGAAGACATTTAAGTCATATGAAGGAAGAAGTTTGTTGACATCTCTGCAGAAATTCAAACAGTAAGGCCGTGTAATTAACAAGAAAAGTGTCTTAAATCACTTACAACGATTATTTGCATGGGTTTTAACATTCCAAAGGCCCCATGTTTTGTTAAACTCTCCTTTTATGAACAATTCTGGAGTCAAAGGTGGCAGACCAATAACCAGTCATAGAAACAAACTGGGAAAAAATTAAGTTACATCATGTGACTGTTATATAAAAGCACATTTAACGGACCATTCCCATGAGTGCCTGCGATCTGAAGTACCTCTGGCACCCCTCTACTCTTTACCACCATTTTCCAGACGGAACCCAATACCAATAAAACGTCATCATTATCCTTGCGTTGCCAAGTGAAATCTGTTGGAACTGGAGGACCAATTGAACAGATTTCTTTTGGTGGTAATTAAGACATGTCACAGTTTCCATAAGTGTAAATGCCTGCATTGGACAATTAGACTAAAATATACTTTAGTTTAAGTAAATAACATTTTTTAAAAAGACTCATAAGAGCCAAATGGTGGTATTAACTCCTTACGATCCTGAAATCTGTTTTACCTAAAATATGTTTTTATGGATAAAACACTTCATGTAGAACAACTATTTATTGGACTTTTGTTTATGTCACAGAGCTGTTTGTGTTGCAGGATTATGTACTACTGGAGTACAGAATGGTTTTAAAGGTACATTGCAAATACATTTGCATTTGTGACTGGTCTGAAATAAGTGTTTACTCCATCTACAGTTATATTTTGTAGCCTGGAATACTATGCATCATTCAAATGTGCATAGTATTCAGGGGGTGGCCAAAGTAAAACATCTGACAACTTTGTTGGGTTGGCTGAGATTTCTGTTGGGTTCAACATGTTAGTTACTCTGACTGTATGAGTGTATTGCTAAATACTTTAGTATTGTTCGTCTGTCTATTAACCTGTTCATGTGTACTTTACATCTCAGTCGATGGCAGCTGCCTCTACTCTGTATGAAGAACGACTTATTCTAAGGAAATAATCATCGCTGCAGTCACAAATGCTGTATCCGACCAGATATTGACGAGACAATCTGTCAGTAAAGTTTTTATTGAAGAAAAACATCAGGCTGATACACATGAGGTGATACTGTATCATATAAAATCCCAAAACTTGCCTGATTTCAGAAGAAGTGAACAGACTTTTTCTGTTGGATTATCTAACAGTACTTGCTGGAACATTTTATGCCATCTACGCTGTAAACGAAGTTCACCAGTTAAAATGTCTTCTTAATGAAATTTGGACGCGTAACTGCATGAAACTGTGGAGACTACTAAAGACGCACTTAAGAACTGGAAATTTCTCGGTGAAGTGCCCCATATCGACGGTTAAATTATTATCTAATCCTGCATCCTACCTACATCATATCTTAATTTTTTACTTTTTTCCTACGTCCCTATTTGTCTTTTTTTCCTAGGGATAGGGGGTTACGGTAAGGGTTAACACTAAAGTTAACCCTTCCTCTGATAATTTCTCTTTACAGAATCAAGAACGTGATTAGAAAATGGTTTGAGATCCATTAAGATCAGTGTATACCACAACTGTATACATAACAGAAACAATTCCACATATGCTGGGAAAGTGACATTATTACAGAGTTCTTCATATCTGGACACCAACTCACACTGATCGTAGAGCAGAGACAGATGAGACTGCACTGACATCTGAAACAGAAACACATTTGGGCCAATAGTTACTGAAAGTATGTGGAATTTCCCAGGAGT
Source organism: Pseudomugil tenellus (assembly GCA_037177515.1). Taxonomy (NCBI): domain Eukaryota; kingdom Metazoa; phylum Chordata; class Actinopteri; order Atheriniformes; family Pseudomugilidae; genus Pseudomugil; species Pseudomugil tenellus. The sequence goes on from JBAMHX010000024.1 coordinate 4,856,118, forward strand.
GTTCACCTCAGCAGCCCAAACGTAGAACCCTTCCCAACCGCAACGGAGTTCCAGAACGAAGGTTATCTACACATATGAAGGCGCCACATTTTTATATACACATCAAACAGACCAAAGAGAAAAGCTGATGAGCTTCCAAAGAAGGAAAAATGAGAATAAAAATATGATCTCATAACTCCCCTCTCATCACTTTTGCTACTTATATGATGACAGAATGATAAAAAAAAGAAAGCCTGATCAAGGCTGCATCAGCTTCTCTTCATTTGTAATGAGGGTGCGGATTGCAGATGCATGAGAGGAGTCAGTTCCATCCTTTTCCTTATTAACAGGAGCACTGAAATGTTTATTTAGCCAAGAAACAATTAATAAAATTACATGCAACAGTTGCCAGATATCTGCTGTGTACATATGTAGAAAACCAGCAAATGCAGATCATTTACCGTTTTTTTTTTTCTTTAATTGACATCGTATAAGTGTGAGAAGTCTATTTAACGTAGAGACTGAAAAAAGCTATCATTTAATGGGAAAGAAATCCTGGCCAGTGCTGCAACTGCACTGTACATCACCTCTGCCCCACATCACAATGTCAGCCCAACCTCATTTCCAAGTACAGATAGGGGAGATAGGGCAAACACCTCTGCCGCCACAATTTGACACAACTAATTTCAACCTGGTCTTTTATGGCAGCCTGGAATACATTACCTCACCAGAACACAATAATAATAGAGGGGCATCAATCAAACCGGCCCTGTGCATACATTGTGCAATAAAGCTTATCTCTGGGTGACACAGTCTGTCTGACTCAGCCTGCCAGCCAGAATTAAACTATATGTGAGCTCTGCCATCAGGTGCTGGTTAACACTGCATAAATATGCAGTTTAAGAGTCAATGACATTTTAATAAGGTAAAGCTGACAGCTTATGGCTCACACACAAACACCCAGTTGTTTCTAGAACCCCAGAATAAAAAAAAAAAGAAAATAGAAAAGCATGCAGACTGTCTACACAGACTGATGTGAGAAAGAATGTTGTTTCTTTGAATATGTATACCCCCCTCAGCTGTCAGCACACACCTCCAAATTGTCAGAAATTGGTACCTACCTCCCCCTGTCAAACGTTTCAATAATTCTTTCCAGGCGTTAACTGGGTTCAGCTGTTTGTGAACTGCTTTGGCTCTCATCTCCACTTTCCACATTATTTAGAAGGCCCCTTTTTGTTGATGTATAGTACCAAACTTGTTTTGCTGACCGTTCTTACCGACACCTCTCAAAGTTCCCTTTGTGTTGCAGTTGAGGCAACATGATGTCATGTTTCCCAGACACCTGGGAAATCCTGGGGCTTATGTCAAATTACGTTTGTATGAGACTTTTCAGAGGCAAATTGCACATCTGCTGTATTTTGGGACCCTTAATATTTGCCAGTCCTGATTAATGGAAATGGTAGTTGGACGTAAGGACTTTAGAGAGAAACAGGACTGATTTTTCAGCAGGGGTCATGAACTACGTACACAGTGAGAAACTATGTTATTTATGCTTTTGCGTTAAATGATTGTTAGCGTTATTCAGAATTTGTCTCATGTTTATGCAAAGTTATTTAAGTCCACAACTTAGATTCCTGTCAGTCATGTGCAACGTCAGCTTCCGTTGTTATGTGCACATGATTCACAGTAGATCTCACACAATGATGCTGGCTCCAGTTGGGATGGTAAAACACCACCACAAAGGACAGACTCATGGATTTTTCTGCTCTTATCCCCTCTTTGGGAAGAATGTCCCTCCACATCTTGTTGTACTCCATTTAGTCAGTGTTGTAGCCTTTATTTCTTTATTTGGATCCCAATTGGAACCCTGTTGAAGAAGGCACTAATATCATTTTAGCGGCCCTCAGTGTACCTGCTGGTATCTAATACATAATCACATCTATCAAAGCTTTGACAAGCAACCCACAGATGAGTGTTGGGATGGATGGATGTTAGATATATCTGCTTTTTAAGGCAAGTAGTGCCAATTAAATTGTTGAGTCTTAAACAATGGCTGGGTTTCAATGGCCCTGTTTACATGGGACTTTTAATTCTGTATAAAAGTTAATTGTGCTTTAAACAGATGGAAAGTAACCATATAAACACATACTTCCAAGTGGAATTGATAATTCAGAATTAAACTTAATTTTAAATAAAGTGGCTTCTTTATTCTTATTTTAAAGCAGAATTAAATAACAATTTAATTTTGAATTAGTTAATTCGGAAAAGCATCATGTAACCGTACCCAACCACATGGTCTCCTTTGAATAGAGTGGGAGCCATTAGTCAATGGTTTTACGCCATCATAACAGAGATTCTTTTAAGCCCCCAGTCTATGTCTATTCCATCATAAAGACTGCTAGAAAGTGAATGGAGAACAAACATATGTTACTAAGAACCAACAATCTTGATGAGTAAAACTTGAAAGTAGCAGATTTTTTTATCACTCCATGAGCTTTAATTTACCCACAAAATAGCAGAAGCTAACAGAAGGATCCGAACCAACAGAAGAAGAGTGAATTAAAAACCTTTTCAATGGGATTCTGCTGCAGACTATTGCATTCTGACCACTCCTCTTAGTAACAATAAGATAATTGTAAATTTGTCTCAATGTCTTTCCATAAATCCTTGGTTAACCCTCATTTTTTATAGCTTCATGGGAAACCCTGAAGTAGCGTCTTTTTGTTTCATGATTTGAACGATTTGTGTACAGTTAAAGCCAGTGCTGGAGGCATTTCCCAAAGACCACTCAGGTTGCTAAACAGTTGATTACTTCTTCATGCCTCAGTGCAAAATATTCATAAAATAAAATATATCCATGTCCTGTTCCAGAGGTACTGTGAGCATAACTTTGTTATGGTGATAGTTTGAGCATATGACAAATCATTGGTTAGTCCACAGCCACCGTGTGTGGCTGTATTTAAAGTCCTCTAGGTTTAAAATGCAGGGCCGCTGATATCTCGTTAGATGACAGCCAGTCCAGTGATAAGCTGCAGTCAGACAGGATGAATCCTTGTCTCGTCTGGAGACACACACCCAATCCAAACACATACAAGCAAATAGAAAACATTGCACAAGTGCAAAATGTGTACAGTACATAGATATACAGGGACACTCAACATCCCCAGCTGCTGCTGTCTTCCATGCTGATTTATCTACTTGTATTTGAAAATGAGAGAAGACTTATACTTACTGAGCATGGCAAAGGAAGGGAAAGGATTTTATTTTAGGATTGTCATGTATAATCTCAAGCTGGAAGATTAACTTTTAGCTATGCTGCAGATATGCTGTAATTACTCAACACCATATTCTTCTGTGAGGGTGAGCTGTTTGTACTTTTCACTGCAGTGCAATTACAGACAGGGAAGCACGTTATTTGAAGTATGAAGATATTCTTACTACATTTTGCCATTTGAAAAGACACTAAGCGATGCTCTGAGCCAAGATAATGTGACAGTTGGCTGGTTTTGTGTGTTTTGTTGATCAGTCATCCGCTTCAACCACAGAAATGGTTAGCGTGAAATTTAGTTGATTTTAAAAGTGATCAAAGGATGAACCTTAATGGCTTGCTGAACATAACCTCATCTCTACTCTCATTATCAATGTGTTAGCATCTGAACTGGTGCTCATGCTCCCCTGCTGATGTGATGTCAGGTTTTTAATTAATAATCATTTATTTGCTCAGCAGCATTCATGGAAGGATGGAATTGACATGCCAGTCAACAGAATAACGTCTGGACAACTTAGAGATTAGTTTTGTGCTTCTGTCGAACTAGCCTAATCTTCCAGCCACATCTGAGTGCTTTTATGGTCCCACCTTCTGCAAGCTTTAAACTGACAATTACTTAATGCTATAAATCGGAAGCAGAGGAACTGACTATATCTCATATTTGAAAACTTAGTCTTGGGCGGTCACATTAAAACTGGCATTTCCCATTGGGTAGAGGATATGTGAACTAGTCAACCTAATTGGTCAAGGTAGATGGCCATTTTCTTAGACTGGTTCTGCTGGGAGTTTTACTTCCTGTTAAAAGCTAGTTTTTCCTCTGCGCTGTTGCTCCAACACCTCCATGTCTGTACGCTTTTTGCAGCTTTGCCTCACAGCAAGATATTCAAACTTCGGCTTTGGCCTTTTTGTGTGGAATTAGCATATTCTCCCAATGCATGTGTGGTTATCCACTGGTCCAAAAACACACTTGCAAATGTATTTAAAGTCTCTAAATCCTCCCTAAAAGAGAGTGCAAGTAGTTATTGATCTCTCTGTGTTGGGACTATGATGGACTGGCGACCTATACATGGTGTATTCTGCCTCCAGTTGGTGGGACCTCTCTGCAACCGTTCATTGGAATAAATTGGTATAGGTAATGTATGGATGGATGTTCCCCTACAGCCCTCAGATAGAGACCTAATGCAATCTTAAAGTTTCTTAAGTATTTTTATGTTTTCATGATTTGGCTTAATATGAACAGTTAATAATGAGATTCATTTACAGATAATATACTGAATTTTAATTGTATTGTAACTCAGATACATTGAATTGGATTTGATTATTTTTAAATGTCCCTAAAGACAGCAGCATTATGAATAAGTCAGACAGAAGAAACACTGACATGCTCTTGAAGCTTTGTCTGCTGTCAAGGCTATGCTTTTATGTTCCACCAGTATCAACTTCACTGGCAAAAGATGTGAACATACAAAAACAATGAATTCCTTTATATTTCACTCAAGGATAACATCAAAGAAAGTCTATTTTAGTTGTAAACCCCTATTCAAATAAAAAAATACATCAGAAGACTGCACAACTGGATGTCAAACAACTCTACGGATAACTAAGACCATGTCTTCAAGTTCAGGTGCTTAACTATGTGATTCCAGCACTCAGTACCAACTAGCCCTTTCTGATGCACACAGCATTCAGGTAAAGCATGTGTGGTACCTTACCATGAGTTATGTAGAGCATAAACATAAAATATTTACAAAGCCCTTTGTTCTAACATGTTTTATTTAATATGATAAACAGTCATGTTCAGGTGTGTGCATCTGGGAAAGCAAAGGTTTGGTTTGATTGAGATGCAATTTGTGCAAAATAGTTATATTTTCTTTCTGGTTATTGGCTTATGTCATGCTCTTATAGGGTAACCATTTACATTACACTCAAAGCAGTCTATTACTTGGAATGGGTGTCCAGTGGTGGAGACAGATGGAATGTCTCCAAATGCTGCAATATGGCAACTTTTAAAGATGTCAGTTCTCCCTAAACAAACCTGAGGGCTTTCCACTGGAGCTGCTTCGTGTCATGCACAGCTCTAACTCATCAATGTCATGCTAAAATTCCTCCCCTCTCCTCTTCTCTCCCATGTCTTTCCTCTGGAGGAACTAATTACAAGTCACATATTAGGATGTAACTTTGATACGGACACTCGCCGTGCCAAACCAGGGTATCGAGCCAACTAATCCCTGACATGCTAAATGAGTACATGATTTGCTAACCTTTGATCTGTTGGTGTTAGGACACACACTGGTCCAATTATGTCCAAACTTTTATGAAAGGGCAACAACAACGCACTCTTTGAAAACCACCAGGATTTAAGCTTTACTTTATTACAATGTGATACTTGTTTCTCAGACAGCAACCTTCAAGTATTAAGGATTAGGCTTTGCAGGCAAAAATTGAGTTGGCCGCTTTCTATTGATGTACAGCCACATTTGGACTTGTTACATGGTTCACTTCTAAGCCCTGGTCCTCATGGACCCTAAAAACTCACCACACTCACTGCTTGGATTTCATATATGCTGTTAGAGGTTGATGGTTTCTTGGCAGAGGAGAGCAGTTTAAACTGTGAAATTAAAGTTATTAAACACTGCCTGTATAATGGAATTATGCATTGTCTTGTACTGTAACTGAGATTATACTTTAGTTTGCTTAAAAAACATTTTTGTGGTTTTAAATCTAAGGCAATTTTGCTGTTTTGTTCCATGCACATGTGCAATCTAGAAAACCAAACACACATTATCTGCATATATGGGAGCTGCTTTAATTGGATTGTTTCAGCAGATTGTGCAGATATGTGCCATGCACATGTCAACGTCTTTGTGTCTACATGTTTTGCAGAAGCAAGCAGGAACAGTTTCATGCCTCTAATTAGGAGCCTCATGTGAACTCTGAGCTCTAATGGACAGAAAACGGATAAAACCACAATTCCCTGACAACCCTGTGTTTATTTGTGAAGGAGGAGGGTTGGTGTGCGTGCAGCAAGTGTTCACCTGGTCTACCAGTCGAACAGAGATGTACTGATTCCTCTAAGAAACCACTCAAATTCACTCTGTTCACTGTTTCAAGCCACCGCTGCTTAACTGGTCACAATGAGAGTGATTAAAGAAAAAAAAGGAGGCAGAAAGATCCAAAAAACTTAATTCATTTCAAAACTCCATCCTCCAGTGCATGGGATTTGCATAGCTAATTAGATGCTGTCTTACTCTGTTTTCTTCCCTCTATTACTCCTCCTCCTCTTTCTCTGAGCTTTGCTTTGTACTGACAGCAAAGAGAGGCTGAGCCCCATGCAAAGACCTCTGAACTGAGATTATCAGAGTAAATGAAACACTGTGTTTCTAATGTAAACTATTTTGTAGCTCATCCCTAAATGCCAGCGTCATCTCAGGCTTACTCTTGTGGTTTGGGGCTGTAACTTAGGAGCATTTACAGCTGGCCTACTTTTGCAGCAAAGGGACATTGTTGTACTGTATTCTTCTGCTGTGTTGAATGGTGTTAGGATTAGTGGTGGACACTACATTAGGCTATTTTGCCCTCCATTTAGTTAAAAAGGGTGATTAGGAGACATCAGACATACAGTTGGCCCTACAAAAATCTTTGCTTGTATTGAATCTTTCTCTCCCTTTAGAGAGAAACTAGATCTTTTATGAACTTGCAGCAGACATTTTTGTTTCTTTTTTTCATTTCCCTTTTTGTGTTTTTGATTCAGTCACATCTTCTGACTTTTGCTATTATGTGTCAGGACCTGTTCACATTGTAGAAGGATGTTACAGAGACCATACTTTCTTTCAGTGTGTAATGGAGCCTTTTGTGCAAATTTAAGATCTGCAAAATTACACAATTGGGATTTAGAATTCAGAATGATTGTCCTCCTTTGGAATGATCCAGCCAAAACAAGAGGAGTACTAGTATTTTGGGGTCTTGTTGACAAGTGAAGGAGGGATGAGGCAGGACATTGAGAGCCCCCTGAATCAGAGCAGTGTCTTCAGTGATGTGAACTCTGAATATCTCTGTAGTAGTGGAGAAAAAGCTGTTTATTTACTAGTCAATCAATGTTCGTACCCTCATATATGGTCACAAGCTGTGGGTACTGACAGAAAGTACAGGGATTCACATACACATGGCTAAAATTAGTTTTTGCCACAGGGGGACTGGATTCTCCCTCAGCGATAAGGTGGGAATGTCAGCCATCCGGATCTAGAGCCACTGCTCACTAACACTGAGAGGCGCCAGATGAGGCGGCTCAGACACCTGGTTCGGATGCCTTCTTGGGAGTGGATGTTCTGGCATGAATGTCTCTCCAGCAGCATGTTCCTGGGAGGACCCCGGACACACTTAAGGGACTCGACTGGCCTTTGATTCCCTCTGAGGCATTTTGAGTCTGGATGGATGGATAAAAACTACAAAAACAAAATCTAAACTAAAATGAGCTCTGAAATGCTTCATTCAGTGGACTTGATGACATGACAATGTGTTGTGTAACCATAAACACGATGGCTGCTGTAATGGTTTGACTTTGGTTAAAGAAAGAGAATGATCTTGTTTCTCTCCAACCCATTCATCAGTTTCACTCTGCAAAACAAATCATGCTTATGTGAAGAAATAGAATATTTCTTTCTTTCTCTTTTTTATTTTTTTAACAAAACAGCTGGTTTTTCTTACTAAACAATAAACACACGCAACCACTTTCATAAGGTTATTTTGGCCCCCTTTCCACATACACTTGTGTTCTATCTGATACACATAATATGATCTCTTACACTTTTAAAGATACACTTTGATTTTTACTTTATAAATAGCAAAATTTATTCTATGGGCGAGGCTAATGTTGTGTTTTCTGTCGAGATATCTGGAGACTGTACATTGGATCAGATAATACAAAGTTAGAGGTACAATGAAATAAGTCTGAAGTAGTTATTTTTGTGAAAGATTGTTAAAAAAAGAGCTACATTACTCTTTTAATATTAGCTATGTGTGCGTGTGTGTGTTAGGTTTTGCATGGTATCCTTGTTGATGTGTTGGTTCCTTCTATGTACTCTTGTTTCTTGCTCAATCCAAAAACATACATTTCACACGGTGATAAATCCTGCATTTCACTTACTGGCAGCTGGGATGAGCTGGGTGTAAGACTGTGTATGCAAAATGAATAGACATCAGACTGACTCATGAAGAAACGTGTTTGGAAAAAATAAAGTTCTCATTTTAAACTTGGAAGCTCCCGATCAGAACAGACACACAAGGACCTTCTGATCTAAATGACACTAATATGCTCACTTTAAAGAATCAACAACTGTGCGTTAATCAGCATACTAAGCTAATGTTTCAAGATGCAACAAGGATAAGCAGGTGCAACAAGTAGGACTAAAAAGTCAAATATGTTTCACTCTAAGTGCAGTACTTTTTCGAAGATTCATGCTTAATTACTACTAATTAAACTTTGGACTGGAAGTGAGTTGGGGGTCTCACAATAATAATCAGATATTAGCGATGACAGTGGAGAATAATTCCCTGGCCTGAGCAGAAATGGATAATGAGAGTTCAGGAGTTCATCAGGAGCATTAGAAAATAAAAAATGTCCCTGCGGTTACACAGCAACTACCACTCCACATGAGCAATGCTTTTCCTATCGATTTCTAATACTGTATTCTGCTGTAATGGTATTTTAATGATTGTTTGATTGGATCAAGATAAATATTTACTTCAGTCTGTCTCTCTACGTTAAAAGAAACCAGACACAAGTTCTAAATAATCCCAGGGCCCTTCAGTGTGTGTGTGTGTGTGTCTCCACTGTTTTAATGAATGATGAATAAAAGCTGCATTAAAGCACTTCTCTTCCTCATCTTGTCTCCACATCTGCCTCTGTTCTCTGTCTCTCATCTGTTTCCACTGTCAACCTTTCCCATGCTTAGACCCCTCTCTCTCCTGAATCTCTTGTGTCACAGACACACTTTACACTGTGTGTTTTCTTAATCATCTGCAAATTAGTCCCTTGTCGCCATTAAAATCCTCAAATCCCTTTTGGCTTCCACCGCCTCGTCCAGCCTTAAACATGGCTTGAGTAAATGCCGCTGGAAAACTCAACCTCACCATCAACATTTATTTTCACTGCACAAGAGGAAAATATGCACTGTTTGTGTTTGTGGATGTGTTAAAGGCCCGCAACGCTTGGGTTGTAAACCCTCTTCTCCCGGCTGTTAATTCCAAGTTAAACATGGGCTCTTGTAGCCGACTGCGTGTCTGTTTTGCTACATGTGTGTTCACTCTGCAGCCGGGCCCTGTATGCTGGCCGCACGCTGCTCGCTGGGTTTCTGTGCCGGCCTCCTGTTTCTCTGTCTCAACACTTTCACAACCACTGCTGGTGTCATGGTAAGACAGTTCATCTGGAATAAATCACAAGTACTTTTAATCACACTGAAGCTGCACAGGCCAAGTCCTGTAAATGATGAGCAAAATTAGTTCAGCTTCCCATTTATCTCCATTTTTTTTGCTTGCTCGCTCTATTTTAACAAACCCTTTATCTTCCCTGTTTCCCACTATCACTTTACCTCCTCTTCCTTCACTATCTCTTTCTCTCCCTTACTATCACTGTGTCCTTGACTGCCGCGCTCATCCTGTAAACATGCCGTAGGATCACATTTTGGCATTCCTGAAACAACTCTGGATTTGATTTTACAACCCAATTAAAGTTGAGCAGTAAATCAGCGGGGCCAAAGAACATTTCTTTATTCTTTTTCTCCTCGTTCTAGTTCCCAGTGGGCACCCCGGACAAAATTTAGGGCTCCCATGAGCCACAAACCAAAATGGGAACAGGGCCGCTTCAACAGAAATAATGCCGAGAGGAGACCTCTACAGTGTTTACAGAGCTGAGACGCCACTGTGGGTGTCCTATCTTTGTGTGGAATGCCAACACACATGCATGGACACACACTCCTACAGATAATTGTTCATTCCTACTGTCTTTCTTCCATTCTCACACTCAAACACAGAATCACAATAAGTGGAAGGCCTGACTGAATATATGCTGAGCCTAAAACGGAAACCTTTGATTCATCAAAAAGAAAAAAACACACACACACAACTGGATAGCAGAATATTCTCCACTCTGCTAGTGTCCCATTAATTTGTGAGTAGATTAATATGTCACACAGAGTAGCGGCTGGGAGCAGCCGGAGAGCTGTTTTTCATGCAGCTCAGACAGTAATTGCATGTGCTAATCAATCACAGGAATATGCACGATTGTCATTTTCTATTAAAAACACAACAGGCTGTTCGCTTAGCAGGAGACATATGTGTTAATGACTTATCAATAACAGGCTCCAGTTGCTGTGATGTTTTGGGGTTTGAGTGGCCCAATAATCCAAAAATTGCGAGACGCATTTCTCCGGAAAGAAGCAGATCAAAATACGCTGATGGACTTATCTTCTTATTCATTATTACACATTCCCTGGCAAAGTTAGTCACTAGTTGAATGGCTTTTTGAAGAATTTGTTGCAATCTTAATGGGAAGCTCTGCAATCTGCTGAATAAACAAATGCAGCACCTGGAGCTCTGTCACGTTAATGTCTTTTCACAAAAATGTCCAACTACAAACACTGACTGCTTCTTATTGATACAACCAAGTTATAAATGTCATGTGCACCTTACAAAAACTAGATGTAAGACACCCAGAAGACACTTTAGACCCATGAAGTTCCATATTTCTGCCAGTACCTAACAAAAGCAGCCTTATACCAGGCTAAGACATTGTTCGTCCACCAAGCTGCTTTACACCATGACTCCCACCTCCTTTATCAACTCTGTGAAACTCCTGCTGTAAAATTGGAGGCTTTATACACAAAGATATGAGACCAATCCCAATCCAGTTCAGCTCCCGGTGCCAAATAACTGCCACGGCTCTGACAAATGCAGGGTACAGCCTTGAAAAGTCCCAACAAGGAATTTTTCGCAGCTTCTATGTTATTCCTTTGTTTGGTTGGGATGGGAAGAAAAATTTGAAATGGCGATTTGCTAAACAGAAACAACACGGTCTGCTACTTATCATGGCTTCGTGTGCCGCTAAAAATGACCTCAAATGCTAAATGATGTATCTTTCTACAGTGTAAGGTGCTGCGTGTTGGGAAAGGAATTCCCCCAAGGTCAGCGTTGCATGGTCTATAAGCCATGCTTCCCATAATGCCCAGACTGGCAGTGCTTCTCAGGCCACACTCTGGATAAGACAGAGAGGGAGTGGGGGGGGGGAGGGGATAATTCAAGCAGGGTCAAAAGGCAAGAGGCGCCAGAGACTTTCACGATTACTCAGGTATCTCAACAATGTGCAGCTTTGTCTCCATCCAGGGAGACGCAGCGGCAGTCAGAAACGAGGAGTCAAAATAAGGTCACTTTGTTGGCAATCAGGTGATGGGTGTCTGTCAAAGCGGATTGCTTCTCCAGAACTGATCAGGCAGCAATTTTACATTCATAAACAACCCACAATGTAGCGAAGGAAGGATCTTTTGTAGGCTTTGCAAATCCAGTGCTGCCAAACATTAGTAAGTTTTCCATCTGCCACACGTTTGATTTGTTTTTTTTAGCTGTCTGCAGAATATCCCCACAAAGTAAACGTAAGGTGCAGAGGAATCCCACCTGTGAGAGTGAGAGTGTGACCGCTAACATTGGATGGATGGCGATTTGACAGGGTTGCATGTAATCAACACCACTGCAGCTGTCTGAAATGAGCAGCAACAGTTATGTTTTTAGAGAAGATGGCCAGAAGTCACATATATATATTTACGTTGTCCATGCTAAGCATTGCTTTATCTTTAAAATTTTGTTGGATGGGAATCAAAGTTTTTTTTTTTTCTCAGCTGCTTTTGAAAACTTATACTCAACAACTCAAATAGACTTGATGAATAGAAGCTGTTAAAGTGATATAATAGCTACATCGATCCAAAGGGAAACTACAGTGGTGTTGAAATGGCTGTAAAACACTGGGATTTGTAAATTTGGTATGTTATTGGTGCAAGATTTGTGACTAAAACCAGACTTGACTTAACTGATTTTCAATAGCAGACAAATTCTGCACTAAACAGACCCTTCATTTACTGTCCTGTCAGTAAACTACGAAAATACCACATCTTGGACATTCAATTAGTATTATTTTCTACTCTAGTTTATGCCTGTGTTTTGAACTTTTTATAAAGCACTTTTCATGTCCACACTAAGCAACATGTTATCATATGTAATATTTATTTTATGTGTTATTAATGATTAATTTCTATTTAAATATTGTGAAATCATTTATGTTGCAGAAAGAAGGAATCCCATTAAGTCATCTGCATTCAAATTTACAAACACAATTGCTTGACTGTTACACGTGAGGAGCAAAGATACAAAATAAAGACACAAAAAGCCATTTTTTGATACAAAATTATTCTCTCTTACTCTGAACATTCTGAACATAAATAAATGTTCAGTAACTGTAAATAGAATCAACTATTGTGAAATTCTAATTATGAAAAGTAACTACAATGGTTTTAAATGAGTCCTTTAACATTATGAAAGCATAAATCCCTCTGATGTTCTGTCTAGCTGAATCGGGCTCCAAGCTGCAGGCTGGCAATGTGAACTGACCAACAACTGCATAATAATATTCAGATTATTCGCTTAGTTAACAGAGTTTCCTGGTTATTTTAACTCGATGTGAGATCATGTTCAGAATAAACAAAAATCAAATTAAGCAACAGAATATGGAATATGCTGATCTTAATCCCACTGTTGAGTCCTGCCAGAGTTTTACAGGCATCTGTAGATGGAGCTTCTTTATTTCTTTTTCACAGTTGTCTCGCCTGTTAACTCTGATTCAGTTTGACCTTCTTCCTTAAGAATCCAGTCATTTATTTTGAGCTTGTTCTCTTGATGAGATTATTGCAGATTAATGTATTTTGTAATGTAATTAATGTAGATCAGATTGAGTTTGAGCTGGTTTTCTTATTTTTGTCACAAGATCTCCAGAAGAGTCTGCAGAACAGACTGCAGAACAGAGATGATGTTCTGTGTTCTGTGCATCAGTAGGACATAAATAAAGGCATCTCCTTTATTTATCCATCCATTTTCTATGCATTTAGTCTACTTTGAACCAAGATGTGTGAAGTTACCTTTTCTCTAGGAATGACATTATAAAATAAATATTCCAGGAACATTGTTATATTTGTTGCTCGTACAATACAATTGGTACAGCTATTGCTTGTAAGTATTCTTTGTTAAATATATTAGCGTCAGGTATGTCATGTTCATCAAACAATCTAAAGAATGATAATGTGTAGGGAGGAAACCAGAATATAGATGGAAATGAGCTCCTTGGAACAGGCCTCCGCTTCCCCTGTGCTTTTCTTGTGTTGACTAAAACCTTCATTGAGGTGTACTTAATAATCAATAAAAACTTATCAGTTTCCTACTTTTAGGGTGATGTGGGGCACATCATAGTAAGGTTGCCAATCCATCACAGTTTTTACGCAAAAACAGAAATTTGAATGGAATATCACATATTTAATGTGGACAATTCCACAACTGGAAGTCTGTCTTATTCTATTCTATTTAAATAAATAGTGCACATTCAGAAAAATCATCATTTAACAAGAAGGTTACAAAATCAGCAATGATGGTTTTATTTCTCATTAAATATAGTAAAACTGGACATATTTCATCACAGACATGAATAACGAGCAACAGAGAAACTGATAGAGAAGTACTATAATGTCAAACAAGTTGCAATTTAAACATTTTTAAATCATTTTTGTTTAATCTGTTAAAAATATATTCTGTTAACTTATTAGAAACAACAGTGAAGAAGGTTCTGTATTTATTTAGCAACTGATCTAATTGGTGGAACCTGCAATAGATGATGCATCTGATCACCCTTAATACACATTTAGAAAATCTGCCTGTTTCTAGCTACCAGTGTAACATCTTCCCAAATGGTTCTGAGTCACAAACCATCTGACATGAATTTACCTGCCCTGGACTGCAGTTCATGCAGAAATGCAGAGGAGGTAAGGACTCATTGATGGGTGGCTGATCTCACCGCTATAATTTCTCATGGTTAGAAGCTCACAATCTTCAGTCATTAGCGGCTGCGCTGAAGTCTTCTTGTGATGGCACCGTGAAAGAAAATCTGTTTGGGTAACAGGGTTTAGTCTGGGTCCACAGAGGCTCAGAAAAGAACTTGTTAATCTGTGAGAAGCTTGATGTTAGGGAAGAGCATGAAAATGGGCCTCCCAAAGCTCATCAAACACAAACTGCTTCCAGTGCATGTCCTTTTAAAAGCCACTCACAGTCATGCTGTTTCAACCAAGCATGCCGCGCTGAGTGTGTGTTAATGTACAGAGACCGAGATGGAAAGACAGCAGAGCTGGAATAGCTTAAACACGAGCAAGCCTTAAAAAAGTATGTTTGAAGAAGAGATTTGATGTAGATACAAATCTGGCCAGCTGAATCTCCTTGGGGCCATATGGTTATGCTCAATGATTTTCTAGAGAGGGCATTTAGTGTGCTTTGTGAGAGGAAGTGAAAAGAACCCAGGGGATATGTTTCTGGCATGAGGGGGGAAAAAGAAAACGCTGATTTGACCAAGGATTCTTTCAGATGCAGAACTTTAGGAAAACTGGTTTGAAACTGTATTTTGCATTGACACGACACCAAAATTGAGTTCTGGGTTTGAGTCCACAACTTCTGAAAATTTTGAACCCTGTATTTGCAACAGTTAATCCCCCTCTTTTTCTGCTTTAATCCTTGCTTAGTTTGTGCCTATGTGGAGCTTTAGAACAAGTTCTTTGTTTGCAAAACATGGGATTAATGTACGTGTGAGCCTGTCAAACCCATTGGATTACAAAGTTTACTTTTGCTTCAAGTTGTGTTCAGCATCACATTTGCATCTGTGTTCCTGTTTAACAATGACATCCAACGTTTAATGAGCTAATTTGGTCTTATTTTGTATTTTTCCTCTTCTATTTTTATCCGGACGTTCTCGGATGACATGACAGAGGCTTTGTTCTTTAGAAGGAGCTGTTTTTAATCCACAAAAATGTAGTCTTGAAAAATATATTCATGTGATATGGCATTTTCTTTTGTTTTTGGACTGTCACAGGAGACAGCAACCAGAATTGTTTTAAAAGAACAGAGAAATGATCTGTGCAAAGTCGTACAGCAGCTACTTCTGCAGCAAAAAGGGGAAAAAGGAAAGAATTTGAAGAAATGGGTGGAAAAAATGATAGTGACACAAGCGTTCCAAAGTCAAAATGTGCTCCAAACTGTCAACTTGAATACTATTTACCACAGTGGAATATGGGAAAGCACAGTTTAAATGTTATGCTAAGGCAATTCTGTGTTGGCATTCAATCAGGAATACCAGCAAAATAGTGCTATCAAAGCAGCGTTCCTATGGGAGAATGCCTAACCGTCCGCAGAGTGGAAGGGAGAGAAGAAAAAAGGACATAATTGTCTTTTGTTCACAAACTGTAACATGTGTTTTCAGCCATTTCTGTCCATCCTGAAAACACCAGCAAAGGTGTGTCCAGACATTTCAGGTTCAAAATAAAAAAGCTTTCTGAGCATCGTACAGCCTGAATAAATCTATACGATTTGACAGAATGACACCCAGAATGCTCATTTTCAGCTTTGTATTTTTACTCTGGAGGACTTGTTAAAGATGGGCGAGCCTGTCAAAGACGAAGGAGTCTGGGATTGGATTGAAAAGGGATTAAAGGTTTATTAAAATGATAAGAAAAAAGGTAAAATACAAAGTTGCAACAATGGAGAAGGTTGGACAGAGATCAGTTCAGGTCAGAAGTCTGAGTTTACAGCTGGCACATTGCTAGAGACATAACATCTATGAAATGATATTCTTGTTTGTATGATCATAGTGTTACCAGATAGAACTGTACCAGACACAAGGGAGTATTCTGTACTTTATGTATGCCATAACAATATGAAACCAGAAAATTCCACAATAGACTTGTGCAGGATCCTTTATTTATTTTCTGCAGGTCCATTTTTCATCGTATGAGACATGCTGATTAAGTTCTTGTCTCTTTTTTTAACCTTTTCTGAACAGGATGTTTTTTCAGTGTGAAAATCTGATGTAACTGCTCTTCAGATCCACACAAGTTTGAGTTTGAATATAGGAATAAATATAGGAATTGTTGCAGCAAATGTTGAAGTAATCCACTACAGTCCCTTTATTCATACAGCTTACCTAAATTACTTGAGAAATTATTTTAGCCACAAAGGAAAACAGAAACACTGACAGCAACAGAAATTACAGCTGGATGAACCTGGTAAATGATAAACTACTTGTTTATTGTGATCCATAATGCTCAATTCCCTATTCCAAGCCAAACAGACTGAGTGTTATGAAATGCAGCCCGCTACTGTTAATCAGATGATGTGAAATATTCTTCCTGGGTAACACGAGCATTCACCATCATCCATGTGTCAACATTTCTCTTGGTCAGATCAGTTGGATAAATACTAACGGTGATGCTCAGAACATTAAGAAACTTTAACAACGCTTGTAATGGAGGAGAATAAAACAATATGCTCCTCCATGTTAAAAAAAAAAAAGCTAGCTCCCTTGGGTGTTATTTTCCTTGCAAACAAAACACACATTTAACACCTTAGCCCACTAAACACGCCCTCAACACACCCTAAACAAAGACAAGGAACAACTGACCTGCCCCTTCCCTGGCAACTTTCCGTATCTGTGCACCACCCTGCTCCTGCAGCACCTCCTTCTCCTGTCTGCTCTTGCAAAAGAACAAAATGATGATTAATGTCTTTACTCTAATTAATATACAGCTGTGGACTGGAACCAACAGACTAACCCCTCCAAAGGGATTTGGACGGTAGGTAGTGTGTGTGTGTGTGTGGATGCAGTACGCAGGTTTCAGTGTGTAAAGCAGACAGGTGGTGTTGATGGGGGTACGTGATTCACTTTGCTCCTTATTTGCATACATATGACAACCATCTGTGCTAATAGGCCTCAGTCATGTCTCTGTTTGGATCAGCGCCACACTGTTTTGCCTGAGGACCACAGCGCTGTACCAACATTGTGCCCGTGTCCGCTGGCTTTATGCAGCACACCAGATGATGCCATCTAGTGAATGTTAATAGACAGGCTCGTTCTGCCTGGGTACAGCAAGACTCCGCTTGTTGGAACTGATCCTAATAAGTGATGTGTTCGACACGTTTAGATGAATTGCAACAGAATGTTTCAGATCAGAAATGTACATTTTCTGAACATTTTGTGATTGAAGGATGCTGGAAAAAGACAATATTTTTATCCTCATTGTCTTTGGAACTATTATAGAGTTCATGCTCATCGGTAGACTTAAGCAACTTTTGTTTTGTCCTTTTCACACATTCTACTGTGTTTTAGCGAGTAAACAGCATAATGATATTTTCCAACTTATAAAGACAAATGAACAGAACGATTGTAAATTTCCCAACTTCCTACAATTTAGTTAATTCTCTCTGAAAGGAAATATATTGGTTTAATTTCTATTTTATACAAGCATATTAAGGTTTTCCCTTCAGGGAATTATTGTTTACATAAAGCAGCTCTGCTCTCATTTTTTTTAGATCCAATAACAGAATAGGAAAAAATTCATAAAAATATATATCTTTTAAATCAAATTAAAGGACGGTTATATAATCTGACACCCGTTCATTAGAAATCCCATTGTCCCTGTTTTAACACTGATCTTTTCCCAATTAAACAGGTTTAAGCCTAAATAAGATAAAAAAAAAATTAAATCTGGGCTCCAAGTAAAAAGTCAAGTTAAAAAATAAGGACACCTGAATGAGCACAGGTCTAACAGGGAGACGCATCAGTGTCATGTTGTTAATTTGTTACATTTACATGGAGGGTGGCTTGTCAAGAAAGCCGCAAATTGTGGGAAAAACTACTAGTTTTAAGGCAGCATATAAGAATTTCTTCGAGCTCCAACTCTAACAATACATATCCTAATACAAAAAAACATTTTATTTAGTGAATGCATTGCACCACATAGGAGGGGTACAAATGATGCCAAAAAAGGTGAAGAAATAAATTGTGTTTCTCACTTTTAACTGAGTGGATGGACCCGAGGTACAATGGGCCAAGTGATCCTCTTAAATTGAAACCTAATCTGGACTACAGGGAACATATAACACACCGAACAAGATTAGTAGAGGAGGAACAGCAGACAGTGAGGAAAAAGAGAGACAAAGTACCCCATAAGGGGAGACTGCCAACATCAGCACTCCAGTTCACAGTAAAAATCCAAGTTATTTCTCTTAGATTTTCCTCAGAAGTACATGTCCTGGAATTAATGCATGAAAGTTTCCCCAACAAGTTGAGTTGGAGAGTTCCAAGCACTGCATTCTCAGCTGAAGTCCAGATAATTAACTTACTAATTAGAGGGAAGAAAACCAGGAAAGGGGTTGATTCCACACCTGTTTACTGTCCCAATCCGTTCATCTGTGCCTTTACCAACAAGCTGTATTTGATGTATAAGCTTGTATAAAAGTCATCTACCTTCGCACCGTCATCTTCCGCTTATGGGTCGGCAGCAGCCTGAGGAGGGAAACCCAGACTTCCCTCTCCCCAGCCACATTTGCCAGCTCATCAGGGGGGATCCAGAGCTTTTCCCAGATCAGCAGAGAGATATAATCTCTCCAGCGTGTCCTGGATCTCCCCCAGGGTCTCCTCCTGCAGGGATGTCCCCGGAATACCTCACCAAGGAGACGTCCGGCAGGCATCGATACCCGAGCCTCCTCATATGGCTCCTCTCCATGTGGAGGAGCAGCAGCTCTACTCTGAGTCCATCCTGGATGATCGAGCTTCTCACCCCATCTCTAAAGAACAGCCAGGACACCCTGCGGAGGAAATCCGTACCGTACCGTCTTCTTCCGCTTATCCGGGGTCGGGTCACGGGGGCAGCAGCCTAAGGAGGGAAGCCCAAACTTCCCTCTCCCCAGCCACATCTGCCAGCTCAT
>JBAMHX010000024.1:4887743-4903616 GCA_037177515.1 Pseudomugil tenellus
GAAATACACTAATATATTTCAGAAAAGACATGTCAAATACAATATAATTAAACAAAACACAACAAAGCAAGAGACAGCATCAAGTTTTGCTGGTCAGAAAAGTAAAATGCTAAACAGTGTGGACCTGGAAGCAATGTGTCACCTGGGTAACACACACACACATGTGGGAAAGCATGTCTGTGTACATGCTACTAAATCTTACAGATGTTTTTTTTTTTTATTTATTTAAAGGTCAAATATGTTTTCCATTTTAGTTTAATTCAAATTAGTCATGCAGAATTTATAAGCCCTTCAATGTGCTCACACACCTAAATCTGGATATTTTTAACAGCTGCACAGACAAACACATGCTGTACATTTATTTCATGTATGTGTGCTTTGCTCATCTTCACTGTGACTTTAAGGGACTTGATTCACATTTACAAAGTTTTTATCATCTCTCCAGCTGGATTTGCACATTTTCCTCGTCTTTACTTTACTAAATAAGTACATTTACAACTGCATTGATGTCTTCGTGTCATTTTGCTCAGACGTGCATTCACAAAACAGGAGATCATCACAACCCCTCTCCAAGTATCCCGGGACTCCTGAGCACAGAATGTCCATTCACTCCTCTTGTCCAAGTAACTGCCAGATAATGACTATTCCACCTGGCACGAATACTCTCAAACGAAACTGAATCAAGTCAGGACAGAAAAAGATAAATCAGTGCAATTTGTTATGCCGAGGCTGATCTAGCAAACTGAGCGATTCCGCATGTATCTCTCCTAAATTGACTTTTCCTGACAAGTGGCAGTCAGTTGGAGGAGATTTGGAAAAGACAGAAAAGCTCCTAGGATATGACTGACCAGATAAAAGACGAATGGCTACACATCACTGGTGTTTTCGCCCCTTTGCAGGCTGGACCTGTTTGATAATCTCAAGTAGCAGCGGGAACATTTGGCATAAGGAAGCACTTGATTCAAGCTGGACGACTCAAGTCAGACACCGGATGGGAAGGGGACATGAAAGAGGCCCTTCATGAATCCAACTGGCCCCCTAGATCAAGTTTCAAACAAGCATCCCCGTCATCCTCCACAGTCAGAAACACACTCTTCACGTGTGCTTCCACTAGTTCAGATACACAAACAAGTACAATCACACAAAACACACTGATCTGAAAAACCAGAAAGAGTCTTTAGTGTTGAGTTTATTGTTGAAAGTAATCTGGGCTAATGAATGCTTTAAACATAATATCGTCCAACACATTATAGCAGTGTAACTGGTTATTATATCCCCGAACATGGAGTTTCTGGGATTTTATGGTTTTGCCCAATAACTCAAACAGTTTTTACAATTTCATTTGGACACTCCGTATACCTGTCTGGGTCCCCCAAGGGATGACCTGTGTCAAATTTGACAATTTTGGGATTTATGGGTTCTCCCCCAGGTGACGCTTTATGTACGAAAAATCATATTTTTGGCTATATCTCTGGAACAATTTGTCTCACTGACCTCAAATCAAGTGCAAATAAAAGGTCATGACCTCGGGATGCATCCTGTTCTGATGTTACACTGGGCTGGTTCAAAGTTTTGACACCAGTTGGAGCTTTGTAGTTGAAAAATTACTGTTTTGACCATAACTTTAAAACTATTTGTTAGATTAAACTCAATTTAAGAGCAAATGAAAGGTCATGACCTTAGGATGCATCTGGGAATTACATCATACCTGCCTGGTTCAAATTCTAACTAATTCACATTCTACTTTCTTCATTTTTGAGTTCAGTGGGTCTCCGTGAATAAATATGATAGATTACTTGTTAATATAGTTACAGGGTAATACATGTGTGGCTGTATATTATTGTACTGTGTCTATTCAAGTATTGGAAATAGGAGGATCGGGGGTGTTCAAGGATATACCCCTAACTGTCACTTCCGATGGCATAGGCCTTGTTCTTTTATTAAACTAATTCACATTAAATTGGCATATGCACATGAGCTTGTTGTGTTTTATTGTATCATCTCTCTAAAATAGCTAAAAACAATTATGTGACACTACTGCAGTCACAGTTTGGCAGCAGTTTGCAGACAAGTACGTGTTTTAGCCGATAATTAGTGAGTGAAATTAGTGACAAATCAACAAAAAGATGAAGTCCTATACGTGGGAATAAGGTGTTTCTGGTTGGTTTGACTGTATTTCCAGAATATGACTTGATAAACAGAAATATCCAGAATCCCATCAGCTAAAACGTCTGATGCTAAATTGTCAACAAAATGTGAAATAAACTTTTAACATTATTTACTAAAATAGGTAACTTGTTTTCCATAAAATGCTTTTGATTTGACATATTTTGGTTGTGATTTGCATTTTTAAACCCACATTTTTAACAAATATGGAAAACCAGTAATAAAAGTCTTAATGTAAGGAATAAATCAGGAAGCTTTCATGGGGATACATGTTTTATATTTATACCCAATGTTCCTGCTTTGCCTTAAATAGTACTGCAAGAGCTCTTTCATTCGTAATCTCACATAATAGATGGTCTAATAAATCAGAAATGGAGCTTTTAAGTTATATTTTCAACATTTTGAGAGCTCAACTGGGTCAGTTCATAAACTGAAGAACCTTGATAAACACAAGCAAATCAGCCAGACCCAGGCTGTCCAACCAATAAGGATTCCAGATTATAAAATGTTCATTTGTCCTTTTTTTCCTCATGCAAAGTCAGTGCAACATGTTGGCAGTCAGAAGCTTAGCTTAGGCTTAATATGGCTGCACTAATGCAAAGACAGTGATAAGTCATTTTGCTCACACACAGCTTTTTCCCTGGATTTATTCTGGTGTTAAGATGTTCTGCTCCTCACCTGATGTATCAGGATTGGGAAGCTGGTTGATGTCAGAGCCGCATTTTTCTCTGGCATTGCTAATCTTACCCATCCAGCACAGATGCTTGGTAAATGCAATCACTGCTGCTAACAAACTGGAAGAGAAACGCGTGTGTTTAAAATCCAACGTATCCCTGCTTATGAGAATTTGACCTGGTATTTGCTTCTCGTCAGATTTCTAGACTATTGGGATTCAGAATATTGGGCATAAAGCCTCAGAGAGCTAAAAGCTTTCACTGAATTATGATGAGAATGGATTACAGTAGAATTCTACCCGCAGTTGCTGCTAAATTTGACATCTCCTTAATCAATATAAGACTCTGATGCTGCTTTGTCATTTATTACAAAGGAGGAAGAAAAAAAGGGAGAGCACAACATGAAAGCTGTTTTTTGGTTTCCCAAATGCAGTGCAACACCTTCCCTTCGGGCCTGAGAGTGAACAGAAAATTCCTTCTATGCTAATGTTTTTGGTTGAAAAGAAATTATTGATCATAGATCAGAGAATTGTGGCACCACGGAGGAAGTACAGAGCAGTTCTGAGGAGGCTGGGGCAGGTTTAAATGAGAAATGCAAACTGAATTATGCAAGTGTCTCGCACATGCACCTTTTCCTCATTATGTGGAGCCATCTGAGGGGTAATTAAATTCATGCACTGATAGGATTCCCTCGTTTTCTGCCACCATGCTTTTCTTCTGCACTTTGTCATCCTGGCGCTTTAAAAAGGGAGGGTGGTAAACATAGAGCTGCAGAGCATCAGAATTCTTTCTTAAAAACGAGTATTTTTTCAGATCGCAATCAGTTTTTAAGTACTTTCTTTTCTGTAAAGGAAGGTTATAAAACCACTGGATTACACGAGAGGTAACTTGTCATAGTCATGTTTCTGTCAGGGGGGTGACGAGAAGACCTCCACCACACTAAAGACAGCTGGGACTGTAACCGTGATGTGTAAAAAAGCTTTGTACCCACAGATAAGGGACACATTCAAGAATGTTCCATACTTTCCTTGCTTTACAAGACCACTTAAACCCAGTTGCCAAGACTCTGTCATCCAACCAGCCATGCACACTGACCAGGAGTCAGCAAGGTTCTCGTTTGGCCTCTACGCAATCTCTTGGTGTGTGAAAGGAGCTGGTTTCGAATGAGAAAAGACATTTTTCTCATTGAAAAGAAAGACTGGGGTCATGGTTATTACAGAACGTGTGTGAAGCAGAGAAAAGAAAGGTTAGACAGAATGAGGGTTCAAGCCAATTTATATGACAGAAAGACTGTTAGTGTCACTTTACATCGTTCTGAAAAGGGAAAAAAAAAAAGACAAAGTGTCGAACTGTTTCCAACTTTCAGGAGAATTCAACAGTGTATGTCGCTGTGTTTTTAGTTTTACTTCCATCATGTGAACTGGATTTTAATGTGATGTGCATGTTTTTATTGATTCGATTTTAAATACTTAGTTTCGAACACATGCTCTGACCTTTCCCAGGTCTTAAAATCAGTACAACAATTAAGATGAGTTACAGCAAACAACAATATTAGATAATAAAAATGAAGCCAAACATCCTGGAGACATGTGGAAAATCATAAACACATACAATAAATAAAACAGCAACAAATCTGACAGGTTTTGCAAATTAGTGCTTTAATGAATCAACCGCAAAGTTTAGCAAAAGCTAATGCAGTTTGCTGTTCTGGAGCATTGAGTTTTACCAAGTAAGAAAGATCTCTCCATCTGGTGCAACCTTTTTGTGCGTAATTTGGTTCATTAAGAGCTCTTGCGGATGCAGCAAACGGAGCAGTAACACTGAGAAACCTCAGGCACCATGATGGCAGGGACAGAGGCAGGGTACTTCCTGGACAGGTTGCCAGTCATTCACAGGGCTCATAGACTAATCTGTAAAACTAAAATCTAAAATCAAATGTGAGGCCAGCTATCTGACAGCTAACGCTGACACCAAACTAGGACATGCAACAGTCATCGACAAACACATCCATCTATTCATTGTGTAAACCGCTTCATCCAGTTCAGCGTTGCGGGTAGTTGGAGCCGATCCCAGCAGTGATCCGGAGAGAGGCAGGGTACATCCTGAACAGTTTGCCAGTCCATCACAGGACATGCCCAAACGTAGCAACAACAAAATGTATGAAAATGAAAAGAATTGCATCGTTGTAGTGAATCAAATTCCAACTGTATTAAAATGATGTTTAAGAAACTTAAGTTCATTGCAAACCCAATGAACTGAAGAAGCAAGACGTGGAAGAGAGACAACATCAGACAGAAAGCTTCTGCAAGCTACTGAATTACATGATGTCTTTTACAAACTCCTTCTATGCTTCAGCTTAGTTATTGTTGAAATGAATAATTTGTTGTAATATAATTTATTACTGTGTAGAGGAGATATTAACCTCTTTATCAGTCCATTTGACATCCAGATGTTTTTTCTTTCATTATTACCTGATAGGAAAACTAGAAAAAAATTTCAGAAATTTATTTTTCAGACAATATCATTTTTCAGCAAAAACAGTTATATGATTTGGAAATGCAACCGTTATTGACCTTTCCATTGTGCAATGTTTTTTTTCCCGTTGATTCATAGACTCCCAGCTACAGGCACCAAGCTGCACATCTACATCTGATAGTAAAAAATTGCCTTTAAAACCCAACATTATTTCAACAGGGAGGATAAAGCAGTTCATTTTGCAAATTGACTCCTTCAGGACCCTGCGGTGTAGCAATATCCTCGCCTCTCCCATGTAGTCCTCTGTTGGGACGTACGCACAAAGTAGGAAAGTGATCCTGTGAAGACGGGTGTGGATTTATGATGCAGAGGCAAGTGTGACTGAACAAGGCCTTCCCCCATCTGGGCTGGAAGCTGCTGCTGCATGGAGATTTATGTCGAGGATGACACAGCTGATTGCTAATACTTACTGAGAAGAATTAGGCATGCTTTATGTTTATGTTTATAAACTTGTTTTTTGGGGGGAGGGGGGTCTTAGTCTAACTTGATCTTCGTCAAACATTAATGATGTTGGTCGGTTCTCACAAACAGACAAACATGAGGCCAACTGTTGTGCTTAATGGATGACTGAATGAATGAGTAGTATTTGGGGGGAAATGGGGAGGGATTTGGTGAAGGAATAAATAGATAAATAACTAATGGGACTAATGGGGAAAACACATTGTTTCTGTCTGGTTGGGAAGCAATGTGGAGACACTGCTGTGACCCCATAAACCACATACACTGTGGGCTTCTCTTTATTCCTCTTGACAAATTTGTGGGCTCACCGTTACATATGGCCAAAATGCTGGACTGTGCGAGTTCAGCCAAACCGAGTAACCGCTGCTGAAGAGTTGCTAGGACCCCCTCTGATCCCGTTTGGAGCAGCACCAAAGTGTCATCTACTCAGGCAAGAGCGGGCTCCCTATTAGTTAGGCTCCTATAACACCAAGATGTTAGAATGTAATTAAAAAAAAAATTAAAGAGAAAAACTTTCTATAAGAAAGCAAATCATGTTAAGTTTTTAAATGGAATGTAATGACATTTTATGGAAGCCGACACCGGTTTTATTTAAACACTATTTTCTCGTGACCACAGGATAATTATCTTGCTATAATGGATTATTTAAGTTCAAGATCGCTGGGAGACTGGAGCTGTTCATAGCCCATCACAACGTTTCGAAGCTGAAGCAGCTCTGTAGGGCTGTCAGCGTTCATGTCCATGTTCTTCTCTAACAACACCTCAACTGGTGGATCTGACGTTAGCTTGCCTTGATTTTACCAAGATATCCCAGAAACGTGCAATGTCTCAGCATAGTCAAGCCTATCAATTATAATAGGCCTGGCAAAAGCTGAAATTGCGTCTAGCGTTGCTTTAAGTTTTACCGATCACTTATTCACAAAGTTACACATATACACAATGACTGTAGCCCCTTCCAAAGCTGTCACAGGTCAGGTTTGTACAATAAAATCAGATGTAGCACAATAACTACTTTCTGGGCCAATCTTAATTATCCCAATATTGCGAGAAAACTGTCCCGTTATCCCGAGATAACAAGTAAATTTTCTCAAGATAAGGATAAAAAAAAGAATGCTAGCCAAGAACGGCCACTGTCGCCTTTTTCACATTCGGTCTGCGTGCAGTGTTTAAAAACTCTTCTCGCTTCAAAACACACTCAAAACGTTGGTTTAATGATCAGAGAAAGTAGTCTATGCATGTCGGTCTTAACAAAGGAAAAGAACATACATGGCTTGACATCAACTTGGAATGTGTGTGGTTTTCTCACAAACCGCTTGCCGCGCCCAAAGCCAACTTTAAGGCCTTTGGGGGGAATACTGTCCACATAGTGTCATTCCTCTGAGCTGTTTGGATGGGATTTTTGCTGTAAGCGTTTGCTCCGTGTGATTGATGAGCCATAGCCAATTAGAAGCTTATCCATAGAGGCTCACAAAGACAGCCATGATCTCAGACATAAACATTGGTGGCCAGAGGGTTTGAGAATACCTGTTGTTGTTGGAAAGAAGGAAGGCATCCAGGGAGCAGCTGGGATGG
Source organism: Pseudomugil tenellus (assembly GCA_037177515.1). Classification (NCBI taxonomy): domain Eukaryota; kingdom Metazoa; phylum Chordata; class Actinopteri; order Atheriniformes; family Pseudomugilidae; genus Pseudomugil; species Pseudomugil tenellus. Next base: position 4,895,150 of record JBAMHX010000024.1, read on the forward strand.
CCAGCAGTTCTCCTCAGAGACTTTGGACGCTTCACTGGCTTAAATACCTTTTAAAAACAAGTCTGTGAGGGTTTTAATGCACAAAAAGAGGCCGTCCCTATGGGAAATTCCATGGGTGATGTCGGTATTAAAACATGGTGCCATCCGAGTGGTGGTTGGGCGGTAAGCGGCTGCTCCGTCTGACACAGTGTGGTTGACGAGCAACAGGGCGCCAGTCAGGGGCTCGTTAGACAAACTCTGACAACAAAAAGTTGCCCTTGAAAATCAATTATAAACAGAGTCTGCATCTGTTTCTGCTTTGAGTTATGCCGCCATGTCTGCCTCTCTGAGGTTTTTTTAATGTTCTGACTCCACTGCCATTCAGCTGGTCATCCCTGTGGGATTAGTGATGGCACAAAAACCACTGGGACAGTGCTTGTAAATCAGAACAGATGAACCGAGGTGAAGACAGGTCTCGGAGGCCTCCGTTATTTCACTAGGCCATTTACTGGGGCTTCCTGGAAGGAGACTGTTTCATTAAAGTGTGGAACCCTGGAGGACACATGTAAAACTAGAATAAAAAATAATGTGGCCATGCTGTGAAGCCCATGAGAGCAGCAGGCTATTTGCAAGGAAGCTGCTCTAATTAATATCTATCAATGACCCAGAAGAGTCATACTAATGCTGGGAAAATACCTCGGCCCCTTTAAATGATTGGAAGAACTTACTTTTCCTCTCATGCTAGTCTAACAGCCATATATCCAACACTTTACCAGCTCATCAGCCTACTGACATGTCTTTTCAACTATTATCTTTTTCTGACTAAAAATATAATTTATGAGAATTTTAATGTAATCTAAAGTAAAACATTAACAATATCAAAGGATGTAAAGAATTTACTATGCAGTCATATTGTGAGTAAAAAACACAATACCTAATTTAAAATCAATATTGCCAGTTTAGCCCTGTGATGGACTGGCGATCTATACAAGGTGTATCCTGCCCTGAGAAAGTTCCACCTCCCCCGGGGTTAAGTGGTATAGAAATTGAATGAATGAATATTGCCATTCCTATGCTTATTACTGTACATATTGGTTTGTAAACCATTAATTTCAACTCTCCATTTGATCAATTAATTAATTAATTGATCAAACTTTATTTATAAAGCGCTTTTCAAACAATTACTGTCATTCAAAGTGCTTTACAGTAGAATTTAAACCATTAGGCAATAAAAACAAATCTGCATGTTCATAAATCCCCCCTGCTATAAACACCACATGTACAAACAAACACTAGCACACATACAACAACCACATTAATGAAAAGTGAAAACAACTATTAAAAAAATAATAACAATAATGGAAATATAAATAAATTTTACCAACAGCTACTTGTCCAGAGGCATTTTTTCCAATTTTAGCTTCCTCTTTCCTTTGTCTGTCTGCTTACGACTCAAAAACAGTTCACAGCAGTAGAATTAAAGGAGGTCTTGGTTCCTAAAACGCACCTGAAAAAAAACTATCAAGATGAGAGGAAGCCTGTTGGTTGAACCACAAATAACAGTAAATGAATGTATCCTTGTGCATTTCAGGTTATTTTTAACATGTTGTTGCAAAATAAGCACGTGACACCTTTTTGGAAAGATGCTTTTCTGGCCTCTGCCCCTAAAGCTCATTGTGAATTGCCCCTCACTTCAGTAATGATGGAACTTTAAAAATGAATATCCGCTGGATCCAGTGCAGTTTGCATACAGGTCCAAGAGAGCAGTGGACGACACTACACTGACTCTATTTTTTTTTTTAACTTGAGGAAAGTATAGAGACATTTGCTTGTATCTAGAACAAAAATATGGTTATAAGTTTTAGAAAACAACAAGACAGGTGTAACTAATTAAAGTTCAGGAAATAGAACAAGTATAAACATACAGTTCAGTACATTGAGACTGTGATGACTGACAAAAAATAATAAAACTGGTGAAAACCGCAAATCTGTCTGCAAACAAGTCCATCAGTGTTTTTACTGCTTTAGAAAACTTGCACTTTTCATGTTGACCCAACAGTCTTGACTGTTTTATGACTGTTTTCTTAAACCTGTTTTATCATATACGACCTACAAGTTAGCACTAATAAGATTGCAGCTGCAAATAAAGCATTGCTTTTTTATGTATGATATATATGATGCTTTGTTGTGCAAAAGTAAAAAGTACATCAACAGTCATAATGAGTTGGTCGCATGTGAGTTATTATGTGCAACACTAGCTGCACAATTTCAGGTGGTACTGCTCTGTTTGCTGTGTTTAGGTACACACCTGCAAGAGCTCTGAAAACATACTCATGCACACATTACATAACAGCGGAGGATTTATAGAAGGTTCCGTCCGTATGCGCATTTCACATATAAATGAGCCCTAACGCAACTTTCAAAATGATGCATTGAGCCATTAATTGCAATGATGTGTTTAGTAGGACTTTTTTTCCATATTTGTAATCAAATCCTTTCTAATATTGGTTGCAATGTTTGTTTGTTTGCTTTCAGCATATATTATTGCAATGAAAACTCTCTCTAGCTAGAGACACATTACCTCTAGCATTTAAATCAGATGTTTGATTAACTTTGTGTCAAGTCACTTTTAGGGGGTTTAAATGATAAAATCTGTTTTGTATTTAATCATATGAACAACAGATGTGCAGGTTTCTGGACATCATCATTAAGGCACCATTTAGCAGTTTTACATTATTTTCTTCGACTTAAACTTTTTTACTTCTTCAAATATACTAAATACTATACTAATATTACTATACTAAATAAGTTTTTCTGAAACTTGAATCCTCATTGTGTGCTGTGTTATTGCTGTGGGTGAAGCAGAGAGAAAGCATCCTTTAAAATGCTAACATCCCCTTGCTGACATCAGCCTGCTTTTACCCCTATAAACTATGTCATCACCCAGACAATACAAGCCTTCATTGCTTTTGTTTCCTTGTTTCTCCCTTGAGAGGTTGTTTACAGCCATTTCAATTTTTTTTTCAAGATGCAGTGAAAGCAGTGTGATAAAAGGCCCTCACACTGAGACCACCGCAGAGGCCGAATGACCGTAAAGATCTTTTTAAAGACACAAACTCCTCCTATTGCTCCTTAGCTCTTCGACTCTGTTTTGCCCATCTGTCCTCCAGGTCCTGTCCTCTGGTCTACCTTATGGTGAGAGGGCATTAAAGGGCTGTTTAGGGTTTGTCTTTACTCACTGGAGTGTGTCGTGCAATTATCTAAACAAGAGGAGCTTCCTGACTTCTGCAGAAAGCTCACCAAATCCCATGAAAAGGCTTCAGTCAGTCTTTCACCAGAAACTCTCAATAACAAATTGTTGAATTGTAGAAACCACAATTACGTAGTCGGGATGCATTAGCCCAAGAGGCTAGACTGATGGTCAGGCAGTCGGAGTAACGGGGATGGTTCCTTGGAATTCACTTCCAGAGCCAGTCCAATTCACACTCATTGGCAGGAGCAAAACTGTTCACTGATGCAATAAACAAATATTATCCCAGTCCACTCTAGAAGCTACAATGGTTACCTACTCTTGAATGAGCATGTTTATTAGTGGTATTTCAATATGCTGTGAAGGATGTCAGTCATCAGTTGTGTCATCTGACAGATTGCTACACAAAAGATTATGGTTTGACTCAGTGCCCCTGAAAGCCATCAGCTTGGCAGCGCTGACTACTCGGTCACTACATTCCAGCAGCCTCAGAGAAGCAAAATGAATTGAACATGGAAAATTTAAGTTGTAAAACAGTACCCAGAAATAAATGATATGGTGAAAAACCAAGCAATAAAACTCCCTTTCAACCCTTTTTACAAAACCAAATGTAAAGAGATTGACCGGGTCAGTGTGGAATGAAATCTTGTAGAACAGAACATAATGATTATCCCTCGTAATAAATGTTCTCTTATGCCAGATCTATAATGGCCTTGTGTGTATTGTTGGCATTCATCAGCCCCTCCATGTTGATGGTGGGTAAAAATTACACCATTTACTCTTAGCGCAGAAAGAGGAGTTTGGAATAGAGCGGACTGAATAAGCTGCAGACTGAAGTACTACTTCACGAAACCAGCTTGAAACATCACCTTGGTGAATATATAAAAATATGAGTCAAACCTTGTAATTTACTGATCATTTTTACATTTTTCCCCATTTTCCCTGCTATGTTTGATCCATATTTTAGCCCAGAGCCATTGCTTCTTTGATGTGAGTGTGTTTATATTAAGTTTGAATGTGATAAGCCCTGAAAAAAGGATGCTCATTTTCTACTGAAGTGCAATGAGGTAATGCCCAAAAAGATCTGTAATTCCACTTAGGTCATTTGCATAAAAGCTCATACATCAACAATAATTAGTCTTTGTCAAGTAAATGATAACCTAACCCACAGTAGACTGCAGGTACATGTAAGACTAAAAGACTGCCTTCAATTTCAATTAGAAGCTAAATCACAAGGAATTATTTTTCTAATATGCTGAATAATAAGCTAAATATTCCAGAAATTTGAAAATGAACATGTTCACAGAATGCACCAAAGAGGTGTTTGAGTTCATTGAAATGCTTATGTGCATTAAGAATAGCTTTTTGTCTTTATATGATCCAATAACTTATTTAGCAATGTATGATTGTGTGAAATAAATGTGGTTTTATGGGAGTTTTTTTAAAAGTATATTTTATAACATGATATTTTTGTCAGATTAGTTTTTTCTGTTAAAATAATTTTTTAAAAAAAAGGAAAACCTTCCAGTTAAACATAACTGAAGGTTTACACAGCCAAGTAGGGTAGCTATCTTAATAATCAAGAGTCATATTTCATTTAATTATTTCATCCATGTAATTTCCACAATAAATACACATTATGTGATTTGGAGTTTAACTTTACATATTATACCATGAAAGTCTGAATTGCATAATTATTCATTTATAAAAATGGAGCTCATAATGTGAATGTTTCATACTATAAATAGAAAAAAAACTATCACGATTGCCCTTTTCCTTGTACAGTAGCCGGCATGAACCCCGGAAGTATTTCTCTTTACCTAACGAGGTCAAAATGGCGGCGTGCTGTATGTGAAAGGGTCGTAACCGGAGCCGGCTTCATGATTCGAGAACATGTATAAATCTCCATGCAGCAGACTGTCAGGTAACATCAGATAAAAGTGTCACTTCGTCAAGCATATAGTTGCATCTAAACGCTGGTTTAATGTGCACGTGCAAATCAGCAGCCCTTAAAGCAAAGTCGGAAGCTAGCTTAGCATGTAGCCATCCAGTAATAACACAGCTTTGGAGTGAGGAAAGAAGCGACCTCAGATAGATATGTATCAGTTTTAATGCACAGTAATGTGCTTTTAAGTTACTATTGCTGTTAGCTTTACTCATGTGTTTAATAATAATTAAATGTGAAAACGTTCAATATAATGAGTGCAACAATTATAACTGCAAGACTTGCTATAGTGCAGGTACGTATATGAAGGACACTCGAAGAAGCTTTTATTTCTTTATTGCTATGTGGCGCTGTTTGTAATACCAGGGCAGCTTTTGCTTACCTATATAACGTTGTAAATATTAGGAACACCTAATGGTTATTTGAACAACCATTAGGAGGAGTCTTAAGGTTGATATACATTGTAATAAATATTAATATAGCTATTACTAGTAGTACCCTACGAGTACTACTTCAATATAATGTGAAATTATCTCATTAATTCAGGAATTGCATAGACTTAGCTTATCTTCTATAATTAATATATTAAATATGTCAATGCTAAAAGGTGAAAAATAAAGTCACGCGATAAACACTTGTGCTAAAGTCAGAATGTGTGACGTAAAATAAACAAAAGCGTTTGAAGCATGTCAGGTGTACATAAATATACCTAAAAAAGTATTTTTTTTGTTTTTTTCTATTGGTTATCTTTATTATTTAGGTAAATAATTATTTAGGTATTAATTTTAAATATTTGAAATTTTTTATTGAATATCTCTTGCTCTTGATAGTTGTAAAACACTTTGGTCAAAACTGTTTTTAAATGTGTAATACAAATACATTTGTTTTTATTTTATTTGATAGCAGTAGCATTTAGTAGAAAAATAAACCATTGATATTTCTTTCAGGTTTTGTCAGTGTAAGTGTGAAACAGAAGTTACTTCAAATTGCTCCTCGATGTAACCAGACTGCTCGCTGCCTTATTCAGCTGCACAGAAGAGATCCCTCAAACTGGCTGACATATCAGCATCTCATCTTCCTAAAGCGACAGGTGACTTAACCAGGGCGCTTTTTCTGATTTTCCTTAAAAAGAAATTAAACCAAATGCTTTTATTTTTCTTCATATATATGTTGTCAAAAAGATAAATATGTGAATCTCATTTCTCATTATGTCTTTGTGTTTTCATATCTTTTTTCATATGTCAGTATGTTGCAAAGAACAGCAGTGAACTGCATCAGCGTGCCATCCCTAAGCAGTCCCATGTCGTGACCATTGTGGATGAGCGAGATGACAACATTGACAGGCAAGTGGAGAGGATACCAACTATAAACAATGTAGTCACAAGCACTATTCCACATCCAGAGAATGTCACCGATAAGGCACAGCCTGAAATCTCCACCTTGAAGCCTACGACAGAAGAAGCTGTGGTGAAGAAAGCTTCTGTGTCTCAAACCGTCACAAGTTCACACGAGGCTCCACATGTCCAAGTAGAGACGGAGGAAGCAAGGCAGGCACGTCTGGACAGACAGTGGAAGGAGCTGAAAGTTGATGTGGCTGATTTACCTGACATCTATGCCCGACTTACCAAGTTCAAACTTACAGGTAGAGTTCCTTAGTTGTGTAAAATGAACTATTCTAAAAAATGTACTGCTTCCACCACTCTTGTGACACTTAGACTGAAGTGTTGAGAGTTTAGTCAACATTTAATGCAACAAAACTGTCACAGATTTTTATTCTAACAGACTAATGTGCAGAGATCATTTTGTACCGTTAATTTGATTTTGTAGCAGGTTTGGGTTTGGTCAACCTGTATAAAAGTAATGAAAATAAGGACTATTTTTTTACACATCAAGTGTTTTAATAGAATCATTGGAAAATGTGTTTATTGTTCAAGAAATCCTACATGATTCATGAGTATAACAGTATGAATGAAGCAACTACTTTAAGGACATTTCTTCTGTTGTGATTTCATGTTTTTTATGTGTGTTGGTCTATAAATAATGCACTGTAGGAAAGTTGTGTGTATTGCAACATTCCTGGGTGTAAATTTAGAGAAAATACATACAGGCGCATAAAAAAGACATTTTTGTTTCATTTCAGCTTTAGTGGTTACAACTGCAGCAGCAGGCTTTGCAATGGCTCCAGTGCCCTTTGACCCCTTCCTTTTTATCGTGTCTTCTCTGGGAACAGGCCTTGCATCTTGTACTGCCAATTCCATCAACCAGGTTTGTCACTCTCTTCGTACAAAGTCTAGGACATGTTCAAATATATGAGTGTGTGCTGGGTTTGTGGCCGTTTTAAAGAGTTTTAACGCATTTTGCATTTGGTTTCACGTTAAAGCTTTATCAGTACAATTTCATCTAAATTGATCTTAAAATTCAGAGATTATGGTAATTTATGGCTGGTATGTATTGGTAAATGAAAAATCAGAGAAGCCGCATAAAGTATAGAAACATTCGACAGAGACCGTAACAGCTGCATTAAACACGAATGTTTATGGTATTATGTATGTTTATTTTTTTAAGTGGTAATTTCCTTTTGGAAAGAGATTGACTTCACTCTGACATGGTTTTATGTTTGTGTTGGCTTTAGTTTTTGTAGTAAAACATTTTGTTGTCAAGTTACACAAACCGGAACACACAGGCTCCCATGTTCACAGTTTTGTTGTACTAATTATGGAAACATCTGACAGAACCAGCAAATCCCTGTTTTAACCCGCCCTTCATTCCTCTTTTCATATGCATTTCAAAAATGCATTAAGATGACTGTATTGCTATCATTATTTTCCTCCTGAAAGCTTTTTTTTAGCTTTAAACATAGGGTAGCTCTTTTACTCAGGCACTTAAAATACCTTAAATTAGTAGAGCCTTTCTTTACCTTCTAGTGTTGACGTTATGCGTAGGAATTTGCTCTGTGACTTAAGAATATTAGAATAATGGGTGGCCTCTCCCTTAGCCCTGGATTGAACTGTTCTTAGTTATTTCTTTGGCCTGTAATTTGGGAAAGACCTTGATTACACTACAGGTTCATGCCCTTGAGGCAGAGGCTCACCACTCCTGCACTCCTCAGCTAACTATCAACAGCTCTGTTTCAATATGTTTTAAAGTGCTTCATATAATCAGTTATGTGCAGATAGTTTTGTTTCTGTGGTTAGTAGGCTTTCCACCGATCGGATTGGCTTGATCGGATCGGCCGATATTTCAACATTTTTTCCTATTTTTTTGATCGGTCCTAAAGTCTTCATTCACCAATC
>JBAMHX010000024.1:4903716-4916348 GCA_037177515.1 Pseudomugil tenellus
CGGATCGGTGATCGTTTTTTTTAAGGTCTCTGATCGGTGATCGGCCCCTAAAATCCTGATCGTGTAAAGCCTAGTGGTTAGACATAAATGGTATAAGTCATAGCACCCCCAAGGTTATCATCGCATTGCCTGTGCAGTGGCCAGAGATGGAACTGACTCTTCTGTTCACCTCTACCTCACACTGAGCAGGTGTGTAAACATCCTTCAGGTATTTCAAAAATGTTCCTCCCTTTCCATGTCAAATAGTTAAGCCCAGACTCCAGCTCTAAGACATTCAGTGTTGAGTGACCCAAGAGACAGCAGTCCTCTGTTCTTACCATGGGTGTCTCATTATCACTGGGCCCACCCTCACATCAAGCATGTCAGTCTTCATTTTGTCCAATATCTCCTAAAAACCTGAGGTTCGGGTGTCACCGACTCTCTCTTCAGGTGTAAGAACCCGATCTAGCACCGGCAATGTTTTAAAAATCCAACTCTAGTAGCAGATTAGAGGAGCCTGATGGAAAATCATGAGTGTGTGTAAAGTTAATTTTGTGTATTTTTCAAGCGTTTGAGAAAAACTCAGTTTTGAAGAAAAAGGTTATACAAATGAAATGGAAGTTTGTGAAAAAATGTAGTGGAATTAGACATCTTACCGCTTAAGGACACAGGGTTGACAAGCATGCTGCTACCTAGTTGTAAAGGCTGTAGAGACTTTACTGGCTATTCTCACTAAAAACCTTCTCACAGTTTGGCATGAGAAAAAAAATACTCAAAACAGGGAGTTTGATCAACCCCAGCTGGGTAGCCGAGGTGATGGAGTGTGATGTTGTAAGACCCAAAACACTTGATGACCCTGGGACCCCCCCTTTGAAAATGCATCCAAGTATCTTTCATCTCCTACTTTCTAATTCCTTTTGAAAAACATGTTAAACATTTAAGCTGAATAGATTAATTTAAATGATTTTCTTTAAAGGTCTACTAACATGATCTTGGAATACCCTGTCTATATATATATTTTTTTTACTAAAGTTTCCCATGGCAGAATCTGATGTTTTAGAAAAGCTTCATGTCTGTTTTATAGACAAAAATACACAGTGAACTGCAAAGCGATCCTGAAAGAATATTGCTTCAAAATGTCTTTGTGTTTTCACAAATGGCTTTGTGTATCTTAGCCTGAAATTCATCAGTGCTTATTGTTATTGATGGCAAGAAGTACTTCTATGTGGTAAATCACAGGCGTGGAGGTGTTATCCTTTACACAAGTCAAGATTAATTTAGATCTTATTTTTTCTTCTTTGGAGGCACAATGTCATGAGATGGATATAACTTGAGACGGGATCATTGTTTCAGACAAAGTAGCCACCTGTATTGATGTGAAGCTGACTTTAAAGTTGTTTTTTCCAACAAAATCTGGCAAGTTGGAACTTTAGAAGACCATTTAAAGCAGAAACATGGTGGTAATGTTTGGATTCTTCTCTCCCTTTGCCTAAATGAAAGAGTATGTGTATTTCTGTGTACAGTATAGCTGTAATATATGGTGCTTTGCTCAGTGGATGGCAGGGGACATCATTTGTGATGCCTGCTGGCCTTTTGCATTTCTGCTGTTGCAACACACACTACGCCGTTTGACTGTTTGCAGACATACGCTCACACTTCGGTCATTTGTTCATCAAGAAAACCTGAAATGAAGACAGATCCTCCCTTCTGATCAGCTGCCAGGGCTTTTTATAAACATAATGTCCTTTTCATCCCTAAAATACCAAAGCTTCACTGTAAGTATGGTTAGGTGTGATCAAAGCTGGAGGTCCTTTTTTATATGAAAGCATCAAACAAAAGCCTGACAAACATATCAGAAGAGAGAATGACAGTAATGCCTAGTGGAAATCTCTTCCTATGGATACTGGTGCTTTACCCTATTCCCTCAATGTTTGGTATCTAAAGAGGCAGCGTGCAAGTATGTGGCCACACAGCTGTCAAAATTACCTTGAGGAAAGGAGGACGATGCCTTCGAAGAGAGAAAATGTTCCAAATGATTGTTGGACCATTACCTGAGCTGTCAAAAGCCAAGGCTGCTCTTTATAATGCGGTGGGATGGGACCATAAGGAAACAGGAAAGGGATCACATAATGATGGTTTGCCACCGTGTACAGCTCCGTGCCTCAAAAAAGAGCTGAAATTAGTTGAGCTTTTATCTTGAATAGTTATTTCTTTTGCCAGTAAATAACTATTATTTATTCAAACATAATTTAGCAGTTATTTTTTAACAAAAGCATGATTTTAGACTCAATTACCAAGTAACTCTGATGGGTAAGCGTGTCCTGATAGTGTATGTGTAGATCTCATACAGGGCAGGATTGTAGAAAACCACTGTTTCCGCAGAATTCAGCAGTAGCCAATGACGTGTTAGTTTGTCCAGTCTTGGAGGCCCCCAGGCCCCAGAACAGCAAAGCCTTTGCAGGTGTTCCAGCCGTCATCACTTTCTAGTCTAGTCTGACCAATACAGCTAATTGGATAATTGGTTGGGATGAAAATTGAGGCTGGAGCCTGAAAGACCTCGGGGAGGTCTAATGTTCCTCAGCAGTGTGAAAGGGACCTGATAAGGTGGTTTCTGTCTAAAAGGTTTTACTCAACTGTTATGACAGCGTATGCAGTGCATGTCACATTATGTCAGATGAAAACTCAGGCTGGCTTTTTCTGCAGCTGACTAGAGTCATTCTTGCTTTCGTGATGAAGGCGGCAAATTTACTTTTGCCTGTCTCTTCTGTGGTCGAGCTGTCTGAGGCTGGCACGCTAAAGCGAGCCCTCACAAGCTCCTCAAGCCCATCCACTCCTTCCCACTTCAAGCTGCACCCTTCGGTTTTGTCCTGTGTGGACATGCATTATTTACCTTCCTGCATGCTTTCTTTTCAGCACATCTTGGTCAGCTCCTTGGGAGTATATGGGTAAATCACCCAACATTGGCAGTTTATTCAGATAGTTGTGTCTCACTAGCACATACTGTCATTGTGTTCTCTGTTTGAACATTTATAAAATATGTAATGCATGGTTTTAACGTATTTTTTTATGTTCACCTTTTTAGATTGTCAAGACGTAATTGAGCATGACTACCTGTCTACATTTTTAGAAGCCACCAAATAGGTTATTTCTGTCAATTGATAATGACATCACTAGAAGAGGAGTTTTTTTTTTTTTAATCTGTTTTATGAGAAAAATGATTTAGGCAGATTTAACTTGACTTGCGTCCACAATGTTGTGTATGGTGGTATAAACTCTCTGGATCTAGACAGCTTATCCTTTAAAGTTTTCAATACTGCTAAGCACCATAGTATTCTACTTCAAACAGGCTTTGCTCCTTTGTTGTATCTGCCTGTAATGTTTTAGTCATCTTTATCAAAACATTTAAATCTCTGTTTGGGGTCAAAGCAAGTGAAATGGACAAGTTTATGCTGTCAAACTGCACTAATACACGTCCACCAGCTGGTCTCAGATGAAGCCCTTTTAAATTGTTTAATATTTTTGACATCTGCAGGAAAGCTTATTGAAGTGCTTACATTTATTTTTGCTATGGACTGAACTAGAAACTTATCAATGGTATTAAACCTACCCTAAATACTGACTTGCAGTATTTATTACATTAATTATTGGGAACAAAGATACAGCACTGCTTATATTTTGAGTATAGCTTGTACAAAACAAGTAGATGTTGTTTTGATTAACAGTTGCGCTCATTCAAATAGTACTAAATTTGTTGATTCAAAGCAAAATTTTTTATTGGCATTAAGCTGTACAGGTTTTATGTAAAAATCATGTACCTTATGTTCCAGTTTATATGAAGAAATATGTAAAGATTCCTCAAAGCCAAGTGTCAGAAACACAAATTCATTATGTCAAAGAGGTTTGCTGTCTTTAGAATATTTATGAAAACAGATGAGTATGATCCATCAAGTAGTAATATTCTTAACTTTATGCTTATATCAGGGTTGAATTCCCTCCCTCTGTTTTAAACATACAGGGGCAATAAGAGATAGTGCTGAACGCTATGTGGTTGTAATCTAAGTCAGTCAAAGTTAGTAGAGAGTTGCTGGGCCCCAGTGGTCAAGGTGACTACAGTAATTTGACCATATAGGATTCCTCTTTTTTTATTCATGAATTTTTTTCATGGTTTAGGGTAACGTGTAGAACATCGGGCCTTTTTAGAAGAGTTGTTAGTTGCTACAAGACCTCTTTACAACTAAAAACCATCCAACCATGGCTCTCTTCAAAGACAAAACTACTTCCACAACTAGACTTGACGAGATGATCGCCTCTCATGTTGCCATTACTGTCTTTTATGAATTATTTAACACATTCCTCCAAATGAATCTTTTTGCTACTTAAAGATCAGCTTAAACACAGTGGTGCGACTGGCTTAAATGCTGCATTTATCTTTTATTTCCTAGATTTTTGTCCATACATTGCATTTATACATTGAACTGTTTTCACATATATAAAAGAAGATGTTATATAAAATCATTTCACTGTATAATGAAATGATCTACATTTCTTCTGTGATCTTGCAGACAAAGCTACATATATATTGTCATTTTATTTTTGCTTATGCATATTGTTGTGGAAGTGAAGCCTTTTCTTTTGGTTCTTGTGTGGGGTCCACCTTTATTTACGAAAGGTCAGACACATCAGAGCTTTCACCATATAGACGATTTTTACATGAAAGAAGATCCCTTCTTTAATGCAGAAACTGATCTTAAGATCTTGTTTTCCAGCAGCTTAGTTAAAACAAAAGAGCTAGTTGATCTTTGACTTTAAAGGCTTTTTTGCCTTGATGTCATTTGGATTTGTCTCAACCAAGCTGTTAATTCAGCCTGGGAGAAGAGATAGACATTCCTTTTTAATTGTCCTAGAAAGATGACACAGACCAGACTGGATGGGTATCTCTCTTTCACTGCTGGATTAAAATGAATATTTAACTAGACAGCCCTGTTTAATAGTTAATTTCTTTAAAGCCTTTTGTCTTTGTCAGCTGTGGGGTGCCAGTCTATTTCAAATTGAACAAATGGATTTCTTGTAGCCTCAGATGGGAGACAGATGGTTTCCTCTGATAAAGTGATGAAAGAGAAAATCCACCTATTATATGCCCCCAAGGTAATGGCTGAGAGGAAGTAGAAGCAACCACTGCTGCAAGGCCAAGTGTTAGCTTCAAATACAAGGCTGCTGATATTATGTCCAGTGTCCAGTCTTTTAAAAGTCACTTTTTAAAGCAAATTTGGAATTATAATGTCGTAGGTTGAATTAAAGCAGAGAATATAAAGCGTTCGAAAGACAGACTGCATTTTCTAAATTAAATAGACATAAATGTAAATATAATTTCTTCAGGAGTTGATTAAAAGAAACAGAATCCTATTAAATACATTAACTTTTATACATTTTTGGTTTTAAGTGCAGTTTTCTTGCTGATTTGAAACCTTAAAATATTCGTTCCCCTCTTGCAGTCACAGCACACTGGCATATAAATTTTAATGACTCCAACCAAATGAGTTTTGAGAGTAATTGAGAACAAGGAAAATCTGAAAAGGAAATGGTTATGAACCAAGTTGAAATATCTCATGTCCCATTGATAGACATAAAACATTTATTATTAAGCATAAATTAGATGCATACATCATTTAAATTGGTTTGTACAATTTAATGCTTGTTTCATGGTTTTTCATACACAATATTTTGCATCAGTCCATATCTAAATGTAAATATTTCTGACTTATATCAAGTATTTTTAATCTTGTTTGGTCAAAAAGGTGCGTAACACAAGATTATTATTCATTCATGCACACACATGCAACACTTCTTTTAAATAAACTCCATGCACAATACACAGCACTTTTCATCTACACTATCTATCCGCTGTTGTGATCCTCGACAAAACACAGAATGTAGGAGGAAAAGGAACAAGTGGCATACAGGAATTCCTCTCACAGTTGTCAACACATTGTCTTCTGCTGTGAAGATCCCACAGAAGTTTGGCACTTAAACTCCCATCCAAAGCATCTCTTGTGAGTTGTCAGTACCGCTGCTTACACACCTCACCACAGAAGAGGTGACATCATTCAGGAGTCATGAAGATTCGTGACTGATGGGCAGGTGGAGTACCTCCTCTCCACCTCCCTCGTTTGACATTAGATATGGACAAAAGACAGTGATTATGGCCTTCAGTGACCATAACACCAGACACTACTTAGGCTTGAGTCATAGAGGGAAACCACCCAGCTTTACACTGTCTGGCACCGGAGACATTCCTAGTCTGTTCTCACAAACACAGTTTTAGCTGTTTTTTTTTTTTGTTTGTTTGTTTTGTTTCTCAAAAGCGAATGTCATTCAAACTAAGCCCATCCTGTACTGTTGCTGCCTGTGATAGTTTTTAGCATTGTGAAAAAACAAATCTGAACATTATCTGAATGTTTTATTTATGGATGTGTATATTTTTATCATGAAGAAATGATGAAATTATACTTGTCTGGAAAGCAGTTCAATTTATCATTCTTTTAAATAGTTTAACTTAATTTTTCCTGTGCCTTCGGGTTCAGTTGTTCCACTTTTTGGCATGTCAGCATCTCCAACATGCATAGAAGAGGCATCAGGCATTGTTTATGTTCATTTAGGTTTAGAAGAAAATGTTTTGTCTTTATCTATTCACAGCAGGTCATGGGCCATGATGAAAGGTCGAAAAAGGTTCTTCTTGCAGTGGTGGTCCTCTTTTTGCACAGTTTAATACTTGCAGAGGAGGAGCCAGAGGTTTCCATGCCTGTCTGCTAGATGTAATGTCATTCACAGTTTTAAAAAAGAAACTTGCTTTTTTTAGCAAAACTGCTCAGAATGGGCCATTATGACATTAAGATAGTTTAACCCTTTGGTCAGAGAAAGAAATAGTGTTGCTGCGATGATGAAGATCTTTTATAATGGTAATGCTAGTGAGATGAGTACACACAGTGATGAGATGTTTGGCTGTATTGCGCAATAAAGTCTGTTTTCTATTGAGATGAAACTTAGAAGCTTTTGTATTCTCTGGATTTTATTACCCTTATTACCCCTACATTAGTTAAAAAAGGAAACTTTTATATGAATAATTAAAGGCTGCTTTATAAAATGATGTATGATTAATTAGTTTTTAGAGGTAGTAATAAATAATTAAATGTTTTCTTATTGTGAGATTTATCAGAATAAAATGAAAACTTTTTTAGAACAACAGCTAATTTGCGGCAATTCACCATTTTTTTCATGTAACTGCTTTTTTTTTCTTTGAAACTCAAGATAGTACTCTCTATTTGAAGGTAACTTAGCCAGAAGCAAGCAGGAACAGTCTTTGTAATGCTGAGATCCATGGATAATTAACAAAGCAGCCCTGTTTATGGTGTGCCCGTGAGCCAACACTGCATGCTAATTCCATTCTATCCAAGAAGCTTTTGGGGCAAGGGCATCGTTGCTGGAAAACAAAATTGTTACCGACATCCAGTCTTTTCCAAGCTTTGGGCGTGTCTTATATTTTCAATATTGTTGTTTATTTATTTTGCCAAAGGGTCATAAACCTTTCTTATTTACAGTTCTTTAATTATTTATTCATACGTTTCTCACTACTTAAATAGTGTTGAATTAATAAATTGTTTTAATTT
Organism: Pseudomugil tenellus; assembly: GCA_037177515.1. Classification (NCBI taxonomy): domain Eukaryota; kingdom Metazoa; phylum Chordata; class Actinopteri; order Atheriniformes; family Pseudomugilidae; genus Pseudomugil; species Pseudomugil tenellus. Next base: position 4,911,360 of record JBAMHX010000024.1, read on the forward strand.
GACATATTATTTTAGATGGAAAATGCTTGTTTACATAATTTATATTGACATGTAGAAAATGCTTTCGCTCAACGTTGCACCATTCTATGTCCAGCTGCTTCTTCAACCTGATTTTCCGATGAGAATCAAATGTGCAACATATTTTCCAAAATCCAACTATAATAAATTATATCTGATAGTTCTTCCAGATAAATTTAAGCCATTTCTTTCTTTCTTTTGTCCATTTGTTAGTTCTGCTCAGTGTGTTGGAATACCACCATTTTTCAGAATTATATGAACACAGGAACATTCATTCATTTGTATGAACTTTGACTAGCCTGATCTGCTTCTTTCTCTTTAGCTCATATTCTCCTCCAGTCTTTATGTGAAAAGGCTGTTCTTGATAATTATGCATTACGTTGCTGCTCGTCTTTTGAAGTCCTCCGAGATCAGCTGAGCATTGTGAGGACGTCACATTATCACCAGGCAGCTTATATTTAGACTAGCTGTCACTTCTCACTACTTTGTGGGTTGAGTTATTGTATCAGTGCTTTCAGCTTCTGCACATATTCGAAATTTTAAAAGGTCCGGTCTCTAAAGACTGTTATTCAGGTTATATTTTTGTGATTCTTAACTGACACCCAGATCCTCAATCCTTCATTATGTCATCACAAAGCCCATCCAGAACTACTGAAAAATGCCACAGCTGATATTTAGCATATGAAAAAGGTTGTATTTTGTATGACCATGGATGGCCTTTTGGTTGTTCATAATAGTCTAATCTAATAGCAGAAATAGCCATTAGAGCTGTGTTTTCATAACAGTTGCTGTCATGCCAAACCTGTTCAGTGTTAGTAGCAAAGAAATGGTCCCAAACTATGGTCCTCTTTTGCAATATTTGTTAATCATATGTGATTTACAATACATGACATGCAGTTGAGTGTGATATAGTAGTCTTTTCAAAGCCACATTTTTGTGTTGATAAAACTTATGTGAATGTACCAGGAAGGAATCGGCTGTGTGCATTAAAGTGTCAGTAGATGGAAGCGGCTGTCAGTATCCCCCTTTCACTATTAGGGTAGGCTGACACTTGCACGATTTTTGGCCACGATTTTCTCGTGGCAAGTCGTGGCATTTTGGGACACTAACCGGGAGGCTCCCGCACTGTTCACGTCTAGTTCACTCATAGTTCACGACGAGTTCACAAATAGTTTACGAATGCGTGCTCATCAGTTTCTGCATTGGCACGAACTGGCACGATGAGTTCACGCATTGGTTGCGCATAGTCTACGCACTTCTTGCATTGCCACGAAGAGTTTGCGCAATTCGGACGGTGTTGTTCCAACTTGGGCATCTCATATAAAAAGAGGGCCTCCCCAACCCCAGGTCAGTGGAAGAAAGAACATGCTGAATGCCAGAGACACAGTCATTGCAGAGAAAACAAGATGCCTATATCTGGCACGCATCGTCCCGCATCGTTCCGACGACTTCACGAGGTGTTCTCGTACAGTTGGCGCATAGTTCACAACCCAGCGGCGAGATTTTGTTGTGACCAAAATTTTTAACATTTCAAAATTCCGAATTCTGTTCTGAAGGAACAAATTGCATTTGGCACCTGTTGCAACACCTAAAATAAACACCCGAATAAAGAGTTAGGACGTTTTCCTTTAGTCCTATGCTTGAGTATCACCTTGCTAGCTGCCTGTCCAGAAGTCGATGCATCCTCTCACCTGAGGAAGCAACTCCACCCTGCTGGGGAGTCTGTCAGACTGATTACTGTTCACAAGACAGTTCAAAGTGTGTGTTTCAGGGAGTGTGCAACATGAATGTGCATATTTACTCAGGCTCTGATGCCTTTGGTATTTTCTTTCCGCTCCATTTAAAAGCCACTGTCGTTGCTTTGTAGCCAAGTCATCTGGGGATGACAGGATTTGTTCAATTACAGTAGTTTTGTTAGTTTTTTTCCGTCTTCATGTCTGTTTACTCTTTTTTTAAAAAAGCTCACCTGCCATCTTTCAAGCAAAAGACATATACAGTATTTTTTAGTCCAGGGATAGCATTACTGCATCAAAGTGATATTAAAAGATGGAAATGTTTTTTTTTCTTGTTGTTTTTTTAGTCATGTTATTGAAGATTGAAAAACAACAATTCAGATTCGATTCAGTGGACTAGCACTACACTCACCCTCTGACATGATCTCCCTGTCTACATGTATCTCAAACCCAGCGGCTCTGAAAGCAAATAGAAATTTTTTACTCTGAACACCTTCAATGCCATGGTACAGTTACCCATTCAGGTAGAAATGCCGAGCTGTTCCTGTGTTCTCTTTGATTTTTTTCCACCTACATAACTGCTGTCAGTTTCAAAATGATACACTGCTGAGTATAAACTCTGTAGGTGTTATACTTGTAAAATGAAGTGTATATAATTGTGTGTATCATTTGGTACGTCTGAGCTTGTCATACTTAGATAATTGGGAATAAATGGATGTAGAGGACAGCTTCTCAAGCCTGCAGGCATTTTTTTTTATTATCCATCTGTTTATCTTGTAATAACAACACGCTGAATAAACAGGATCAGTTGTGGGGATGATATGCCAACCTTGCCAACTTCAAGTTTTCTTTGATTCTTTGGGGTAGAGAATGTTCCATTATGATTTTACCATAATAGAATTGTCTTGGACATGAAATGTACTACACAAATAAACTTGCCTTGCCAATAGTACAATGCTTCAATTCTAAGTCTATTTAAATATTAACTGTATTCACATACCATTTAAATCTATTGTGAATTACCCTCTTCAATGGGTCTATAGTGTTATTATGACCATTAAAACCCATTGGTGTGTGTGTGTGTGTGTGTGAGAAAACACATGTTGAACCTCAATGGGTCTCAGAAAGAAAGAGGAACTGGGATGCTCAGTTTGGAGACTGAGAGGCTAAAAAGCAGTACCTCTGAGGATTCTTGTCCCATAACGTTTTGGACATGCAGCTAGCATAGTTTTTAGCTTGGCTGTGCACACACCTGTTGCATCATCAGGTGCCCTCGGCAGTGTTATCTGGGCTAAAATCAATGCTGATTCTGTTTGAATGATATAACTATTGTTTTCTGTCACGGGTTGTTTGGGAATTTAGTTTGGGAATGTAGATGTTGCCATGGTAATAATCAAAGCTATGAAGCATGGGTCAGCAGAATTCAACAATACAAATCATGTTGTACTTCAAATCTTTTCCCTTCTGCGTCCAAAAAGGATAAAAGATTTTGTTGTTTTACATAAGAAATTAGCTTTGATTTTGAGAATTTCTTTTGTTGTTGTTTTTCTGTCTGGATTATTACCGATTTATAACTTAATAATTTTACTGAAACTTTCCTGAAACTTTTTCTGTTCCTTTTACCTTGCACTGACAAATCTTTGGATGTTTCCTGGCAATAGTTTTTTTTAAATTATTTATTTTATTTTATTATTTTCTTTAGGCGCTGTAATATTTTTTTTAAACTTCAGTATTTGTTGTTGTACAAATAGCATTTTATATTGATCACGTTTAGTCCGAGTAAAACATTTTACTGATCTTTTTTGTAATATAAAAATTTGCCATGCAAAATAGTCATTTGACTGTTTGAAGAGATAATTGTATCAATGTTTCTGCATATTAATAACTTTTAGAATTTATTTTACACTAAAAAGATTCTAGATATGACACCAAGGTCAAGATGAACACCTTCCATACTTTGAGTCTTGGATACATATTGTACATCATTGGGTCTGGTTGTTATGTTTTGCCCTCATCTAGAGGTGAGTTTTGATGTTTTGGGTGATTGGGGGCAAAGTACAGACTGCACACAGAAAACCAGACGTCTCTAGGTGTTGTCTATGTGAGCGCTCCTCATTGTTTTCGTCTGCTTGCTGAATGAGCCTGTCTAGATGAAGAGGAGAATTTACCATGGGTCACTGCTGCAAATACAAATCTAGCAGAGGTGCTGACAGCTGCTGTCATGTTTGGGAGAACGGGCGAGGACTTCATATGCAGCAGTTCTTTATCACATATAATTTCCAAAGTTGCACCTTTTCCAGGACCATATCAGAGTAGTTTTGAAGCAGACACCCAAACACACACACTCGTTCTTGTTCCAGCCAGCTTGTGGTCAGACACAGCTGCCGTGGATAGAAAATCTAAACACTCACATTCTCTCAAATGTACACATGGTCCTGCACATGCCTGCTTTTTAACTTTTAAACTGTTGAGAGGCTTTCAAACTTCATGTCATGTCAGTCACACCCTCACAGTTATTTGCAAATGCCCACTCATACCGGAAAGGGTTGTATATTTCTTTTTAAACAAGTGACCACACACACACGCATACATACACAGAACCTAATTTCATGTATTCAGCTTTCACTGATCTTTTCCCAGTGTGTGGATCTGACTACAAGCAGTGTGTGCACTGTTAATGGTTACTGCAAATTGGTATGAAATGGCCTCATTAGCGAGAGAGTTAGACTTATCAGTCTGAGACTTAAGATATGGCCGACTGGCCAGTTTTCCAGTGGAATTCATATTGTTTGCACAGTTGATATGTTTACATTGGAGTGAAAGTAAATGTCTCAGCCACCAAGCTGTCTGCCTCTGTGGCAAATTATACTAAACTATGCCCTACAAACATCAAAGTGTTGAACCAAATCCAGGTTTAAAACTTGCTGTTTTAGGGGCATAAATGATATTGACATCACAGTCACATTTATCATTCGCTCTACTTGTAGGTTAATCGATACTTTCTTTAGGTTTATCAGTGCTATTTGTAAATTTATCAGTGCCATATATGTAGGTTTATCGTGTTATATGTAGGTTTATCGTGTTATATGTAGGTTTATTGTGTTATATGTAAGTTTATCGTGTTATATGTAGGTTTATTGTGTTATATGTAGGTTTATCGTGTTATATGTAGGTTTATTGTGTTATATGTAGGTTTATCGTGTTATATGTAGGTTTATTGTGTTATATGTAGGTTTAT
>JBAMHX010000024.1:4928896-4939138 GCA_037177515.1 Pseudomugil tenellus
GCCTTTTATTTTGTCTATCTTTTTTTTTTTATTTGTTTTATTGTAAAGTGTCCTTGGGTGTCCTGAAAGGCGCTATCAAATAAAATGTATATATATATATATATATATATATATATATATATAATTTATTATTATTCCGTTTAATTTAAAAGACAAAAAGCTATAATTAAACTTTTATAAGTTAATTTATTTCATCTTTCCCTTTCTTTTGAACTAGAAGTTTCTCCCTGTCCTACTGAAAATAATACTCACTTTAGCTGCCCCTTTTAATGCCAGACTGAATCTCCAGGCCAGAATAAAACATTTCTTGAGCGAATATCTGTAAACAGGTCTTGTCCCCAAAGAGCCTTCTGCTGCAAACTACGGTATCTACACCGACCCAGGATCACATCACAGCGGGGAAACTGCGCAACAGCTCGGTTTCCAAGGAGGACCCTTCACACATATACAATGGAAATCACGGATAACCTCTGGTCTCTCTAAACAGGTTGGTTACTGCATAAAAGAACCAAAACTATATATTTGTGAAGAGAATCTACACAAATTCCACCCGGAAGGAGAATTTAAAAATAAGAGAAGTGACTTTGAAGCAACAGGTCCACTGTAATTTTATATTTTCATTCAAATACAAATGTATTTACGTGACCTTTGCTCCTCTGTTTGACCATCTGCATGACTAATTGAAAGACATTTTTAGGATGTTGCTAGTTTTAAAAAGTATAATATTCTATTAAAAATGCGTTTTTAATGAATTTATATTGAACAAGACCACGGTGAAACGACAGGTCCAAGCAGGTTCGTTATATTTATCAGGCTTTTTGTTTCCTCGGCTATGAAAAAGTTCGACACAACATACAAAATACAAAAGACGAGTAGAGTAGTTGGATTTTTCTCCAATTTAGCCATTTTGGTTAGCTTTAAAGCGCTTCTGGGACATCCGGGTCATTTCTGTAAAGGCAAAGCAGGAATTAGCTCAATCATAAATTTATAGGCTACATGGTTTTTAAAAAGCCTTTACAAATATTAATTTTCGATTTTTTTTTTCCTTTTGTATTTTTGTTTTGCTTTAACCTAGAAAAACATAAGTAAAAAAAACTGTCTGGTTAGAAGCGGCTAATAGCCTAAAAAATAATAATGATACTACTAATAATTTAGGTCCTATCCTCTTGCTCTGTGTAACAATGATTGAAAAAAACTGATAATTAATTAATTAATTGGCTATAATAATTTACATTCACATAGTTTTTGTAATTTACATTTTCATAGTTTTTCAAGCCTTCAAAATCAAGGTTTGATTTTACAAGTTTTGCATAAACTTGCGAAAACTTGTATTTTTTGTTTCTACTAGTAATTATTTCTCTTTAAAGCTTTTTTGTAGCAAATTGAGTTTTTATTGCAATCACGATGAAAAATGTTTAAAGAAATGAATGAACATGCAAACTTTAAATGTGTAATAACAAATCCGACCAACCGATTATTAATTCCTCTAAACTTTTCTGGGTATTTCAACCCGCGAAGGGAAAGGAAAACCTCATTTAATTACAAAATAAAGTTTTCCAAACTCTCAGCAGACTCCGACACACGCTTCATTTCCATCCCGAGGATCCCACGGAAGGACCCGCCCATACCTCTCTCTGATTGGCCCACTTCTATCAACAAACGGCCGTGTATTTACATCCCTATTTGCGATTGGCTGGAGCTGCCGTCATTCATGAGCGCACGTCTGTATAAGCTCAGCAGCTCCAGCAGCTGCTGTAACAAACCTGAGATGAGTCTCGCGCGGCACCGCGGAGCGTCCATCGCAGCCCAAGAGTTTGTCCTCCTGCAGCCATAGTTAGGATGAAAACCAAAATCTCCCAATGCCGTTTCATTCCTGGATTTATCCATCTGCTCAACTACATTCAGCATAGTTTCTGTTCATTTTTATTCGTTAGTTTGTGTTTATTTTTGGTTTGAGATGAGCATGTGTCTCATTTTGCGCGGATTGCAGAGGTGCCATCGGGAGTGAGTTGGGCAATATGCGCCGCTGGGATTTGATTTCCAACCGAAAGGCTTATGGAATATAGCCTGGTTTGCCACAGTCTGTATGCCTTCTGGTCCACCCCCGTGAAGAAGAAACTCATCCTACTCAGCATCATGTTTTTAATCTGGGTCTACATGCTGTACTCCTGCGTAGGCTACTGCTCCAACATGCCAAGTCTGGTGGTGGAGGGTTACCGGGGCAAGGAGACTGCTTCTGCGGTGGCCAAGAGGACAGAGAGCAGCAGGACGGACCTGGTGTCCAGACTGCTGTCCAAACCACAGCCTTGGGAGGATATAGAGAGCGACTACGAGGAGCCGTCTATCAGGACGGCCGCGTCCAGAGACCTGCTCAATAACGAGCTGGAGACGGACTGGGAGGAGATGCGCGGAGATCCGCAGCGAGTGCCGGATCCCAGCGCCATGTCCAGCTTCTCCAACGGCTCCGGGAGCAAGAAGCTGCCGCAGGCGATCATCATCGGGGTGAAGAAAGGTGGCACCAGGGCTTTGCTGGAGTTCCTGCGGGTGCACCCAGACATCCGAGCCGTGGGCGCGGAGCCGCACTTCTTCGATCGGAACTACGAGAACGGGCTGGAGTGGTACAGGTAAACACTGCCCGTTTGGTTTCATGCGTAAAAGCGCAAAACGCGGAGACTTGAGGGCTGTTTTTATGACTTGATGGGTGGAATTGAGAGGAATTGGCCCCGCGGAGCTTCAGATGAGCAGAGATGCTGGCACTCCTCCTTACGCCAACGCGCTGAAGTATTATGGATCATTATATTTGAGCTTTTCAGATAATTTAGCGCGTTTTTTTAATTGATTTTTCAGCAATATTCGATACAACCCGGTGATCTTATTACTAATTCTTTACTTTGTGTTTGATTCAATAAAAAGTTGATATTACAACAACTATGCATTAAATGAGAAGTTTAGAAAACCAAATAAACACGTGCTGCTCGTGAGCTCTGCTTTGCTCGCACAGATTAAACCCATTTTTAATTAAGTCCTTAATTGTGAAGCTTGATTGTATAGTGAATAGATCGTGCATGTAATTATGTTTTGAGAAAATTGCCATTACGAGTGGAGGGGGGAGAGGGGCCCCGGCTGGTTCTGCGATGTGCAGTGATCTCTGTTGGACACAGCGCAACACTGCAGCAACACCCTGACGCGTCAAGTTTACACTTTCAACTCTTTACTCTTTGTTATTTAAACATTGGAGTATAAATAAGTTGTATGAGGACCTGGGATTTGTCCCACCTAAAGCTCCTGAATGTCAGATTTTTTTTCAGGTTAAAAAGTTTTTGAGGAGACACAAAATAATTCCTTTTGAATTAAAGATGATTAAAAAATAAGCGCAAAACCGAATAATGTCTCCAGCTGTGAAAAGCTTCATCCATTTTGGAACATTTTTGTCAACTGCCTTCACAGGCCTAAATGCAAAAGACGGGGTGGGGGTGGGATGCTAACTAACTGAGGAGACTTTCTAAAACAAACGTTTTCTGAGGTTAATAAACTAACTTTATCCATTTGCATCACAAAAAGGTTAATATGATAAGCTTAATTAAGTTTTAATTAACTGACTTGGCTGATCAAAACTTTAAATGTATTAAATAAAAAAAAATAAATAAAATGCTCCCTGCTTTAGTTGGATTCTTTAGTTTTTGTGCTGATAAGGGTTTGTCATTTTAACCAGACCTGATTGAGGTTAAATTATCCGTATATAATATTTAAGCCTGATGGTTTGATCAATTTATTGGTTTGCTGTTGAATTATTTACATCTTACCATTTTAAATGGTATATTTTCACTTCTACTTCCTATAGTACGCAATTTAAGCTCCTATATTTTGTTTCATTCTCATATAAAAAGCATGAACTCATTATTATATTTTCTTGTTAACGTCTAAATTAACAACTTTATTAATGAAACAGGACAAATGAGCACAGAAGTGGGCCCAGATACGTTCCCCGCAGTCAGGGGGGAAAAAGTGTTGGCAGCATTTAAAATAAACACACCATTCTTTGGTTTGTTTAAGGTTCACGACACTCTTGATGCAAAGTTTGAATAAATTTACTGGTTTGAGTTTGTTTAACTTAAGTTTCCTACGTCTCTGGACTCAAAGCTGCAGAAATGCATCTGCTTGCTTTTAAGGCAGAGAAATTAAATACAGCAAAGTCCTCATTTGAGTTTTTCTAATAAATGAAAGCTCGTCCACACATATGATTTATTTGTGTGTGTGTGTGTGTGTGTGTGTGTGTGTGTGGAGGCGAGGGGGGGGGGTGTCTTAAAAATGAAAACATATTGAAAAGCTGTTCCTATTTGTGTGTGTTTTGAATTGTAGACAACAGATATCCATTTATTTGTTTTCCTCTGGCAAAATTTCAGTCAATTTACTGTTTTGGGGCAGAAAACGTGTCATGACAAACTTTTATGGAGGAGCTGCAGCAGGAAACGTATGTTTGAATGAAACAGCTGGTCACACCAGTCTGTTTGTTTTTATACTTCCTTGCATGAGGAATGGATAAAGAAAGGAAAAACTACTCTACTTACTTGTCCTTCGGATTGTCCCATTACTGGACCAGATACTAGAGATGATGTTAGATGGGGGAGGAAGATGGAATTTTCCAGACAGAAGCTAAACTGCATGGCATTGAAATAAATTCTGTGGGAACCCGATCTGATCATGGTCATTTATGGATTGGGAGTTGTATCTGGGTTGAGCAACTCACCTCTTCTTGTTTGTTCATTTGCACAATCTTCCTACGATTCCACCATTGTAGCCAGCTTTGACAATTTTCACCCCCCTCCGCCTTCAACAGACACGCATTTAGGCCTGGAATGCCACCTAATAAATGCAGCCATAGACAGGAAGAAAGCAGCGGAGGAGAGAAGGCTGAAAATGAAAGGAGGTGGAGATAACAAGTCTTATTGTGGATCTCTGATGTTCTTTGACAGTTTTTATTTGCGCCAAAGACAAACACATGATTCATGCGTTTGACCGAGGGGTCCTTGTATCAGGAGGTACACATTTTCACAGTGAGGTCATGCATGAATCGGTTCGTAGCAACACACACACACACACACAGACACACACACAGACAGAGAGAGAGTCAAAGCTCAACAGGCCACTGTGACTGAATGTGAACAGGACGGATCATTATTTTCTGTTTGCACCTGTTCGATCGTGTGAAAAGTTTTAGAAAGTGAAACTGGTCTAATCTGATAACAAATAAAAAATACTTATCTTAAGTTCACGAATGAGAGTAAATACTTTAAGATTAAAGCTAAAAACACAACCTAAAGAGTTCACAGAGTATTTTTCACGGCTGCATCGTTAAATTTAATCTGTTGGCTTTTTTCCCCTTAGTTTGTTGATTAACAGCAGAAATAAAAAACAAATAATGAGAAATTAGAGGCAAAGGAGGCAGTTATGTGGTTATGAAAGGAAAGAAGATGAAAGTACTTTTAAAAGTGTCCATTTATTTGGTTTGTCCCAACAGAAAAAGATCAATTTCCTCGTCCCAGTAAGTCTTAACTCATTTATTTGCAGTTTATTAGCAGTAATCCCGCCACAACTACTCATAAACCAGCTGACACTTGCTCTTCTACTCTGCTACCGCTTTCCTGCTCAGAAGTTACTTTATTTACTGCGAGCTCTTATCGACTGTCGCCCTCATGTCGTCCTGTCAGTCCGCGGTGCTCGCAGCTCTCTTCATATTCCATTTAGCTGTATTGGCTCTGAAGGGACTTTGATATTTATTGCCTCGCTGTGGTTTTGCTGTCATGTCGCGGCTCTGGTCTGAGCTCACTGTCAGTCCTGAGCGCCGCTGTTTGCTCCACCCTCAGAGCAGCTTGCAGCATGTTGGGAAGTGTGTATTCAGAGTTTACAGACTTTATTGGACAGCGGTGTGTTTGCAACGTTTTAAAGTTACATTTTGTGTATCTCTGCACTAAAACATGATTCACTTTTTAAAGAGCTGTTGCTTCTTATTGATGCAGCAGATCCACTAAAGAGAACACGGTTAACTAGACAACCTTAAGTGTGATGTGGTTTGTAATCAAAGGTTTGACTCCAGTTACTGTCAAGAGACTGGTGGGGTTGAGTTGGCGCCACTCCTGACTAGCATGTCTCTCCGGTCAACCTTTGTATTCAGACTGTGTGGAGGTAAACAGCAGTGCAGCGTCAGAAAAAGCTACTTATAGAGCCACAAAAAGGACAAGTGAAGCATTGTTAAAGCAAGTGAAAAAAAAACAACCAACTTGTTCCACTATTAGACTTGGCTTGCTCGCAGAAGTCTGCACTGTGCACGGTTATCAATCCCCCCCCCCCCCCCGCCAGTGGTTGTTGAACCGGATTCAGGCTGCAGCTCCCCACCATGTCAGGGACAGTTCTGGATGGACGCACTGCTTTTTATCTGCTCGCTGCAGGAGTGCTCCTATTTCCATGCAGGTGACCTGAACCTTCTGTGCTGTTGCTGACCTCGCCCTTCCTCCTTCCTCCCAGTGGCCAAACAGGGCCACCTGGTTCCATACAGCACCACTGAAAGGAATCAAACCAGCAAAACATTCACTGAGGATGTTTGCATACATTGTTAGGAGTCTGAGGTGTTTTTCTTTTTTCTTTTTTTTTACTCAATTTGAAAAGGCTCAGCTGTGAAACCACAAATAATCTTTGTCTGCTGTCACAAAAGCCTGAAACCCTCAGACGTAGTACACAAATATCAGCATAGACGGCTCCTTTGGGATAGCTGGTATTGATTGGTCAGGCCTGATTGGAGGTAATGTGTAGAAATGGGTTAAGGGCTTCTGACTGGGGTCAGACTCATGTCTGCCTGCTGACAAACTCTGTGATGACCATCTGTAAAGCTACAGAAAGCTGCAGGAAGCTACAAGTTTGATCAGAATAAGGGTTTGACAGCAGTTTCTATAAAGAACATTTGCAGCGTTATGCTGGTGAGGATGGTTTTGAAACGGCTTTGGAAACATTGGAAGTGTCCTGTCCACTTGTGCAGAGGACAATCCTGAATTCAGATGATTAGATGCATCGACTCTTTGATTACTTCCTGATTCCTGGAACTCTGCAGCTCCTCAGAGACTGAGCGCGCGGCCAGCCAACCGTACAGCTGACAGCAGGTTCACATCCTCTCCTGAAAACCTCAATCACAGAGGCTCGCATAAAAAACAGTCCCTGCGCTTCCACCTCCCAGTTCCTGCCCCAGACATCATCCCCTCCCTTTACAAAATGTTGTTCCACATTCTCCAGCTGTGCACTTGTGCCGGCGATGTGTAAGAATAGCGTCACATGTCATGCTCAGTTTGTCCGGTCCTTGGGCGGGGCTCGCTGGGGGCCCCGTTGACCACTCTCCCTTTGGTCAGTGTGGAAAGAAAGGAGGTCCGCTGTCCCTGCTGCCTAAGCTGGCATGGCCTGTTTGAGAACACACAGCGACCGGGGGGTGAAGAAAGGGGAAAAAAAGGCAGCTTTCATTTCCAAATTACAAACGGTTAATAGTGAAAGGAGAGACCTGGGGAGAGGGGGAGTGGCACCACTGTGCCTACTCACAGCCCTCCTCCTCCTGGTGTCCAGTGACACACCAGCAAAGACAATATGGCTGCTGCAGACAAGAACCTCCTGCTGAAGTAGATGATAAAAGAGCAGCCTAACAGGAAGTTGCCGTCACAGACTCGCACACTTCTGAATCGACAGGGATGATTTAAGCAGGAAAACACAGACACACACATTTGGGGGGGAAAAAATGCAGTATTGTTTGTGCTCGTTCACTTTGGAAGCAGCCTCATGTGACTGCTGGTGTGTGTTCGCTTTGTCTTCTCCTCCTCTAAGGATGGAGTCAAAGCATTATGAGGTAGCCAGGAATAGCATACTGAGAGAGAAAACTCTAATGAAGCAGCTTTAGATGGAAAAAGAAAGCGTGAGATAGAAAAAAAGCAGTGAATAAGCCTCTGTGCCATGCGTGAATTAGTACATTCGTAATGAGGTGATAATTTGGATGTTTTTACATATGTCAGAACAAAACCCTTAATCCTCCCTTTGGTCATTCACTGCTGCTAAATAAATAAACACACACACACACACAAAATCACCTAGAGGCCAGCGAACACAAACATGGTTGCACTCATTAAAAATAGGTTAGTTAAAGAAGTTCTGTCTGCTTCCAGAGGAAGAGAACATTGTGATGACTGAAACCTGTAAAGCTGCACTTGTCCCAGGTAGAAGGTCCCCGAGGTAACCATTAAGGTGTTGAAGAGTGTGTTTGCCTCTGGGAGAGAGGACACACACGCAGACAGAAAGCGACTGAGCTCCCCCGAGGTTTCCATTAGCCTGGCAGTAAAAGAGCAGAGCTCATTAGAAGCCCTGAGTCGTCTCTCCACCCCGGCTGCTCGACACTAGTCGCTCTCTCCAGCGCAGTCACTTCTCTCATAAGAGCTGTAAAAACACTTCAGCTTAAGTCGAAGACAACCTGACCGCACTCTACTCAGTGCCAATTATTTTGCACCATGCAAAGATTTTTTTCTTGTCTTGTTAAACAGTTTAAATCAGCAGGCAGTTACAGGAACACCAAAAACTGCTGCACCAGCATAAAGTCTTACTGATATTATCTTTCTATATGATGCCAAATCAAAAAGTGGGATATTTTAATCTTTGCATTGGTTTTATGTAAAAATTAGTCAATTAAAAAGAAAGAATATATATAATTATATATAGGAGGCTTTATTTTTTTCTGTATAATGTATTTCTTTCTCATTTTAGAAGGTATTTTTTTAATTCAATGTGTCTATTTAGACTTTATTTTAAATAGGTTACTTATTGGTTTTGCTGCAAACTAAGACTTAAATGAATAATTTGTATGTAGTATTTGATCATAATGAAAAATTCTGTCTACAATAAAATTTTTGACAGACTAAAAAAATTGCATGGATAATTAGACAAGTCTGAAGTGTGTTAAACTGAATATTTTACAAATATATTAAATAACATACTGGACCCTCTGTAAGTACTTCCACCTATATGAACTACAGCCTTACTGAGTATGAAAAAGAAACTTTTAGATGATATGAGAAGAATATTTCAAACCAACAAAAACAGAATCTCACAAATTTAATTTCTGAAATCTATTTACTTATTTTTGTGTTTCCTTTTCCAGAATTAAATGTTTTATTCTGTGAAGCTGTGTAGTAAAATCTGTATACAATACAAAGGACTAAAAGTAAAAAGTATATTATTAATAAATAAATAAAAAGAATTAAGATATAAGTAAATGCAGGAACCTTTATTCAGAAAACCAATAATTAGAAAGAACACAGCTAAATGAGAATGTCCCTACGGGAACAGAAAAACCACAAGCAATCAAGCACACCTAAAACAACAGAACAATTTAGAAAAACACAACAAAATCAAATATCTGGCATTGTTTTAGAAAATACAGCCACCAAACAGATAACGTGTTTCAGAAACACAACACAACACCTTTCATTCCACCAGTGACTCACACAACCCCACGCTTTACACATGCTGCAGGTGTCTGCAATGAAAACAACAACAAAAGAAAACACATCTACTCTCCGCTGTAATATATTCAGTATAGCTAAAAAAAAAAAAGCTAAATGCTTTGTTTTCCAACCAACCACCACATTCACCTCTTCCTAAAACACTATATAAATGCATCATAAATGGGAAAGAAAATCCACCTCACCTTACCTTAAAAACGGGATTTCTAATTGGGTTGCTGTCCTGATTACAGGATTCAAATCCAAAGAAAAGTACAGGATGACGAGAGGAATTCTGATGCCACACTTTCCATCTCTGAAAGAAGCAGGTTAATTGTCAGGACCGGTGGCGTCTCTCTCATTATGGCTAATTATATGTTGGGTGTCAACCTGTCTTTGGGAATTTGTAAAGCATTAACCTGCAACGACAGCTGCAGGATGAGCACCGGAGGCAGAACTATAACCCAAACACACAGGAATTTTTTTTTTCTGCTGAGTGAGTGACATACAGTAGGGGGGGGGGAATCCCCACTCACTTGTACACACACACACACACAATGTAGTTCACCTGCCTTCAAAAAGGTGTGCAGGCAGTTACAGATGACAGCCAATTCAAACAGGATGCAAAGCAGCTCGCTCGCTCATTCTGCCTGTGTGTGTGTGTGTGTGTGTGTGTGTGTGTGTGTGTGTGTGTGTGTGTGTGTGTGTGTGTGTGTGTGTG
>JBAMHX010000024.1:4959894-4975876 GCA_037177515.1 Pseudomugil tenellus
TGTGTGTGTGTGTGTGTGTGTGTGTGTGTGTGTGTGTGTGTGTGTGTGTGTGTGTGTGTGTGTGTGTGTGTTGCAATGGTCAGTCAGAAGAATGAAGACCTTATGGAATGCTACAATTTTCCCTTGTTGAGTATTGCATCAATTGCCTGCGTAACCATAGTGATTCAACATCACTTACAGTTTTAGAGTTGGTCCATGTGTGTAATTTATTCATAGCTGTCTCCCAGCCTTGGGGGCCAGTTCACACCCTCTTTAATAAGGCGTTGACATCTATCTACCGAGATTCAACAGTGTTTTTCTATAAATGGAGCGCCTGACACCTTTGTGTGTGTGTATGAGAGCAATTTTTGTCCACATCGAGTAGGAAAAACATAGTATAATGTCTGGCAAAATGGGCACTAGAATAAATAAAACCATTATAGCTGAATTTATTGAACAACCTCTCAACCATTCCAGATTCCTTTTTAATTTAGTGACTTGTGCATCATGTAACTGCAGAGACTTTGCACTACTGAATATTATACTGAATAATATACTTTTTTTTTTTTTTGGCTCCACCAGATGTACTACTTGCCATCAACAAGTAATTTGAAGCATGCTTTCACTTCATTACGCAATCCATTTTATTTCCTTTTTTTCCAGTCTTCCATCCATTTCCCTTCACCCAAATATGCAAGGCATGGTTTTGAAGATGTTCTCAGGCTATATACGAAGTGCATAGATAAAAAGCTGTTCCTCCTACCACTGTATCATTAGTTACCATTCTGATCAAACGATGAGAGTCATGTATAGTTCATAACTAAAGTTACTTACTCCAGTTCTGGTTCAAACGTTCAGAGTTTTTCTTCAGGGCAAAGACTTTCTCACACTTTTTCAAAGACAAAAAAAATCAATTGGGGTTGTGCATTTGATGGTTCCTGCATCATAGAGAATAAAATCATGTGCATGTGACAGCTCCGATGTAGAAGGGAACAGGCAGGGAAATGAGTTTCTCTGGCAAAAGACACACTTGGAGGGAAACTTTCATTCAGAGATGTCACTGACAGATGAAGAGTTTTTGGAAGGTCAGCAAACATTTAGCTAAAGTAAAGGTCACTATTTGCAATGTTCTTTAAAATTTATAAAAGCAACAATTTTTAACTTTATTCTGCTCATTCTGCTTTAATTCAATTCTCAAGCAGACAATTAAAAATGTAATATTATCTTGGGGAATAAAAGTCACTAGAGAAAATAAAACCTCGTTAGAATATGCAACACTTTTAGGAAATAACCAACCTATTTTCATAGTCATGGTGCCATATTGTCTCAGCTGGTGGTCTTTTATGTGTGACCATCAGCAGACTCTGAATAAAAAGGCTAGAAGGATGATATTAGAGGATTGTGTTGCAGGATGATTTGAAATCAAAGTGACATTTTAGATTATTTAGTATTTCTTATCTCCATGCTCATTTTCATTTAAAGTTTAGGTGCTAAAACTACTGATAGACATCATGGTTTTGCATGAAGTGCACGGCTGTAACTGTCACTACCATTACAATGAGGACACCGAGGTATGAACCTCAGTACATTTCCACTGTGTGCATAATAACAGGAATATAGAGGCTTTTGAACAGTGTGGTTACATTTAAAGACTGGTTAGTTGTGATGTACAGATGGACACTGAACCTCTTGATTCCATATCAGCTGTTTTACATTCTACAACTAAATTCCACATCATACCAAACTAAATGTCCTCCTCATATTAATAATCATAAACATGAACACAGTAGAAGTAACTAAACTCCTTGGCAAGTGAAAAATAAAAAGTAGTCCCTGCCTATCTTCTGTCATAAGGCGTAGCGTTGCAGCAGCTCACTGCTCAGTCAATGATCAATGATCAATCATTTCAAGTTCTGTTGGGTATGAACACATTCCAGATCCCCAAACAGCACTGATGTGCAGCTTGTTGTGTGGGAAGATGTACCCAGATACAGGTGGAGAAAATTAGGAGCTGTTGGGTGACATATAACACTGTTGCTAAACTTTATGAAAGTAGTTCCATATATTCCAAACAGAGCACTGCAGGTTTACTTATGATTCCCAGAGTCTCTAAGAAAACGAGTCTACAGGTATCAGGCCCCTCTCTTATGGAATCAGCTCCCACTGTGAGTACAGGAAGCAGACAGCTTCTACCCTCCATGAACCGGGTTCTGCAAGAGGTTTTGCCTTCCTTTTTAAAGGAGAGTTTTGCTTTCCACTGTCGCCTCGTGCAGCTCATGGCAGGGGATTGGTTTAAAGTCAAGATTCGATGGAACTTGTTGGTTTCCCTTAGTGAGGCTATTTATTATAATTTGGGTCAAATTAATGTGTCTGTAAAGTGCACTGATTGTCGTGAAGTGAAGCTATAAAAATAAAGCTGAAATATATTGAATTAAGTTCCATCTGCTGGTTTAAGATTTTGATAATCTAATTGAAGTTCCCTAAAATCTCAAAACTAAGGTTTCCTTTTTTTTTATAAATGCAGATATGGTTCAAAGTAATTATAAAAGTAAGTATTACAATTTAAAAAAAAAAAAAAAAGGAAAAAAAAATCAACCAGTTGACATTGAAATGTTCACAGTACTTAGAAAAAAACCAGCCACTGTGAGCTTTAAAAAAAATAAATGGGAGAACATGGTTTGGAGGTTTTGTGTATCTTTAGTTCTGGTTTCCTGTTTTATTTTGTAGATTTCCTTGTGTTTTCTGTCAACCTTCATTTCCTGCTTCTTCGTTCACCTGGCTTCATTTTGCTTATTCATTGCACCTGTGTCTGGTTGTATCTTCTGTGTATGAACACCACTGGGCATCAGCTTGCCCTTTCCAGTTCATTTCTCTTCGGGTCATGTCTGTGCTCGTGTCCGACTTGTTTTTTATGTGTTAAGTCAAACTAAGGCAAGGAAAGTTAAATTATTAATCATTTTCTGCCTCTTGCAGTTCAGTTCACACCCCCACCAAATCCATTACAATGGAAAATAACAAAGTCTCATTTGGTCAGATTGTCGCAGTCCATTCGGTGTGGACTGCAGACCACAGAGATCTTGTTTGTTGTTCCAGACGAAGACAAGCTAACTTTTGATGCACTTTGGGTGGAGAAATGCAGGAGCAGATAGAAAGGAACAGAAGAGATGGAGAAAACAGACAGGACGTGAGTGGTTTGTGTAAAACAAATTGTGTCCATTTTAAAATCCATTTTTTTTGTCTTTCTTGAGATGTGTGGACCATAATGATTGGTGCACCGCACTATTCCTATAACCTGTCTACAGCCATGAATTGTGCTGACCCTATGTGTTGAGCGATGATGTAAGAATGTAGCTTTTAATCTGGCAAATTAAAAACAAGCTTCATTGATTTGCATTTGACATAACACGTTTGGTTAGAAACAGACTGGGATGGAAAAGCCTACTTTTAGGTTTTAACACCTAATCTGTTTAAAAAACATTTTCATTTGGCTTCATTTGCTGCCAATATATTAAAAAACGCTCATGAATGAGCCACCACACTAATTATGTACAAGTCTCAGTCAATTCTTAGTAGAGTTTGGTTTGTTTCTGGAAAACTTGGAAAAATTTCAGCTACAGCTGCAAAAAGTGAAGCAATGTTTATTTTTACTATTTACTTTATATAATGTGTCAATAGTTTGCAGTCACACAGGATGGAAAGATAAAAACAAATCACTGTGCATGAAAAGTGTTTTATACATAAAGCGGCACAAAGTGCTTTACATAATAAAAACAATTTTTTCATGTTAAAATATAATCAAGATGAAATCAGTCTTTACTCACCAAATTATAAAACATGGCAATTAAAAACACAGGTTAGCATAGCTACAGCTAGGTGCTGCTTTCTTTCTCTGGACTTTGTGCAGGTTCAAGTAGACCTTTATCTAGAAAAGCAGTGGTCACAATGTAACCCAAGAATTTTGTGGAAAACAAACAGTTCCTCAACTTAACTTTGTAAATAGTCACATCTTTCTTTTTTAATCAAAATAATTAAACAAAAAGCAATAATAGATGTTTACAAGTTTTTTGTAATTAAAAAAGCCAAAAATATCTTGTTGCGGATGCATGGCAGGCTTTTACTTTGTATGCCAAAGCCACTGTGACATCTGCCTCATAGATTTTTCAAGAGGCCCAAGATTTCTTTGGCAGATGCAAAATGAGTTATTTGCTTTGTCTCTTTCCTTTTTCCATTTTGGAAGGTTTTTCATGAAACATTACAGTCCATCCTTTAATGCATTTCTGACTTTTGTTACTCAACCACCAGAGTCATGTGCTTTTCCCAACAGAAAGCTGGTCATGTGTTGTAAATTTTGTAGTGCAAGTCGCATTTTTAGCAGCTTTATAAAATGTTAATGTGCTGTTTTTAAGATCACTAAAAAATGATCAAATTTTTACAACATGGAAGGGTGTAAAGTTTGGACCAGTCAAAAGTTTGGACACACATTGGATTTAATGGGAAAGTGTGTCCAAACTTTTGACTAAGTGTATACCAGAGGAAGATTTGCAAAAGGACACAGGGAAGGATGTGCTTACCATAAAGCATGTCCTTTTCATCACGTGCCAATAAAAGCAAACAGCCAGATTGATATGACAACTTTTATTCAGTTGTTCTCCAGCAGGACTGAAAAGGCGAAGGGTGTTCATACACATTTAAAAAAAGGTGGGTCAAGTTTTTATTCATGTTTTAACGAGTCTTTCAGGTCAGAATATAAAATGAATCTTTTTTTAGCCACATTAAAAAGGCTGTGAGGGAGATTTCCAATCAGCAGTGTTGTTGACATGCATATTTTACATCTGCCAGGGAGTGCACAGAGTTTACAAGGGTGTTGGGAAGGCATGTAGAGGTGCTCTTTGATTTTCTTTTTTTTCCTTCTAAAGAGAAGCATGAGTATGAGTAGTGCAAAAAACAGAAAAAGATTGCATTAAAAGTGCAAAAAAGAGGAATTGAAAATGCGGTTGAGAGTCTAGAGGAAAGACTGCAAACCCTCTTCTCTTCTTGCTACTATATTCTATCCATTAGTGTGAGTGGTGCTTTTCCACTCTGTGCTCACTGGTCTCTTCAAGTTGACTTATTCCTCTTGAAGCATGCAAAAGTGGGGTGAAAGGCAGCAGGTGGAGAGGAAGATGGAAGCACGGGTTTGAGAGGTGGGTGGTGATTAGGAACAATTATTGCCATCGCAGGGTTATTTCATCCATTTTTCTTCTGCTGGTCCATTTTTGACACAGGTGGGTATTGAAGAGCAAAATTACTGGAGCATCCAATTAAAGGGCATTCCACTCAGTCTGATAAGACACCTTTTTAATGTAGAAGCACTCAGCCTGCTGCGAATGGCTTTCAGCGAGCACTGAATGTTTATCAGTCGTTCAACTCAGGTTGATTTTTGGTGAGATGTAGGAGAAAGTTAGGAGCTGAATACGAAGCATCGTATTAAGTTAATACTCATTAAAACTATTACTTGTATTTTCAATGGAAAGTGTTGATTTTCTGTGAAATGAAAAAAAAAGGTCTGAGTGAATCATGATCTCCATCACAAACTACATCAACCATGTTGTGTAATTATTTTTCCTTTAAAGCCAGTTTAAGGCCGTGTGTGTGGGACTGTGTGCTTTATGAGGGGGTTTCCCTCCCTCCAGCAATGGACAGGATTTTTCAACAAGCATTCCTTTACAGGACTTTTCAAACCCGTTCTGTTGTGGTCTTTGCCAAAGTGTAAGACTCTGTAGGAGTCTGAAACTGAAAAGCTTCCTGTCTTTCGTTGCTCAGTTTTTTAAATTACAATAAATTATTGTAAAGCTCATCACTATAATTCTGTAATGTCCCAAAGTGTTTGTATGAATCCTGCTCTCTGTTAGTTCTTGCCATTTGTACGGAATGTTGATAGACAGCTGCTTGTCTTATTGTGGAGTTAAAGCAGAATACATTCATTAACAAAAATTTTTAATGTACAATCCAAGAAAACACACTAACAACTTACAAGTATTTTACATTTAATTCCTATTGTATTTTAGCTGATCTGCTTTTTATCTATTAAAATATTATTAATCTGTACTTGGATGTTGCTTGTAGGGCTGGGTATTGATTCAGAATTCATGAATCGTTTAAATTCCAATTTTCAAGATTTAGAATAGATTTTCCCGATTCAATCCGATCTGTTCTGATCAAAAATGGATTTTGTTCAGTGTTATTAAAATCTTTGGCTTTTTTTTTTATAAATTATATGAATATATAGTTATTAAATATATTAATACTAGGATTATATTGACATTCAACAAAAAAATACAATAGCCCCAAATGTGTGCAAACCTAGAGGAACTAAAGCATTACAACTAAATGAAAATAATGAAAACAACAAAACATGTTGGTGCATGGTGTTTTACCACCTTAGATCTGTAGCTAGGGAGATAGCCATCACATTAACTAAGGGAAATGTATTAAATAAATCGATCTTTGGACTTATGGATCGATCTTGATATGAGAATCGATTCAAAATCGATTAATCAATCTTTAACACAGCCCTAGTTGCTTGAGAGAAAACGGGCCAGAGAGAGAGCTACAGAGGGTGGGGCAGCTATTAATAAGTCAAAAGTCCAGGTTAAACCTGCTCTACAGAGACAGAACTATTAGATATTTCAGTGGTCAGTTGGAAGTTTTCTTGGGTGTGGTTGTACCCAAATGACTTGAAAACAAATCCTGTTTGTTGCACAAAGTCCTGCAATTACAAAAGTCTGTCTTGTGCACAATACAAAAAGCATTAAGTAGAGGGAATATATCACAATCATTATTCCCAACACCTCTTATTTTTAGTCATAAATTCTTCATTTTGCAGCAGTAAATTAGTGGATCAAACACTCAAACTCGCAAAACTAATGTAGTGGAAGTCAACCACTTGAAATTTGCTCTGAGCAATTTTGATGACCGATTGAATTTCAAGATCAACTTAAAAAGGTTTTTATTATATCTATTAAACATTATGCTTGTTTAATCTGAATAATGTTTGTGAATCTAAGGGTTCCATTTTGTTGATGCTTGTGGCATCTTGAGTGATTTTCAGTTTCACTGTAAATATGGATGACTGTAACTAAAGCGCATTGTCCAGTTTGCCTCAAGCATCTTGGGTTTAATAATCCTGCCTAAAGATATTCAGAAGGCCTCACCCTCTAGTTAGATAAATACATTTTATACCAAGCCTCCTAGTGAGTAATTAAGAACCATCCTAAACAGGAACAGTGATCATATTTTAATTTTAGTGCCTGTTTGGAGCCATCTTTAACAATGTTTTTGTTATCGTCAAAGCACCAGTTCAGGGAAGAAAGACCTGCTATATTATGTTTCCACCAGCAAACAGAAATCCTCGCCAGCATTATAAACGAAACTCCAAAGTTCAACAGCATTTCTAAACAGTATTGACATTTAGACATCTATTTGCTGGGAAGATAAGACATTTGATCTGTAAATAGGTAAAGCTATCACCCTACTCTCTTGTCCTCTACAGATGTTCGGACAGTCAAAGGGCATGCTCTCTTCTGGAACAGATGTTTCCAGTACTATATTTATTTGGCTCTGTTGTGGCTTTTCAGCCTGTGAAAAATTTGTTCAAAGTTTCAAATGGAACCAGCGAAGTCACAAAAGGAAAATAGTTTGTTATAACAGGGTATCTTGGTGATGCTGCACCATGAAATTGCATGTCTTCAGAAAGTTCTCTTGGTGATGTGGTAGACCACAAAGGTTCTACATGACACATAAAGTTGATGAAACTTGATCATATAGAGTCCACGCTGCTAACAACACTCCAGTCTGTGCAAATCTGTATGCCAGTGTTGTGTTTACAGATGTTTCAGCACATATATACTAGCAACGGCAGTTCACACTTGGGCAAACAATCTGTTGTTCTAAAAAAGTACACAGTGTGCTTTACACTATTAAAACATGTAAGTTAATGTTTTCTACCCTGCATGTTGAATAGGGGTGTGGACTGGCGCCACAATATGAATCCCAATACAGGAGCAATGATATAATAATATATAATATAATAATATAATATACAAAACAAGTTTTCTTTACCAGAAGTTAATTGTAAACCTCAAAGCCATTACATGATGCATATTAATTTTCTCAATGAGAACGGAAAGATCTAAATTTTACTACAGAATAAAAACATTACGCTCTTCATGGCAAAGATTAGTTAATTGATTCAAATCTGCCTTATGAGCAAATATCTCAACACATATATAAAATATGTAATTTTTTATGCTTTTGATCACTTTAGCATTTACATCTATATTGATAAAAACACAAAATCCTTATGATTCAAGTAAACATTGATTTAAAAAAAAGTCATGTTTAAGTGCAACACCAAAATGAGCCACCATAGTTGATGTATGCATATGTAGTAAATTCTTCATAAAAACCTCTAGTGTTTTTGAATATTGATATCTTGTCACACAAAGTATTGCACCATCTCAGTATATGTAATAATGTAATATTTTCTTTCACCCCTAATGTAAGACATGAACAGATAAGGGTTAATGTCTGAAGACCTACACGAGCCTGTAGTAAAACTTCCTCACTGTAAAGTCCCAATAAGCACAGCAACATATCAGTTTAGGTTGTTCTTTTATCCTGGAGATGAATTTCTACTTTTCTTACCAGTATAAACCAGTATCCTTTCTCAGAAACTAAAATTATTTATAAAAAAAAGACTCTCAATATAATCATCTGTTTTTAGAAACTAATTCATAATCAAGAATCTGCCAAGCAATAGTGGTAGGATAAAGATTAATATGATTAATTTTGTCAGGCTGTTCTGCTCTCAGTTTACACAAATTCACTCAACAACAGCTGTAAAAGCAAAAGAGTCAAGTTACAACCAAACAAACCTTTGGATGTGAGTGGACCAAACGACTTTTTCATGAATCTCCTGCATTTGGCTTGCACTGGTTAGTTGATTCCTACTGGGATTGGCACAATAAAAAATCCACCAAAGATTTTAAGTCACTTTGTACTCATGGGGTCCAAATTTCTCTTCAGCTGGAGCTGAGATGAACAAATGAGTTGAGATGTAACACAGTAAATGGCCCCATCAAGACAAAGCAGCATGGCAGTAAATGCTTTCTGTCCGACTCCATTTACGCCCCTTGGTCTGCAAACATGCATGGAAGTGTGTTACCTGTGTCCATGCATATATATGTTTATATTCATACTGGTGAGCATGTCTAAGAGAAGGAGGGTAGCTCTGCAAGTCTGCCAGGAAAGAGTCTCAGTAAAAGCACGAGCACCCCTTAAGAGAAAGGAGAGGAAGGCGAAAGACAGAGCTCCACTGTACATTTACAGATGAAAATTTTATGACACTAAATCTAGACAGACTTTTAGTGTCAGTCAGGATTACAGCTGCAGCCCGAACACTCATGAATTTTTAAAGTGGGAGAGAGATCCCTGCATGCTTGGTCCAGGAGCATATAAGAGAAAAGAAAAGGGTGAGAGCGGAATCAACTAGGAGTAAATAAATAAGTGGATCAATACACACAAAAGCAACTATTCTGCACCTTTAGAGATGTATTCTTCATATGTTAGTAGAAACAAAAGGGCACAAAACTCTGTCTGAGCAACATTGAGCAGAATCGCTGGCATTAGCATCACCAAGCCAGTATGAAAGCCCAGTATGACAAGATGAGGAACTTGAGTGCTTGTGGCTGTAAATTGGGGGTTGGGAAATGGATGAGAGTTGTGTCTAATACAGAAGATCCCAGTGCAGCACCATGACAACCATCCAGTCTTTTAAGGATTGATTTTATAGTATCTTTAACGCTAAAGTGTGATGTTGAAAGGGTTAAATGGCTGTAAGTCAGACTGCCAGCGATCTTATCGGGCTGTAAAACTGCGAGATGTAGGAAAATTGCACATATGTTTTCTCCACCTTAACAGCAGCTACTATCAAAGGCAAAACCAAATACCAAAAATGTTATGTTGACCCGTTACTGGGAGGAAAAATGTGAACTTAATGCAACCGGCAGGGTCTCCTGACAGACATAAAAATACCTTCTTTGAGAACATCTGTTTTTTTATGATAATCTATGGTAACTAACTAATGAACAGGATACAAACATTTTGATGTTTAGATTTCTGAAGAAATAATGTCAATCTTAAAGGTCCTATATGTTGCTATATTAGCTGTTTCACAGTCTATCCTGCACATTTATGATAATATTATGCATTTTGAAACATGCAGAATTCTATAGTTTTGCTATATCACTCATTTCTTGCTGAAAGGTCTCTACTCAGAACTGGGAACAGCTTACTATGGTTTGCTCCCAGCTCCTCTTGCTCATCCACCTGTACTGAGCAGCAAGAGAGGCCTACCCCATGACGTAATTTAGGTGGAGCACTAAAGTTTTCAGGTAGAGGCGGGTGGAGTCTCCATAGTGCCGTGGCAGATCTGTGTGGTCAGGCGTTTGCTTTGCCTAACCCACACCCTTCTTTTCAAAGAAATAAAGCTACAAAACACAAAGATGAAAAATAAAACTACTTCAGGGATCATTTTTAAGGTACAATTAACACTGACAGAAGGTTAAAAGCTCAAAAGTTCATTTTGCATAATGTGGGACCTTTAAATGTCTCTGCCTAAGATGGTGGTACTTCATTATCTTTCTGTTCAACTTCAAATGGTTTCTAAACTCATCCTAAACAGGAGCCTAATATCAGCTAATACCAGTAACTGTTGTGTGTATTTAAAGACCTCTATTCATCATAAAAGTACAGTACACAAGGGAACTGGCCCTCCAGCAGCAAGATAGCTCCACACACAGCAAACTGCCATCTTTGTGTTCTTACCAGTCAAAAGCAGCATTAAGGTTTGTAGCAATTTATGCTGAGGTAGCTCTGTTGCAGGATGTGACTACATGAAAGGTCTTTGCTTCCCATTGCGCAGTAACACCTGCACAACTACTATCGTTTTACTGGTTACTAAACACTCCTTACTGGGAACATCCAGCATGACCTGCTTGTTTAGCGATGTTTCGATTCAGACATCTTCCCATTTTATTCTTTTCAGTCTTTTTGCTATACATGTCGCACTTGTGACTCGTTTAGAAGAGCACTATATACATGTCTGACCTTTATAAAAATGTCTTAAAATTTTTTTCATAGCACAATAACTTTCTTATAGGATGCTGCGCCATCTTACAGCTGCTTTTCATGTTTAACCCTGGTTAAACCTTAATAAGATCCTTCAGTAAATGATTTACTTTGCACAGGTATGATTTGCATAAACAATGCACACAAAGAAAACCACAGTTACATCTTTTCATGCACACAATCTATATAAATCTGTACTTCACAAATTCTTCATTTTTCAACAAGACAAAAAAAAAGAGCGCAAAATAATTTAATAGACGATTAATGACTTACCAGAACAATAGAATTGGTTGAGCTGACTTGATTTTTCAGGTTTTGCTGATTCAATTGTCCAGGTATAATGAAATTATTGATTACTGCTTTGAGTTGATGCACTCTATCTTTTTATTTGACTTTAGTTTTCGTAGTGTATCAGTTGGTAGAATTAGTGTTCCACTTGTTTGTCAGGGTCTTTTTTTTTAATTGCAAATTACTAATTAGAGGAAAACAAGCATCTTTTGATAGAAAAAGTGGAAATGAAACATATGCAGTCTCATAATGATTCTAAAAGAGCGCTTGTATATGCAAGTGCATAAATCTGCCTTTGTGTGTAGCAACATTTTGAGTCATGAAACCACACATGGCTGCATGTAACTGGCCTCAGGTCTAATGGGGAGATTATATGCATATGTTGCATCCAGGTTTAATGGGTTAATAAATCCCACTCCCTGATGGGTAACATAGTAATGATATAATCAATATCCTTAATTCCCCCCCATTAGTTGCTTTAATGATGTGACTAACTAATGAAGCTAATTTTTTTTTCTTAATATATTCTGTGAATACAGTTAAACAAATATTTTCTTTTGGTAAATTGTGAAGTAACAGGATTAGTTATTGTTTTCTCATTATTCAAGACTATTTATTTATTTATTTTTATTTTTTTATTTTATTTTTTTTTTTTTTTTGGCATCATTTGATTTCAGAAGCACTTTGAGTGCCTCAGTTTGAGCATTGGTCTCATTTCAATACTCTACAAAACATTAGCGTAAATCACATTGACACCACAAACAGCTTAACAAATACAAATACCAACAGCCGCTCTGGTCCTCTGCTGTCCTTTGCAACGGCACACGTCCAAAACCAGGTGAGATGACACCCCCATATCTGTCTCACTGTTGGAATGTGGGGTAGTGGACTGTTGACCCAGACGGAGCTGCCACTCAGTATGTTTGTGTGTGTGTGTGTGTTGTAATGGAGGTGGGATTTTGTGGTAGTTTAGCAGGCTTTACCCCCATGCTTCCCAAGAACCGTCTGCTGTTTTCTTGATGGCAGAGGGACACAAGCAGAGAAGGGACAGGTGCAACGTCTGGCTTCTGGTTTGGTGTATCCACTGTCCATACACACTCTTCTCCCACCGACATTCCTCCTACTCCTCCCACTCCAACCAGTCTTTAGTGGGGGTTTCTGTTTTCATACCTTCTTTGTCAACTGTAGACATCAGGATTTAACCTTGAAAAAGAAGTTATTGAAGATTTTGGGACATTTATTAGTAATAATGATTGTCATTAGAAGTTATTATGTTAGTTTTTTTCTTTTTGTTGAAGTTTATAGCTGTACTTAAGTTAAAAGCAAAATTTTTCACTGTGGTTATTTCTCAGCTCAATTTTAGTAGTGAGTGACTTTATATCTGCTATATTAAAGACACTTCTGGTCCTGATTCCAAATTAGCTCTGGAGTCCTAGAACTTTGTTGCTTTTCAGCTGAAATTTCCCATTTAAAGCTGTTTAACTCAAACCAATGAGGGATGACTTGACTACATAAAAGTAAACATATAGGCCTTTTCCATTAGTACTTACTGTCACCGGTTTTCTTCGGCTCTACCAGGCTTCAGGGTATTTCTACAATAGATATTGCATGCTGAATAGATATTTTTGCGCTACCTGCTTCCTTGAGGTTCCAAGCTGGGAGAGTCGAGTTCAAATTGTGACTATAGACTGAAACAGTGATCAGCTTTGGTATTAACAGAAATCTAGACGGCAGCTTCTGAACTCGACCCTAGTACTCTTAGCAGATCACACCGACAGCTTCATGATATCTCTTATCATAACGGTACATTAGGAACCGCTCCCAAAACGGAGGGTCCTGAATTATGATGAAAAGCCAATAGAGTCGAGTAGAGTTGAGCTGATAGAGTCCAGTAAAGCAGAGTTGGTACTAATTTAAAAAGGCCCAATAAGAACTTTGAGATCTTGTACCTGTTAAATGAGGTTCAACTAATTCCAAGACTAAAGAGGGTTAAGTAAATAAACTCTCCAAAATAAGCAAATTATAGTAGTGCATCCTGAGTATCTTTTAGAGTTGAGAACCACAATGAAAAACCATCACTTAAGCACTTATGCAGGGTTGAAGATGGCCATTTTATACCAAAGTACAACTGGTTTGCGTCTTCCAAAGGTTCAAAATTGCGCGTCCTCCTCGAGTTAGTAGATTTGCCTCAATGAATATGTAAATTGGGGCGTTCACACGCAATTTTGCGTGGAGTGGGAGGAGAACATGTAAATGTATGATTTTAGCACACGCAAAGGGATTTATTAACCCTGAAAGTAATTTTGCTGGTAGAAACTGCGCCTATATTTAGCATGTTTCAAAAGGACGTTCAAACATTGCGTAATTGCGCACACATGACTGCAGTGATTTTTGCAATACGAAGACATAGAAATAATCAAAGACGACTGGGAGAACGCATATTTCCTCCTCATGTTTACATGTTTGGAATGAGAGCGAAAACTAATTATTAAAACATATCGCCTATCCAGCCTTGCTGTTTTGGAGCTGTTGGAGGAACTCAGCGCAAATTTGGAGCCAGACACAAGAAGGTGTCATGCATACCTGCAATAATTAAACTTCTGGCAAGTAGAGTTTTTGGTATCTGGGTCATTCCAGCGTGCAGTAGCCAACACAGCAGCGATCCATCAGTCCCTTCTTTTACATGTGTTGACTGAATTCCTAAATGCATGTCGCGCCGGATCGTGCTTTTATTATCTTTCCACACTTTCGAGATTCTTTGAATAAGAAAAACAAGGTTTTTTTGAGGTGGCTAGATTCCCCGGAGTTATAGGAGCAAATGACTGCACTCATGTGCAGCTCGTGCCCCCTGCAAATTCATATATTTACTGCATATATACAGAAACCGAAAATGTGTATAAATGTGTAGTGCGTTCCTTTGAGCCGCTGTCAGATTTATTTTCTGTAGCTCTTTGGACATTTTATTGGCTTCTTCCACCAACACCTCTAATTCCATCGGATTCAACTTGTATTTTCGCTTGTGGTTTTGTAAAGTTGTCATCATGAAAACCATGGCACACGCTAAATCCTCATTTAAATAGGCGCGAGTCACCAACACTCTGTACCCCACTGTCATTTGCGTGAGCAATCTTAGTAGATCACGTACTAATCAAGACCCACCTCACATGCTAAATTCTGATTGCCACACGTAAATTAGTACACGCAAAATGAGATCTTAGTTAATTCGGCCCTTGGTTGTGTGCGTCATAGTCTAGAGTCACTTGTCCCGTCTAAAAATTCTCCACAATAGGAAAGACACAACTCAGAAAGATGGCTATAAAGTCAGAATGACATTAGCTTAGGAACACGATGATCAGACCTTTTGGCCAGAAATTAATTAAGAGTGAGGAAATTAAGCTAAGATATCAAATGGCCATAACAAAGATAATAGTAAGGGGATACATGCTGCGATCCAAGGGGTCTGACAGTTCTCTCTCCTTTCACAGTTATTTTATAGAATAGTGATTTCATGTATGACAAATTTCCTCATGCTTGTTGCATCGCCTTCTTTCCACAACGCCATACATTGAGTAAATGGAAGCTTTTATAAACAAACAAAAAGGTATTGCAGCACATTGCACAAATCTTGCTGTGACATCATCTTGTGTCACATGTGAACAACTGGAGTACCATTTAAAGGAGATTTTGACTAGGAGATGTGTTTGACTTCTGAACATTCATTCCTTCATGTAAATTGTTCTGTATTAATTCATTTTCCAGATATCTTGTAATGGAATGGACAACCCATATCTCACACCTGCTCGCCTGCTTCAGGTGGAAGATGAGTCAGCTCAGACTGCAGTCATGTCTCTCAGTTGGTGGCATGTCTTTTGAGGTGTGAAAATGAATGGGTTATTCTGCCACCTTCAGATGAAACAGCCTTTAAACTAGTTTAGCAAAGTGTTGTACTTGCTCCAAGTTATAGGTTGCAAAACCACAGTAGTTCCAAATAACTGATAAGATGCAGCCTTTATGGGAATGAGCTCCTCTTTATTGGCTATTTTATTTTGTGTGTGTGGATGCGGGAAAGAGTGTGTGTGTGTGTGTGTGTGCGCGCGCATGTATAAGTCCTCATCAAAACGGAGCAAATCCCCACAAACTCCCATATTAAAAAGGACAAACTTCACAGCAGAAATAAAAATGTTTACAGCTTGGTGTAAAAACAACATTTTAGCTTTAATAGGTCAAGTTTACTTTCATGACAACTGTTAGGTGGGTGATTTTTTTTTTCTTATTCATAACTCATCTGTTTAGATGTTGTTTGAAATTTTAATTTGTGATAATTAGGGGTATGTCTATTTGATGGACAGGTGTCCAATATCCGCAGCAAGAATGGAGAGTGTACCACAAACACTGTATTTAACCAGCAAATAGTCCACTTTAGTGTAAGTTACCTATCTAGCCATATCTATATATATATATATATATATATATATATATATATATATATATATATCCAAGAGCAAAAACACACATATCCACGCCCCCACCACACACCGATCTAGAG
>JBAMHX010000024.1:4977954-4994827 GCA_037177515.1 Pseudomugil tenellus
CCTCCTACAGTCCAAAGACATGCAGCTTGGGGATAGGCTGATTGGACACTCTAGGATTGTGTGTGTGTGTGTGTGTGTGTGTCTGTGTGCATCTGCTCGCATCTTAAGATAAAATATTCAATCTATAACCTGAGGGATGGGGCCCTCTCTCCTCCCTCATGGGGCCTCTGTCACTCCTGCCCCTGCAGACCTCAACCAGGACCCTCAACAGCTTGCGAGATAAATATCTCATCGATATACAGCTGCATTTGCATGGAAACCATGAGTTATGGAACAGAGTCAGAGATGCACAGATATCCACTGATACACCAGTATGCTACTGGAGCATTTGATTCAAAATGGAATGGCCCTTTATGGTAAAAGCAGCTAAATTTTAAAAGTGATTGTATTATGTACATTAGACTCTTCTACTGAATGATGGAGAAGGAGCGGTGGGGTTGCATTTTTGATGCAGTGCACTGACTTGAAAATGAATTCATCCAAACAGCAGAAATTTAAATAGTAGATGCAGAAAATACATTTATTTATTTGGAAAAGGTAAAACATTTTGGATTTAGCTGAAGCGGAATGACGGAAAACAAACTCAAGATTGGAACACAGCTTACTTGGAGTCTTAAATAAACAAGACAGCTGTTTAAGCAAGGAAGGAGTTGACCAAGCTATAGGCCCCATCAATAATATCCTATCTTTTGCCCCGGAGGGGAAACTTGCTTTTGACCTCCTGACCTTGTAGCTCTGATAAGAGATAAAGAATGGATTCTAAAGCAAGTCCCTGCTAAATCTGAGGCGTATTTATTCCCAAACATATCATCACATAGTCATTATATTTTACTGTCAAATTTTAACAGGATTCAAAATAATAATTTAAAAACACCAAATAATGGCTTTAATAATAATGCATTCTATTAATCCCCTGTAAGGCTAGTAATCCAAAACTTTATTATATTATTATTAATATGACCATATTTTAAAGTGTTTAATTATTTAGTCTCAGTTTGTTGTGCCATGTGTGATCTGTGATGTGGGTGAATGTGTCAGACCCTCTGAGACCTGCCTGAGTGGTGTCACTAAGACCTTTAACCAATAGAATAGAAGGTCAAGTGAGAGCACATAGTCCACACTCCATGTGTCAGTAGTCCCATCTGTCACGTCCAACCTGAAGTCCATCACGAGCAGGGATGGACGTGTCACAGGAGATCTGTAGCGTAACAACAAATTTAAAACAGATCTAAAAGAAACAATCATCTAGTATTTTTACTTGATGCTTCAAAAGGAAAAAATAAATCTGGTTTTGGCATCTTTCTAGTATCTTCTGCACTTGTGCTTTTCTACATATTTCTTTCTAGCCAGCTTTTTTGCACATTACTGCAGTGAACCAAAGGTTTATTCAGCGATATCTCAACCAGAATTCTACCTGGATCCACTTACATCCTTTTGTTCAGGTGTAGACAATTTTGGTCTCTGAGCAGGTTTTAATGTTTCTCTGCTTGAACACGCATAATTTAAATGAAACCGCCCAAACAGCTTCTCAAGTTCCGATCAATAGCTCATTCATTTGGACCGGTTGTGCTGAAACAGACGTCTGAAACCTGCAGGGCTGCGGCTGTAGAGGACTGTAGAAGTGTGATTGGATATAACAAGGAGGATCAGTAAACCTCAGCAGTGTCATCACTACAGAAAGCAGTGTTGCAGATGTGAGCAATCAACATGTCTGTTTTTTATTTATGGTAAGAACTTTTTTTTTTTTTTTTTTTTTTTTTTTTTAAAAAAAGCCACAAGCTACCACAATTCCCAACAATTTGCCTAATTACATAATGTATAGCTGTGTTTCTGTAAACTATTTTTCCTCACTCAAAACTTTACATAATTTATCCATTATATTTTCTGTGGCTTAAGTAAAACGCTGACTCCTGGTTTGCCAAGAAATGACATAGGGTGAGGGGAAAAGCCAGTGTTTATTTTTTGAAGTGCCCTGTGATGAATGTGCCAGAATGTATGACAAGGTGCTTGAGAGCACCGCAGGGAGTGAAACAAGACGAGGAGAGAAGTGGAGGAGAGTTAAACTACAAGTCCCCGGGCTTTTTCCATCACTTTACAGCCATGTCTGGAGTTAGCTCAGCTGGGCAGTACCCTGTGGAGCTGCACTGCTGACAGGACCTGAGAGAGGTGTTGTCACCCCTTTAAACAGTGAGAGAAAAGGCATCAGTGGCTGAGCAGAGGGGTGGTGACAGTACTCGCCAGGACAGGAGACAGAACAGATAGGTGATGGTGGAGCCTCCTTTAGGCAGGCGATGAAAGGGATCAGAGCTTTGGGGAAATTACAAGAAAATTGCATATTACTCCCCAAAAAAAGCCCTCAGGGGAGGTTCTCCTGGGTGAAAGCATGCAACTCCTCACTCAATGTAATGGGACAATGTGAATAAAATATATTCACAGATAAATGTGGAGTGTGAATACTCTGTGATTCTGATAAGGAAGCAGAAAAAAGACATGAAGATTCAGGAAATGTCAGAGGAAAAGACTTCAAGCCGAATTAGAAGAGCAAGCTAATAATAATATGTCAAGACAAAAATATTAAAGTGTAGGTTTAGAAAATGATACTTAAGGAAATGGCGAGATAAATAAAGAAGAAACAGTATGGGAAGATGTGGTCGAGGCTTGAAGGACAGGAGGAGAGGGACGAAAAAGATTGAAAGAAGTCAAGTTAATAGGAACAAAGAATGGAGGAAAAAGATAAAAGAGGAGAAATGAGGAGAAATGAGAGGAACAAGAATGAGGGAGAGAATGACAAAACACAGTTTGAATGAATGACAGGAGATGGGAAGAACGTGCAAGAAATGGTGGCAGCTGATGAATTACTACTCTGGGCTGAATCCATTGTCAGTAATGCATTCATGTTTTGTGGGAGATGAGGACATTTAAAGGGACAAATTCAGGCTAATTGTTGCTTCATGGCATTGGTCACTGCTGGGGTCAAACCAGCATCAATCATTGAAGGATGGCCACACAGATCTGATCCCACTCTACAGACCATTACAATGGGCTCACAATAGGCTGTGGTCAGCCACTTCTGCCCCACAGGAGGGAGGGGTTGGGGTCAGATTATTCTGAATGAACACTGACCAGCAGTGACCCACTCTTTATTGGTATGCTGGATTGCCAGTGGTCAGTGATGTGGGGGGTCGTAGAGATGGATGTGATGGTGGAGGTGATCATTTCCATCCCATCTCCTGCCAATACTAATGCATGTCTGTACCACTTAATTATATCCCCAAACGCAGAGTGTCGGGGACATCATGGTTTCACCCGGACCGTCGCCACCGGATATCTATCATGTGAGTGTGATGACTTAAAATATAACTGGATTTTCATACACAGTATATCTGTTTAGGTCCCCAAGAGGACGACCTGTATCGAATTTCATGATTTTGGTTTTTGGTTTTTTTATGAATCAAATCTGATTTTTGGCTACCAGTTTATCTCTGAAACTATTTGTTCTCATTGTCCTCGAATCAAATGCCAATAAAAAGTCATGACCTCGGGGTGCATCCTGTCCTGACGTCATTCCGGGCTGGTTCCAGCAGGTGTTGCTTTGTGACTGAACATGTGCGGCTTTTATATTGTTGTATTGTGTCTATTAGAGGATTGGGGAATTGCAGTATTCAGGGCGTTTGGGGATATACCCCTAGCCGTCACTTCTGACAGCATAGGCCTTGTTCGTTACTCAGGTTAATATTAATTCATTACACCAGACAATCAGCCCTGAGATCCTTCCAACATTACCAGGAGAGAGAAAGAAAAACTGAATGGGTAGATGTAGTTAAGGCTTTAAGAAGAGGGACAGATTGTAAAGTAATATTAAATCAAGATGAACTTATTTGAATTATTATATCAAGTTCATCTGGATACAAAAGATGAACATAAATTATCTATAAGACTAGCAAGTTCAGTTCTGTGTGTCTTGATTTCAGCTTTAGATTTTATGATTCCACAAGCCAACTTGGGACTAAAAACAACATGACATTTCTGTTGTTTTTGGGATTTCTGAAGTAAAGAAGCAACAGAGGCTGGATTGCATACGATGGGAATCAGTGTTTCTAATGTGTGTGGTATCCATAAAAATCCCTCACCCTGCCTGTGTGAGTATTTCCTTGTTGCAATATAAAGCAGAAACCTTGCAGGTGTTTGCTACCTGCAAAGTCATTTCAGGTGAACATATGTTCAATTTATCCTGAACACAACATAACTGGCTGCTGAAATTGTATTAATTGTATTGAGTATAAAAATACATTACATTACAAATGGTGAAACTAAAGATTTTTTGTTATAACAATTGAAAAGTAAAAAATAAACCTTGAGGTTACAAACGTCTGTATCGTCATTCTGGTTTTAGG
Source organism: Pseudomugil tenellus (assembly GCA_037177515.1). Classification (NCBI taxonomy): domain Eukaryota; kingdom Metazoa; phylum Chordata; class Actinopteri; order Atheriniformes; family Pseudomugilidae; genus Pseudomugil; species Pseudomugil tenellus. The sequence goes on from JBAMHX010000024.1 coordinate 4,982,349, forward strand.
TAGATGCAGTCTCTGAGGCAAGTCCCATCCAAGTGGATAACTGATTTATTTTACAAAAAAAGAGAGAAGTTTTTGCAAGCTGAGTTTTCATTCATTACCAGGAACTATGAAACCAGAAACAACTTTTTGACTCATCGCTTTCTGCACGATAAGACTGAAAGTGGATCTTTGAGACCTGGAACTGTAAACATCCAGTAAAAATTCCAATTCCCATGAACCTTGTGCTCTATCATGGTGTACAGTTGCTCCAATGTGGAATCCAAAATACAGTCAGCTGTACTGGACTCTGTCCAACACTCTGTTTGCCATCCCTGATGGGAATACCAACTGATTTGCAAGTCATGCTTTAATTCCTGCCGTTTCACCTCTCCAGTGTTCCAGCTCTCATAATGGATAAAACACCTGATGAACCTCCCCTTCTTCGGTCTCTGGGGCCCAGACGTTTTGGTCACAGTCCAATCTTTCTCTGTACCGTCTTTGTTCCATGTAAATTCTTTTGCATTTTTCTTTTTAAGTGTTTCCTGTTTTGTCAGAACTAACATTTTATATGTCATGTTTGCACTTTACATCCATACACGACAACATACTGTTCTGTGTGTCCTTAGTGTTGTTACTAATAGTATCCCTCTTTAGAGGTATTTAGACACCTTAATAGTACTAGCTCTGTATTTCTGTTCTCCAATCTTAGCATATAAAGTCATTTATAATCCCCAGAGAGGGAAAGTATTCCTTTACAGTCTCAAAAATTGAAATCAAAGCAATAAAAACAAAGCTCTTGCTTAACGCTGCAGCCCTTTTCCTTTCATAGCCTGGGTGCATTCGACTGTTGCAGTCAGCAGAAAAGACCTTTTATACTGTGTTTATCGCAGTGGAGCTGAGGGAATCTCTGACTGACTGTGAGGAATCTGTATCACTCAAGCATGAATTGCTCAAACTAGCATGTAAAAGGTAAAACAGAAGCAAAGGCTCTGAGCCTTGCAATACCACTCTGTACCAGCAAGTTATGGCAGTTTTTGGCATCCCACAAGTTGCAACAGATTTCACAAACATCCCTGAATGGTTATTTCCTCAACATTCAGTCTTGGTTTGATGAAAACTGCATCTGCAGAGTAGATGAGCCGAGGAGAGAGCAAAATGCAGAAAGGTGTTGAGAACCTGCTTGAACTAACGCAGCCTGTGCAGATTCCTGATCATCTGATCGACATGAAACCAGTGGCACCAGGCCAGAAAACAACCAGCCGGGGTTTCCATAACAGGTATTTGATGTCAGCTTAGATACATTTTCTCAGGAGTTTTTAAAGTAGTAGTTGAGGGACAGTACTTAAATACGGTAAATAAAACCTTTTGATCAAGCATTAAACGTCCTCTTTCCCATTTGGAATTGCAGTTAATGTGAACAAGATCATTTATGATCCCTGTGAATGGAATTTTTATTCACAATGCTACAGTTCCATGTGCTCCTTGTTGGATTATTATATTTCCTATTGTTCTGTTGTAGTTATGAATAATACAGGTCTCCATAAATAATTAAATAAATAAATACAACATCAAATAAATAAATACAACATTTTGAAATAAATTTATGGCCATGAAATGGTGAAATACCTTTTGCTGCAGCAACAGTGTCTTTTTTTTTTGCTCGAATTATATTTTTAATTCCTCTATTTTTGGAGAATGATGGTCTGCTCTTCCATGGTCAAATACGCTGCTTTGGATTTGTCCATGTTTGTGTTTGGTCAGAACTACAGACTGTCAGTCAGGAATCTCCGAGCGCCACCTCTTGTATGTGAACGTGCATCCATCTTCAGTGGAAAGGTCTGGGATAAGTTAGTGAGTTGATAGGAGAAGGAGGACCTCTGCAGAGTTTTCACATCTTTTATGAGGTACATTAACATTTTACAGCGATCTGAATAAGCCTCAGTTTGCTATGACTACTCTCCATGGTCCACTACAGCAGACCTTTATTATTTGGCCATATGTGGCTGAGTTATTTTGGACAAAGAAAAGCATTTGTATATAATAAACCCCAAGCGTTTGCATCAGGGTCACGCTTCTGATTTTTCCACCTCATTTGAGAACTTGGAGCATCTTCCATTTCAGAAGGAACACATTTTCAGATTTATTAGTTTATTGATAGACAGATCTCAATGTTAATCTGGCTCTTCTTGCATTCTTATTCCTTTGTGGCTTTCAATTTGGCTTCAGATGCATTTACTGTGTTGCAAACAATTGCAATTGTGTTTGAAGAGGAAGTAGAAGTATTTATTTACCTCCAGGTAAAAGATGCTAAAGTTTAATCCTAGATGTGCACAATTGCTTTTCCATAAGTAGAAAAAGTTGCAATGCTGCAAAATGCATCTGGAGGAAGAAGGCACATGTACCCTCGGCGCTACATTGCATGCCGCAAATAAGCGGAAGTGCAACAAACGTTTAGCGTAAAAGTTCATCTTGAGTGTGACCTTTAGCCTAAAAGTATCAAAACATTAATGTAGTATTTACTTTGTCTTTGGGTTTTCTGCATCCAGACATGTCAATGCAAATTGTTTGCTTCCCAGTAAATCTTTGTGCAAACTTCCAAACTCAAAGAGAAAGCGAGGCTCACTTAAATATTTATATAGAGCACGCTGTTTCTTCTGCATGAGCTGACTCTTCAAGATGAGATACAGTTAATTCTAGCAGAAAAACATGGCTTATTAATATGTGTATAAAATAAATATTTAAATTCGCCTCTCAGTTGTGTCTGACACAGGGGACAGGTGATGTAAGCTTTAACAGAATGAAGGAATATAAGTCTGTAAAGGAAGTATCCTTCCATCTGTACAAGCAGTTTCTCATCTGAAGTGCTTTGACATTTCGACAGACACTATGTGCTTTGTATAGCTTAAGCCCAAATCTGCAGGGCATCTTGTTGGCAGAAGGCATTTGATTTGGCTAATGTAAAGCACAGTTGGGGAGCCAAGGGTCTTCCCCGGTGTGATTTAGAAAACCTCCCATACGGCTTCTAATCCTCTTGATTTAAGGGCAAGTTAAAACATTTGCCATTAACATGTTTCCAACTGCTGTCTGATAAAACCTATAGTTTACTAGAAACAAGGTTGTTTTTCACTGAGTGGAGTGATGAGTCTTACGAGTACTCTGGCTCTCACCCTATAACACAACCAACTGCAACATTTATTTTTCCAGTCTTTTATGCAGTCCCAAGCAGCCTGTAATGAGCGATAAGAGACTTCATTGAATCTATATTGAGGGAATGAACAGTAGGATCTGCATAAAATAAGATATGAGTCTAGAATAAGCTATATACTTGGCATAAATATGCACAGAGCTCTGGTTTTACACATGATGCAGGTTTTAAAGAGAAAAAATGCAAATATATAGATACTTGTTGGTGGTTAAACAGAAAATGTGCTGGATGAAGGTCAGGCGTTACCTGGGAGGCAGCCGGCCGGATGAGTGGCAGGTGAGTGGACACTGGTCACAACATGGCCAGAGGCAACTTCTTCCTGTCACCAATCTTAAAATTCTGAAAGGTGGCTGGCCATCTGGCCAGGCCTGCAGGCTTCTCTGGGTTTGCCTGACCAAAATATAGCAAAATAGTTTGCTTGATCCTGCTCATCCCAGGAGAACAAGATGGCATCCCTTAGTTAACCTTTTTTTACAAGAAATTAATCAAACGCATTAGAACTTTAGATCATGATCAGATAGCAGTGAAATATTTTAGATGATTCTACTCTCCAGACAAAACAAGCTCAAACTCAACGAAGGATTATCTATGATGTAAACAAGTGAATGTTTATTTTTTTTCCCTACATTGTAAAAATAAAAAAAAGTTAGTATGATGCAATTTGCCCTTTTTTCCAGTAAAAAAAAATTATTTAAGAAACAATTTGCTAAAGAAACAGTTCAGCTGTATGTTGAATGATTACTGATCAATCAGCAATGACAAATGAAAATCTTATTAAAATGACTTCATGTTAAACGCTTTATGAAAATTAAAAAGGAAAAAAAAAAACTGACATCATGCAGAATATCTTGAATTTGTGAAAGTTACTTATTTAACGGTGCATTTCAGTGCCTGAACCAGCAGTTAAAATAAATAAATAGAAATATTTATTCCTCTCGCATCCCTGCTCATGTTTGATGAGAGGTAATGAGACTGCTTCAGTTAGAATTTTTATACAGGAGTTGGAGTGTGATTTGAGAAAAGAAGCATAAATCCTGTTTAATCTGAATTTTACTTTGCATTTTGTGACTTATGTAAGGTAGCAGTGAAGGATTTTTTATTTCTCTAATCCTGCTACACTGTCCTTTAATGAACTCCTCAAAGTCTTTACTCCCCTCAGCTGCTTGAACTTTAAATCCAGGCATTAAGATAAACATACAGTAAGAGGACATTCTACTTCACGGTACTTTTGACCATGACTTGACATTACTACCCTCTTTTCTACTTTTTACGCACATTTCTTGCACTAATACTCTTTTCTACAAAGTAAATTCTGCAGTAAAGTTTTCACATTTCTCTCTCAGTTGTTTCCCCATTTGGGTCATTTAAAGTTTTAGGCAGAGTCGTCATATCCTTCTTGTGGTAATTACAGCAAGTCTGTCTCCTGTCTGTGCCCCCCCCACCTTGTCCACTAGACTTATGTCTCCTTACCCCTCCATCCCTAGACACTTACCTCGGCTCCCCTGGTTTAGCTGATTAGACCCCCTGCTGTAGGGTACAGGGGTGTGGTTTTACAGGTTTATGATGGTCTTTCCAGCCTTATAGAGTTGCTTCACTGTGGAAAGCTGGAGGTCTTTCAGCCAATAGATTCATGGAGATTAGTGACCAGTCCTCTTGAGAGGCAGCAAACGGATTGCGTAAGCTTCAGTGAGTCTTGGTTGATGCAAACAGATTGGTTTTAAATTTAAATTGCCTTGAATAGCACAGTTTGCTACAATACCAGCAGTAGTACAGTACTGTGCCTCTTTAAGTTGTACTTTCTTTAAAGTACTGTAACTGCATGACATGTGCTACTTGTCTGACATTCATGTAGGTGCATCAGTGCTGAAAACAATTTAGTCAATGTCACATAGGAAATGTAGTTATGGGAAAGGGATTAATCTGCATAATCTTTCTGATGTATACCACATGTGAGGTCTGATGTCATATGTTTGTTCAGGATTTAACCAGGATCTGATAAACCTTCCTGTAGTTATTCCAGGGGTTGCCAACTCCGATCCACGACAGTCCTGCAAGCGATGGCAGTTTGTTTCCCTGCTCAGCTATGGGGGTAGAAACAGACACTTTGACTGTTTTAGTACAAGATTAAAGCACAAATACAACTTTTAATGCTCTCAAATCTACCAAATGTTCTTTATCTATGGCAGAATAATTTGCTCATACTCCAACACCCCTGACACACATCAGACTTATTTAGCAGATTTATGTGGAGCTTGGCATCAAACTCTGCACAAGTCTGCTAATCACCCATTGATTAGAGTCAGGTGTAGCAGCAGGTAAGCTCCCAACTCTTGCAACACTGTGCCGGTCTTGGACCAGAATTGGCCACCCCTACTGGATGCTAATGCTACCTGCATGCGTGTTTCTTCAGTTCTTCAAAAAGGTTGCTAAACATTACTTTAAGTGTATGTCTGTGGCAGATCTTAAAAGGTGGAATGGCTTGAGTAGTTTGTAGCTGTTTGAAACTGCTGGCCAATGCTAATTATGTGGGGTTGTATGAATAAAACTAACACAACAACTGAGGAAAAGATTAACTCGCCTTTAGATTGAATGTACTTTGCACCTTCTGGAAGTTTTTCATGCAGTATGGCATTTTAGTAGTATTGTTGAAGTTTAAAGTATATTTTTGAATGATATCAAATCAGATTGGAGGTGACTGAGTGAGTGAATATGGTTGCATGAACACAGTGCTTGTGTTTGAAATGCATCTCGTAGTTTGAAGGAAAGGAATTTAAGATTAAAACATGAGATTTTATATACAAGTTTGAAATTATTAATTGAAAGCAAGAGGATATTCCAATTAGATATATTGACATAGCTGGGAGCATGGTAAGTCAGTGGAATTTGATTAAATTCAGATTGTTTGAAAGTGATATTTTGCTCCATGTTTTAAATTGGGACTAAAGATGATGCATGAGTCAAGTCAGGTAAAAACCTATTTCAAGGAAGCTAACACTAGCACTAAGTGTTTGTCTTCTCTGTTCTTCCCCATGGCTTCACACATAAAGATGACCACAACTTCTTTGACCTCTGATTGTAATGCCAAAGGGAAACATAATGTGCACTCAACTGTCCGCCTTACTGCACTGTAGACCAAGGTTTTTTTTGTTTTTTTTTTTGTCTAAATGCAGGGTTTTTTTTTCTTCAAGTTACAAGTTGTCTTTTGAAATCTGGTGATGTGTTTTCCTTTTATTCAGACTAAAGATGCAGATAAAGGCATCAAAAGATCTGTGGTTGGAGCTGGTTCTTTAAAACAATTTGGTGTAAAAAATGCTTTAAGAGAAACATGCAAAGCCAAATACCACAGGCGTCTAGAATTTCTGTCTGGATCTCTTTAAGATGTACAGTAAGAATAAAAATGAGGTGCAGTGAAAGCTTTGCTAGAAAGCTAGCATGATTAAAGAGTGGAGTATCAACTGTACACTTTTCATGCTTTTAGGGATCATTTAGTCATTTTTGATTGTGAACATTTTACTTTTAATTACACATCCCTAATAAATAAATAAATATATATGTATAAAATTGTAATTATTTTCCATGCCGCTTTGTGACGTTGCAACTGCGATTTGCTACATCATCCCTGTCTGTGGCCAAACCTATCCCTCGCATGAGTTACCACAGTCGCATGCTAGAAAGCAAATATTCTTGAACTGATTGACCCTGAACGAAAACAACAAAGACTAAATCCACTCCATGTACAAGTTCAATGTGTATGACCCCATTTTATTATGGTCAATACAACACCTTCATGGCTAAATGTAAGCTTTTCCATTTTATAACAGGTTTGAATTTTTAGATTTCTGAGCAGCTTGAAAGAAGGTGGTTGTGATTTATGTTGGTGAGAACTGTTTGGAGCATCATCTCACTTTTGCTTTAGGGAATCAGATGGAAAGGGGCGTTTCTGCGAATGTGGGGAATCCCAAACCTTTTATAGCAGCTGGGAATAAAGAGTCCTACCTCAGGTGATGCTTGTAAACACTTTGTCTGCCAAGGTGGGAAACAGAACCAGTTCCTACTGGTTTCAGATAATTGGTGCGATCAGAGTTGCAGCTGTCAGATGCGATCAAACAAACAATCAGAGGCACCGTTTGCTACAAAGCATGCCAGACAAATGCTTGGGCCCCTTAGTGCTTCCCAATGCTGACTTGTTACAGAGCAGTAACATTGTGCAGAGTTCACTGTGCACAATGTTGGACTGGAGCAAACCTCACAAATAATACCTGCCTCCATCTCCTTCGGAGAGGTGCATCCAATGAAAGAGATAATGTAGTCTTGGGTCTGGTGAACCTGGGTTAAAGTCCCCCAGTGTGCTTTTAGATGTGGACTGCTCTCCAGTGTTGGAACATGGGAGCCAACTGGTCTCTAGTACATCTAGAGATGGATCACATGCAGAGTCAAATCTCTCAATTTGGACGAATAACGTAAAAATGATCATTATTATTATAATAATTATGTTGTTAAAGCAAGATACTAGGCGCTTTCCGACAGATGAGTTATAGGAACGCAGTTGTAGGCACTGTCCTTCTCCAGGAGAATAAAGTATAGTCTATTCTATTCTAAAGAAAGGAAAGCACAACGCAGACAAAAGGGATGATGTTGTGTAAGAAAAAAAACGGTCTACGTCTTAAAAGGTTATAGGAGCGGCTAAAGGTTCAAACAGTTGCAAAGGGCCTACTGTCACTTTCTGACCAGGAACTGAGTTCCTCACTCATTTGATGGCACAGTGACATTTATTATGTACATTTCTGGAGCCGTTGCAGACCTTATGCATTCCAATGCCAAGAAACTTCACTTTACACCTTTTTCCCAGGACACCATGTTACATTGCAGCCTAATTTTGCTTTACATACCATGTCACATGTAGTGGGACACGTATATCACCACAAAAATAACCAAAAAACCATCCTGGCCACCCCACAGGAAATATTCTGGCAACACCACTGGAGCTGATTGTATACAGCACAACTTTGATTTGAAAATGAAGCTGCAAGGAATTCTACAGGCTGTAAATGTTGCATGATTGCATACAATCAGACCTAAATGTTGCCCAGATTGCATTGCATATAGATTCCCACCACTTAATCGAGAAATGCGCTGCATGAATGACTCCCTGCAGACATGTTAAAAGCCTCCCTGTGATCATTAATCAAATTAGCAGCGTTAGGGTCTGATATTATGAAATGAATTCATCCTATTCTTGCGAGCAATTATCGTCACACGTTACATGATGTAATTTCATCAGCCTTTCAAGGCAGTTCTTTATCCGTCTTCCTGAGCCTGCTGGATAGAAGTTGGCAAATCGTGAAGTCTTAACGCAAGATGAATGTTTTACTTTCTAAACATCTGCTACATTTTCATCAGCCATTGAATCTCATCAATCATGAATCTCAAGCATGTTATTGGCTCATCCTGAGGGAAATTCCCACTTTGCAAATGAAACGGCACAGTACTTTCAGGTGAATGAGGAAATTATTCATGTGTACCTCTGCTACATGCCAACACATGATTGCTGCTTTAGCTTTTTAAAACTGGAACCAACTTTGCAAAAAGTCAGAACTCTTCTGTTGTTTTGTTAACACCAACGTAACCTTTATGGGCCAGTTCAAAGGACAAACAAGCATCAATGGTGGAAAGTGTCCAGTCTAGACAATTACATTTCTAACTTCTATTTATGGTTGTGTGTAAGTCGCCTGGATCGTATGTTGATCTAATGTTTAATGTGTCCCTAAAGCGCCCAACTGAGTGGAAACCTCTTTACTTGGCAGCTGTGAGAGTGAACAATTTGATCCTTTTTTTTTTAAATCTTCACAGCCTCTAGGTTGTTCTTCAACAATGCCTTTTGTCTGCCACATTCTGATGACAGAACATTAAAGGACAAGCTTATAGTTCTGTTTTTCTATAAAGTATCTCTCTTACACTGCTTGCAGTAAGCATGAAGAGCACCAAAGTATTTTTTGTCACAGTGGGACTCTGGGTCTATCCATCATCCCTGTCAGTGGCCGAACTGAACCCTCGCATGAGTTACCACAGACACATCTGCAGAAAATATGCCATGAAATTGTGAGGTTCCTTCACCAGCAGTGCCATCTGCCCCCCTCCCGCCTTCAAAACCCTCTCTCCTGCCATCCTCTGGGGCTCCATGTCAGTGCTGTCTTATTGACAAGTTGGCAGTTCTGTCTCACTTCCATGAGCGAGATTTTTGTGTCTTTGCCAGCTAGTGTGGACTTCCACATGGCTCTGAAAGCTCATGAGTTTAAAAAGCTGGCACAGGTAAGGACTTATGGTAAAGTCATTCCAGTTTGTCCTGTATTGTTTACATCCATATGAACTCGGATCTCAGTGGTTTCAGTGGGTTTTTTTTTCTTGGCACTCTCATTTAATTCTTCCTCCTATTGAATAACTTGGAGGCAACACTATGTCCAGTTCCAGTGCCATTTTGACATGATTACTAATGTGTACCATCAACTCTATTTATAACTGTGACCTGTAAGAGAACATGGATTTATTTTTAACAGGGTAATCTGTCATACTTTGTATTTAATACTATTTAAACACATTTGGCACATCATTAAATGCTAAATATAATCTATGACAAGTCTTGACTACAAGCAGACAAGTATGTACGAAGATTTTCCACCCACCTAAAGTCACAGGAAGTAGTTATCTTTCAGTTGGCTTTGTGTAAATGAGTATATGTTGCTATATTGCATATATTTTATAGCAAGAATACCTTTTTAGATGTGCAAGCTGTCAGTTTCTTTGGCACTACATTGCTCCCTACCATCAGAGATGGAGGCTTCTGAATGGAGTACTGCTACCAAACACGATGGTTCAGATCCTATCAAGTCAAGTGGCAACTATGATTTGTAAACAATTTTAACATTTTCTATTCGAAATTATTCAATATTTTATTCATAATATTTATTGATACTTTAAACTGCATTTACACACATGGATTTCTTGAAGAGTTCCTGACCACTTACAAAGATGTCCTACACAGAATTATAGTGAATAGTTATTCATTATTTAAAATTTTTTTTTAGCCTGTGTCCTGTAGTTTAGAGACATTTTTGATGGTTCAGAAGTATGCAAAGATTTTCTGAATCTTTTTGATTTCAAAAAGAAAAATATATAAAATCTGACTCTAAACTTTCTTCAATTTCTTTTTTAACCTTTTACCTGTCTATATTCCTGAAGGAAAAAATTATGCGGTACTTCTGTAAACATCTAAAAAAGTGTTTAAATAAAATAACTAACTTGAAAAATAATTTGTAACTATTTTAACTCATTAGTTCTTTGTCATATTCGGTCTTTCATTTCTATCCTATCATTGGGATTCTCCCCATGAGAATCTTTGTTTTGGCTCAAGCACAGGGCTGCTGAAAATAACTGATATTCTAATGTAGAGTAATTGAATAATGGTTCCAGATAATGAATTTAATACATTTGACATAAGAATTTCTTCTTATACAGACAGTTACTATCTAATCAGAGATCCTCAGGCTAAAGTTGCCAATAACATGTTGCACAAGTCTCCAAACCAATGGGGAGTAATGGGTGGAAGGGGGAGAAAAAGAAATAAACAACCACTAGTTATTTTTCCTGCTAGCAATTGAAAGATGGGGAGCAAGAAAGAGGGATTGAAATGAAACAATCCTCCTCTTATGTCAAATCAGATTGGAACATTCTTGCCATTTCACATCGCCCAGCCTATATTATTTGAGAGGCTCAGGAAAGCCAATCTCCTCTTGCTGCAGGCAGTATGGAGGGTATGATGTGAGCTCAAGCATGGCCAATTCAATGGGTGAGGGGGGGAGGGGGAAGGGAGGGGGGGGGGGGGGGGGGGGGGGGGGGGGGGGGGGGGGGAGGGGGGACGGGGTGGGGGGGGAAACCCCCCCCCCCCCCCCCCACACACACACACACACACACACCTCACCGTGCCTCTGTATGTGAATTCTATAAGAATATTTGCCCTCATACTTATCAAGGTTACGCATTTGTATTATTTCTTCCTAAATGGTCTGTGTTTTTATCTGGACCCTGAGATTTCCAGGATACATGCCTCACTGCTCAGGTGTCTCACCTCATAGGGCCTTGGCCTCCCCCACTGCTGGTTTTCTCTGCCCTGGAGCACGGAGGTATAAAACACTCTGGCCAACCTCAAAAATTGGGAAAATCCAAATTCACTGTCTGAACAGATAATTCTCATGCTTATTTCTCTCAAGTGTTTGGTATTTTTTTCTAGTCACTATGGACTTCTGTTACAGAGCTTTATGGAGTGATTTCCACTTCGTAGTGTGATGTGTTGTAGTTTATGTGCTTTTTGTCATCATGTCTACGTTTTGTCTTCTGACTAACAGGCTCTTGGTCATTTAAATAAATCAGACAGTCAAAAACGGTCTGCATTATGGACTGCTTTATGTAAAGCTAGTTAGGGCATATATTGTTTTTGTGTAACCACATTGGATTTCATGGGGAACTCAGTGAAATGGCTTTATTTGAAAAGTGTTTTCTGTTTGGAAACTTTAAATTATCTCCATCAAACCCATGTTTCACACAAGTTATTTGTTTTTCTATCACAAGCTTGTAAATGTTTTAAAAGTCTGTTGATCTCCTGTTAAACTTGGAAAGCTTAACGTGGAAAATGTTTGTGCCCAGTTGAGTGAATGAAGAAATTCTCCACAAAATGTTGGCTGACTTTTTTAAATCACTACTAACATGACATCCACTCTTTGATTTTTTTAAAAACAGCCAAACAAATAACCTCCTCTCTCCACCTTCAGCATTTGATGCCTTTGAACTGGGAAAGCACAGGTTTGTCATAGCTGAGATTGCCCCCCCCCTCCCCCCATTCCCTGCAGCTGAAGAAACTGCAGTCCACTTGTTGCCACAATTCTTGTCTACACCTGTCAGTCAAATTCTTAGAGGTGTCAGTGTGTGTTCAGTCCTTTCCCTCAAAGCAATGCTCACTTCCACCTCCCTTTATATCATTCTTATGGCCTTTTCTACACCCCCACCACAGGTCCCCACACCTCCTTAGTGACTAATTTCAGGAATGCTCAGACAGGTGAAAGGCCAGCTATCTTAACAACCCACCGAAGACCAATAAAGTCTGCTTTGCTTTCATATGTTCAGTTCGTCTGTGCTCTATTCTTATTTCTGTCTCTGGCGCTGCCTTGATGTCGTAATGCAGTTTTGCTTTAGTTCTCTTTTGTTGGCTTGTAAATTCCAATGAATGCTATGTTATTTATATATA
>JBAMHX010000024.1:4997405-5014123 GCA_037177515.1 Pseudomugil tenellus
TGTGGTTTGTCCTCTTCACTCACCCTCTGTTTTGGGGGGCTTGATTTGGTTTTGGGGGGGGGGGGTGTTTTTTTTTTTTTTTTTTTTTTTTTTTTTTTTTTTTTTTTTTTTAAACACTTGGTGCAGCGAGTGATGTTGACGTTTTAGTTCTTGATAACCTGAATGTAGGTTTAGGTTTTTAGTGAGTTATCTGTTTGATCAGACTGCACTATATGCAGTATATTCTCTGCTGCTTCCTCAAGATTGTGTTTGTTTTTTTTTAATCCAGCCTTGCACACCCACACCCTCCTTTTTGAAGTTTAAGTTTTGAATAAAAATGTTGCCGTTATTACAGTCGGATTTAAGAAAATACATTTCCCCAATGTACATAGAGCTGCTTTATATTCAGTTTTTCTTTGATACCAGAGCTCAGGCTCCTGTAAACCAAAAACACACATTTCATATTTTATGAATCTGCTCCCTATGGTTACCTTTTTGGTGATTTGCTGAGTCGACACCAGTGCAAAAACATATTTTGCCCTTAAGACCAACAATTGATGATGATCATTAATGAACCTCTTCCATATCTAATTACAAAAAGTAACTTGAGGGGCCCAGTCAGTGTTAACTCTGTAAGCATTTGCCACACTGTAGAATCCAGTATTCAGCATATTATTTGATTTATGGATCGACTTTCATAAAGATTTCTATAGAATTAACGATGGAGCAGAAGCCCAGAAGCAAAAAAACAGTTTTATCCAAGAGAAAAGTGAGAAGTTTGCTGATTGTGCAGTGACAGATAAATGGCTGCACCTTCTCCAACTCCTGTGTATCAGAATCCTGCAGTTCCATCTCATTCACGCAATGTTTTACTTTCATTTACTGCAGGGATAAGTTCTACTAGGGTCACAGTGTGGAGACAGAGGTAAATATGCAGTAGAAATGCAGGAAATTATTTGTTTAAAAGTACTTTTTTATGATAAAGATGCACATTTAGTCACTTCAGACCCATCTTGATAAGCTAATAGTAAAAGAAATGTAGAAGAATTTAATGTATTAGCTTAATTATCTTGCTCTTAATTAATGTCTAGTTAAAGGTCCGACCATAAGGCTCCTAAAATGTCTTTCTGACTTTAGTAAACTATCTGCTAGGCTGATGTCCTTACATCAGGGAAATGTTTAGGCTGTGACCTTGTTGTAGTCGAAGAACAGAACCCAGATTGACACACGTGACTAAAAGCCTTAAACAAAGCTGCTCTATCTGACTAGGGAGAATAGTTCCAGACTTTTGTGTGACGACAGATCTCTGGAGAGATTCCCCCCGGGTTATAACCTTGTACCATGTCTGTATGTCTTAATATATTGTCCCTTCTTGTTTTAATGTTTAATGTATGTTTAACTTCTTTTATTCTATATTACATTTTATATCCAATCTCAATCTAAAGAAACCGGTGTCCTTGTCCTTGACAGAAATATAGGTCATCTACAGAACATATCTGTTTTTTTGAGCCCATCTTGCCCAAATATTTTTTATATTACAGAAGTATTTACACATTTCACTACAAGCTCAAGGAAGAAGTTGGCTTCCTAGTAACATCCCGTATATCACTTGAAAGTGTGTCATGTTGTGCCTGTACATAATGTGCCAGACTGAAAAATGTAGATAGGGATGGAGGGGAAGGAGACGAGGCCCTAGGCTACCCAAGGAGGGTTGGCATGCTGCTGGCCCACAGAGATGCCCACCTGGCTGGCCTTGGCTCCTGCTCAGGTTGAAGGGGAGATAAGCCCTGAGAGACAGCCTTTATCCTCTCCATGCCCCTCGAGGCCTGAGAGCATCTGGAAAGGAGGCAGAGTTTTATCAGCCTGATAAGCCCACGCAGGAAATGGTGGCTCCGGGACCAAACTGAACAGGAAGAGACAAGGTCAGCTCGATTAAGCAGTCTGGGATCTGGTTTGTCAAAGACCTGTCTATTTTTATTTATTTATTTTTTTTAAAGCGAAAAGGTCCAGCTGGTAGAAATATGTGGGGAGTTATCACTTTATGTAAGATGTCTCGAACAATAGAAGGAATTTGCAGTTTAATTATTTTTTGGAGTCCTAGTTAATTGGAAGTATAAATTTTATTTATGTTGTCTTATCACAACATATAATTGTAGCTACTATGAGTTATATCCACAAAACAACACCTTTTCCTCAGCTTGTGGAGACAATTCGGGATTATTCTAAGAACAGTGAAGAAAATGATACCTGGTGTGCTTGCCATACTTTTATCTGTCTAAGCTGGTTCTGTAAGATACAAAATGTTCACTTTGAATACTAATTAAAATCTTATATTCTGGTTTGTGAAATGTTGGGTCAGTTTAACATCTAGTGTTGTCATTTTTGCCATGAGAGGCTCTAAACTCAGCTCATATTTTCATATCTGCTCTGACCTAAAACCGAAGTGAAATTCAGAGAGAAACTAATCGATCTATGGTAGCCAAATTCCACTTGGGGTTTTCTTTCTGTAAGCTGCTAAAGAACAGCGAGTATTCTTGGAGAGACAGAATGAAGATCCATAGATTTGCTTCTGCTCCTGCCAAAGCATTTATAATTGTATCTAATCATTTGGGAGTTTCTATTCCTGGAAAGAGACAAAGCCACACATATTTGAGGATTATCCTCTAATGATTGATAGTGATTTTGTCTACAGTTGTTGTGAATACTTTCAGACTAGGTATTTCCTCTGGAAATGTGTGCACCATACAAAGCAGTGCAGTTGATAAGGTATGAGAGATTTTTTCTTTTTCTTTTCAATACCGTAACAATTAACAAGAAATGACACAGAATCCTGCGAAGGCTAACACATGCTTGTGTTCCCATACACATGTTTCACTGTAATTAATTATCAAATTAGAAGTTGTCATAGAGCTACCATCACATTCAGAAAGCTTTTATCCACTTTTTTCAGATTTGGAATTGGAGCCAGAAAAATCTGTCTTTGAGCCAGACAACTGGAAGCAAAGAGACGGATAATAGTGATGAGACAGAGAAGTAGGTATTGGCTGACAGGCAATCTGTGATCATTGCATCAGAGATGACGGCTGAGGAAATGAGCTAAAGCAGCAGTCTGTATTTGATCCATGAAGTATTGCACCTCCAAAACAGGATAAATTGTATCTGGTATCTGTTCTCATGCTTTCTTTTGGCCCTAGCTGTCTGCAGCTACGCCAGCAGTTTCCATAGTTTCCACCTCTCAGGTGAACAGGCTTACATCTTGAACCTTTTCTCGCATTGTGTTCAGTCATGTGGATAGTCCATGTTCTGACTGCTGTCCAGTTTCCCTCGTTTTGCTGTAAAAATGTGTTGATAGAAACTCAGTCCATTGACAAACTATGATACGAAAAAACCTGCAATTTAAATTTAAATTTAATCAGACATTGATCAATGGAATATATACAAAAAGATTAACCAGTTAAGTTCTATGTGAAATTTTAGATAGTATGTGTTGCTGTAGATTTATATTTTTATTTCTCAGCTCAGAAGGGATATATAATCCTTCCAGCATGTTGGTTTCGTCTTCTGCTTGCCTGGAAAATCTACAATTGGTGGCAATCGAAAGCACATAACACATAACTTGCCATTGTTGTGTGTTGACAAATTGCAAACAGCATTTTTTCTGATTTATATTTTTAGGTAACATATTGAATTTAAAAATTCATCATCGTCCAAGTAAATGTTTGTGCATAGAAAGAAAATAAATGGAGGTTGGAAAAAAAGGCACCGTGTCGAATTTTGTTTATGTTCTTGGAAATACATTTATTCATTAATTACAGATTAGCCCCTTTAGCAAAGTTTCCCATCTTGGAATTCTGCAGTGGATTTCCTATCAACCTGTAAAGGCAGAGATTTCCGCCTGGCTTTCCCCCTACACTACCTCCCAAACTACCGTGTTAGAGTATAAACTGCATAAATAGTTCAATTAAGCTGAAGGGGACAATCTTGCCTCGTAAAATTTTTTCCACGGGTGATGCTGTTGACCCACTCAGAACTCGCATCTGATAGTTCTGCTGCTTTACAAAGACCTGAACAGAACCTGCTTTCCTAAAGAATAAGACATTAAAACACTTTTATAGATTACATTTGTTCTTAGGTTCTTATTAAACATATGTGAAAGAAAACTGCTTAGATACGTTTTAAATAAAAATCAGACTAATATCAGTATTCTTTTGATGATTGCTAGGAGAGAAAAACTCTGCAGGTTCTTTATTCTTCCCCTCAGGAACATTTGCCCAGGCTGCTTTGTAACGGTGCATCTATAAATTGTTTTTCTTGTTTTGGTTTGTCTGCAGGAGATTTGCTTGCTCTGTAACTTGAGAAGGTTGAGGATTGAATATGACGGGTAAGGGATTAATATACCTTCTCCTTTTACTTTGTAAGTAGAACCACGGCTTGTACTTCATCAAAGGGTTATCTCTCATAGGCTAACATTAAAATGCTTTCACAACAATTTCAGATGGCATGTTTTGAAAATTATTTATCCATAGAAGGTTTTCTATTTTATTATGACTAGGGTTAAGTTTGTTTCAGTTCGTTGACATAAATTTGTTTAGTTTTCCATCTTCTCTCCATTTTTTGGGAACATTTGTTAGATGATTAGTTTGCTACTGAATGATTTTTTTTTTAAAAAAAACCTTCACCACAATTTTAATTGACATTATATATATATATATATATATATATATATATATATAGATATAGATATATACATATATAACAATTTATAATGCTGTCAAAAAGTTCTGTACAACTGAGGAGACATTAGAAGAAAGTCAGTGAAACTATCGGGGAAGGTGCTATCTGAAAAAATTCCTTCCAAATAATTTACAGAACTTCTGGCTGAGTTGGAGGCTTCAGTCGGCACCATGAGCTGCCATCTGCACTTGGCTTCATTGATGACTTACTGAAAGAGACAATAGAGGGGAAAAACTGCTTTTATCAATAGAACATATGTGTCTGAAATTCTTTTCCTTAAAGAGAGTTGAAGGATATTTCTCTTGGTAAACAATGTGGCAGGTTTACTGCAGATATACTGCTGCAGTTTCAACCATCTGATGACCAAAAAGGGTCTTTTCCTGAGAAACAAAAACAAACATATGTAATCTCTGCTTGTTGAATGCATTGTGGAATGCAGCCACAAATGATGACATGAAGATGTTTTGTTTGACACTCGTACTGCAGCCATTTTGCATTTTCATGCTCTCCGCATCGTAACCGGTGCTGGTTGAAGTGATGTAACCAATGCTTCCCGTTATAAAATCAATATAAAAAAAATCAATACAGTTTGCATGTTGTATTAACCTGCTCTCAAGCCATTTCACTGTTTTTGGTCAATTATTCAGAAAGTTTGGGGGATATAGTGAGTTCAGTATTAGTCTCAGTTCTGCTTTTGTAGCTCTTTGGCTACATTACTCCAACTAGAGGACTGTAAATTTATTTGAATCACTTTTTTTTTTTTTCAAATCTTGTCCAGCATAAAGGCGGGCAGAATGGTTATCTGTCCACTGTGTCATGCTGAACAAATTTATTCTGTCAAGAGGAACTATATCTATATTCGTGTATACAAAGTTCCTCTTGATGATCTGAATTGTTTTATTTATTTTATTTACATCTTAGTTCGACAGTCTCAATGTATTGCTGGACACGACCGGAGAGGACAGACAAAAAGGATAAGAAAACAATAGAAAAGGAAAGAGAACACGAACAGAACATTAAGAAGAGACAGAAACACACCACAAACAAAAGAATGCAATCTAACCACCCATACTTTGCCATCCGTCACACCTGTACAGAAATTAAGGGGGGAAAAAGGATCTCATGAGCTCCCACAGAGTAAATGAATATGAATAAGGAAGAATGGCTGCTACTGAATAATCCTAAAAGAGATGGAGAACGTACGGAGTGAAAAGTGCTCACAGGAAAGTGAAGATGAATCACATTTCCTTTTTGAGCTCATTTGGTGAAATATGTGAATACGCTATCACATTTAATCTTATTCATTAATCAAAAACTAGAAAATGCAGTTTATTGGAAGCGGGGACCACTGAGGAAACGTACGAAATCTAAAAAAAAAAAGTGGAATTTTTATCCAAAGTTAAGCTGAATAAAATATTAAAGAGAAGTGACTATTAACCACTGCACAGGGAATCGAGTCAGCTTTGAATTAATTTAACTCGCAGGTCCTGAATAGTTTTGCATATGGGTGGGGGGCCGGTGGATGGGTACTAGATGAAACTGCTACAACCTCTGCTTACAAGTTGGATGTCTGACAAATGGTTACTGATGCAGTACAAAGCAAGTAAACTGCTACTTGACTGAATGAGATCTCTGGTCAGCTTTTGTTGCATGTGTGCTCTTGGTTTAATCTGTGAATTTTAGTCATCAAGCTTCCTAAATCTGCCTGCTGCTACTCTTGGAGCTGCATAAGCAAGCACCTTTAGCTTCTGCTTGGGATTTCAGAATGTAGCTGTTTGAAACATTTTCACTAGGAATTTGGATAAGTCCATCTCTGTTTTTATCCATTCTTATGGTATTATTTTACTTTTCCATAGATGTCAGGTGGTCACGGAATGGAATATTACGCTCCTTAAATCTCCTGAGAGCCATCTGAGGATCTACTGTCTGTTCTGGTGTCTGGCTTAGTCATCAGAGGATAAGCATGAAAGCCCGATTGTAACTGAAGAGTGCAGCTGAACGGAGCTGCGTGATGCACAGCGGGATGATAAATAGAGTGATATCCTGGGGAGCGATGAGCAGTCTGACAGTTCATGTCTGGAGTTGGGGCACTTGTCTTCCCACTGAACCCTAATAATCTATCTTCTTTAACTTGCAGCTCAGACCCCTGCTCACCTCCGCTGATCATTTCAGCTTTTTAGTGCAGGCAGTGGGTTGCTCAGGTAAATAATCCACACTCGGGTGCAAAATATCCCGGTCTAAGTGCTCATTATCCTTTGAATAGGAGTTATTTTGTTATGTTCAAGCTGTTGATGGGGTGTTTTTTTTTTTTTTTGTTTTTTTTTTTACTCATGCCTGCTGATGTGTGCTTGTGTGATCCGACACAGGAGGCCAGAGAACGATGTGTCTCATCTGGTTTCAAAGATCATTAAGCTGCTGTTAAGCGAATCCAGGCAGAAAAAGAAGTCATTATGGTTCATAAGGACCATCACTCGCCCTTTCTTTGGATCCAACTAACACATCATTATCATCTTCTTTCTGGATGCAGACTCCATTCAGGCGCATTAAAGAGCATTTAAAATGTTTCATTTGCTTCTGCTCCAGGGGATTTGGTTTAAACCAAATTCTTGAATTGCCAGCTACAGATACAGAGTGACAATTGTTTTTTGATGATATAACTGGCTGTGGATGAGAAATACTTTCATTACCAGTCTGTTGGTGGTTTCCCTTGTAAATAATTAAATATTTAATGAGCTGAAAAAGCAAAAGCTGATTTTTTCCATATAAGCTAAATTAAAACTCTTGAAATGATTTAAGAGTTTTAATTTATGACACTTATTTTACACTTACTTTACTGTATTTTTATACAGCACATAGAAGAAAACAAATCAGTTTTTATCTATAGCTTTTTGGATTAAAATAAAATTTTGTAATGATAACTGACCATTTAAAAATTGGAGTTTTATTTATTTATAGTTTGTCAATGAACCGTTAACTGCCTGACTCTAAGGTAACTCATCCCTTTCTTTTCTTCTGGAAAATGTTTAATCTTAAAAGTTTTCTCTTTTGTAATTAAATGTAGATGTCTGGCATTAGTCACAGAGCACACATACAGTAGATGCTGTACACACAGACACACAATGACAGTTCAAAGGAGAGGTGAGCTGGAGTTAATGGAGATAAATTACGTGGTATTCCCTCCCGTGGCAGCTCGTCGTCATTGACGCTTCCCAGATTCCGTTCCACATCTCCACGTCTTCATCACACTGAAGCATGGACGGCTCTTGCCACTGTGGCAGATCTACTTATACTCATATGAACCCGCTTCCATCCCTCCCTCCCCTCTCTTCTCTGGCTGGTTTGCATTATTTTCTCCTCAGAACAAAATGGGATGTCTTGGTCCGTGCTACAGTCGGCTGGGCCGTATCAAAGGCGATGCATGCTCTAAAACCCGAAGGCAGTTAGATCATCCTTTTCCTTTATTCCATTTCCATCGTTAAAGGGGGTGCTTCTGCTGGGTGGCCAGGACGTTAGCTGTTGGATCATCTCTTGAGTTACAGTGCAGATTTTAATACCAGTAATATATGGTCTGCAGTTTAAGAGGGAGAAATGTCACGGTCATGAAAAGCATCCAAGGAGCCATTTCTCCTCCTGACATCCACACTCTCTTCTGTGAAAATACACACTGTGCGATGTAATGCAAAAGCCAAGTAACACTGACCATGAATGGACAAAAGGGGGGGAATAGAGAATTAATGCACCTTACATTTAACATGAGCCATAATGTTTAAGTGTCTTTTTTGATCTGTCCCATTGGAGATTTGTCACTAATGTGTGATATAGCCATGAGTTTGATGCAAATGGTATTTGCAGACAGTTTATGGGTTTAGCTTGAACCTGTTTGGAGGATGGGGTTTACCGCTAATGTCAATGCCAGAAAGACTTACTTGTTCTTTACTTTTGTTCTGGGAAACGCATTTATTTTACAATTTTCTGATTGAAAACTAAATCCTGTGTGCAAAGAGTACTAAGCATCTGAAATATTTTCCAAATCTACTTTATTTCTGTCTATATGGCTTGTAATGTGACAGCAACTCCATCTGATCTTAACCACCTTCATATGACATTTTTTTTTAAGTGTGAAAGGTTTTATTTTTCTGTCTTTAAGTAGGGAAAATGGTTCAATTGGAACTTTTTCTTAGCTCTGCTCTTAAATTCCTCCCCAAAATGCCTCTGGATTTTATTTCCCCATCTGATTTTAATGACTGGTGAGTATAAAGGATGGATTTGAGCTTTCTGGCTGATTCCAAATGAGACTGTGAACTTCTCTGTTTCTGTTTCCCGTGGCCCTCGGTGCCAATAAGAACGAAAAAACTCCTTTTCTCTTTTTCTGTTTAGAAATTATACCACCTCCTATGTAAATGTGTTTTTATTTTCAAGACATTTAGCAGACTGAAAATATTTAAACGCTCAAAGTAATACTCCTACATGACTCTGCACATTTTTCACTATCTGTTTTAAGGTCTGCTAAACTTGAGCAGTATAATTTCCAGTTCTGAGGGTTTACTTGACAGCTGGAATGCTATTAAATGTTTGGAAGAGGTTAAATTAATACTGAGAGAATACATTCAGATGCCTTCGCTGCCAAAGGTGTCCATCTGTGGGTGGCTATTGTGCTTTTGCCTCACTGACTGTCATGGATTCCTTGCATGAAAAATGAGTGTGGAGGTAAATGAGCTGTGAGGTATCGGCTTTGAAGCAGATTCTGCTCTAAATTGATGTGGTGTGACTCTGAAACCCAGCGTGGGATTTTTTTGGATTCCTTCCCACCTTTTGTCTCTGGAGTCTTCAACTGGCTCTGATCATTTCACAGGAACACTTCATTCATATGCATCCAAACACCCACATGCTAAGAAGGTGACCTCAAGTCTACGCCGCATGTCGGATAAAGACGTCCAATCAGTGGATATTAAGACATTACTGCAGACTGTTAAATAATACAGCTGCAGTAATGAATGGGTAGCAGAGCAGCTGTATATTGACTCTTTATATATCTCAGGTGATTAGAACATGGAGCGAACGATTTTCTGAATTTCTCTGCCAGCAGAAACTAAAAGTTTACTCGACAGCTTAAGACTTGGTAATGTGCTGGACAGCATCGCTGTGGTTACCCCTCCTGGAAACCCCTTTTAATTTTTTTTCCATCCCATTTGGCACATAAAAGTTTGGCAGCTTTTGACTGACACGCTGCCTACTCTGAACTCAAATCTGTGTGCTGGTGCAGCATAAGCGCAACCCTCTTTGGAGATGCGCTGAAACATTTTTCACTTATTTTCTTCACGAAAAAGTTTGAACTTATTGAGAATTAGTTCTTTTTTGTTTCCAAAACCATCTCATCAGGCTCTGACTGTCTCCAGCTGGACAGGGAAACTGTTTGACTTGCACCATGACAGATTTAACTCATTGAATGCTAGATTTTCAGTTTCCCAAAGGAGAATCAAATCTAAACCTGTCATTTCACTTATGTTTAAATTTCAGATATCTTTCCATTTAATTATATTGTACCATTTCTTCAGTTTGTATGAAGTCATATCAGCTCTCTGCCAAGGCAAGAGACTATTTGTTTGTCAGACCTGCTATATTTCGTGAAACTTTTTTGCCCATTGGGTTTTCCTTTCCTGCAAGCTTTCTGAATTTTTGTTTTGCTCTTGGTCCCTTTTTATTTCTTTATTTTATTTACACACTCACCATTTGAAACACATCAATCATTAAATATAACAATAGTGTTGTAGATAAACTTCTTTATATCAGGGCTGTGTTTTCACACAGACACATAAGAAGATGGCAATAAATGACAAAACCATAGATTCGCCCACCTAGCTGAAATTAAGACTGCTCATAAATTTAGTTGGGTGAAAATGTAAAGGTACTATTTTGTTCTTCAGTTTGCAAAAACCAAATTGATTTCAATGTAATTTAAAATGAGGGTAGAGATTCCAGATTTTGAGCAGGATTCCACCCCTGCTTTAAACATGGCCAAATGACAACCCAAAGCAGACCTGCTATTACTTTGGACTGTCATGTTTATTGTCGTAGTTGTGGATCTGCTTGTCTCTGTGCGATTGTCTCTGAACATTACTTTTGTAATGTTCCTATAAATGAAATCTTTCTTACTATAAAATGTCTGTACACCTCTTGCACCGTTTTCCCTCGGGCTCATCCAGCGAGGGTTCTCTGCTTTGTTTAGTTGAGCAGTGAGTGATCATTAATCAAAGCATGGATTTCAATATGGCACAGCTCAAGAAAGAAGCCAAAAGTCAAAAAGAAAAGAAAAAGCAAGCCGCCCAGTCAAAACCCATTTCACCTGTGCTTGACCTGCAGTTACTCATTACCCCATTTGAACTTACTGTGTTGTTCTTCTCGTCTGTTTACCATCATCATCATCTCAGGAAGACAAACACTTATTGCGTTGCAGTGCTAAGGATTGGTAAATGGTTCTCTGAACAAGAACAAAGACCTGCTATGTTTTTTTTTTAAACAAGGTCAATTTATCAGATTTTTCCAATTTGCACTGCAATGAAGTTGATTTGTAAGAAAACTTTCTATTATGTTGCAAAGAAAGTTACAATGTTTGACCATGTTATCTTGAACTGTGACAAGTTGCGATTGCTTTGGTAGATAACAGCCAAAGGTCTTGCAGTGCAAGTTGAGCTAGCCTTTTGCTCATTTAGGCTACCATTAGTATACCTCTCCAACTGTGTAAACACAAGAAAACTGGCTGTGGAATAGGCCATCTGCGGCTGCATAGATGGTCACACCAAGCAAAGAAAGTCCAGCATAGCTTGGAGACTACAAGAAAAATTGTAGCTAATTTCTTCCTGGTTCTGGCGATGGCCTGAGATGGAACAGCATGGTCTGGTGTGGTGAAGGGCCCTGAAGTCAAACCCCTGCTGGATGATGGATGGAATGCCAGCCAACACAGAAATCTTATTTGAAAAGCAAAGACATAGGGGGGAGGCTGGGAGTGTCCTTTTGACTACATGGTGACATTTTCAACTTGTGCGCATCAGATCTATGTTATGCAAAAATTGCAATATAATTTTGTCAGTGAGCACTGGTATAACAGATCTGTCTGAAATCAGCCATGTTGGAAGTAAAGCATAAATGTCTCACTACTGTTTACTTCTAATTAAATGTTCAGGTGTCTGTAGTTTTGTTTTTAACTGTATTTTATTTGCACTTTGTTTTCAAAGGAGACATTTATTAAATTATTAGAAATGTTTGCGTGAATTTCCAACTTGAAGTACAATCTTAATCTGTTAGGATGAGACGGTAACGTTTAAAATAGATGGCTGCTTGGTTGCCTGAGCAGAACAGACAACCATTTGTAATGATGCAACATAATTAAAATCATACATGCGTATTACTTCTTACATAAAAAAAAAGTTGCCAGGAATGAGCAGAATGTATGAAAGCAAACAAAACTCATACCAGCAGGTTAGTTTTTATCCTCATATTTAATTCAACCATCTGGAATTGGCAGCTGATAAGAGCTCTTGGTTGGTATAATCTGTGACATTTTTTTTTTTTTCCAAAATGTTTCCAGTTACAGTATATTTAAGTTCAGGCTTAAGCATCTTTATATATGATGATTAGATGGATTTCTATCACAGAGGTTAAAATTGTTCTGAGTACAACACCTCACTTTCACTTTATTATTCCCAACCACGCACACATATTTTAGATGTGCTCAGTATCAAAGATGAGAAAGAAGGTCAGTACTCGGAACAGATTGGGTGCTTTGGCTGAGGCACAGGGTTCTGTTGGGTAGAGAGAGAGGAGCATATGGACCAAATTCTGAGGGGTCTTGGCCCACCTTAATATAGGCTTGCAAATATGCCCCCCCTTGGACACGTCCCGGCAGTGCCAGAGCCCTAAGCCACATAGTTGTGCCAACAGTTCACTATTGAAATCCTTCCTGCTGCCTTGGCTACGCTATAGCATCTTAAACCTTTCTCCACTTTCCCCCAGTCGTTTTTCTACCCCTTCATTTCATCTCTGCAGTTCTTCAAAGTGGACCCTCTGGTGATTAATCCATTTGAATAAGTATCTTCTTCCAGAGGACAAGATGGGCTAAGTGGCCACAGGGGCACAAGATGTGAGAATTTTAACCAAGTTGCTGTCGTCTCTTGGAATCATATGACACAAACTAAAGTGGGAATACTGGCTGGATTTCATTAGCAAAAAGACAAATATAAAGGGGGTTGTGACCCATATGACTGTAAGAAAAGACTTAAAAAAACTTTCAATATCCTAAATTAAATGGTGTGGTTTGTGCTTGTTGACATCACTGAATAAAGGCTACACAAAGGCAACTCGGAGGACATGTTTCTGTCATTATGAGGACAGACGGCAACACCCATCATGACTGTGTGTAATCAATCAAATATGGTTTTATTTCAAATTGTGTCCAAAATGATAGAAAACAGCGTGCAACATGTAATGAACCCACAGGGCAGAACATCACAAGAGCATGCTTATGTGTAATGCTGTTTTTTAAACATTAAAGATGAGATGCAACCCGGCATAGTTGCTACTCCTTAATTGGAATTTCTTAGGAAAGAATGAGGCAATCCTTTCTGTAGAGTGAGGAGGGTTGAAAAATGAAATTTTACTCTGCATGACTAAACAAAGCCTAAGATTTTTTTGCTGTGTGTTCAAGATATATATTATTTCCCTCCACTTTAATCCATCCTGTTTCATTCAGCTGTATATTTAAATCACCTGTCTGATAAAACGGAGAATGTGACACAGATTCTATTTGTCCTGCAGGTATAACCTTCTTTATGCTGAAATGCAAATTCAAAGCTCTTCTAACCTGTGTTGACTTATTTGGTTCAACAGATTCAGGCATTTATGCATAGAAAAAAGCTATTAAAGTGTCCAACATATGAGCATATTTGCACATTTTTTTGTTGTATTTTGTGGTGGACTGGCGACCTGTCCAGTATGTACCCCGCCTCTTACCCAAATGACTGCTGGGCTAGACTCTAGCTTCCCATGGACCCTTAATTAGATTAAGCGGTTAAGAATTTTTTTTTTTTTTTTTCATTTTGATTTTCATTATTTGGAGTAAGAAACCTGATTTTCTTCATCTGCTGGTTCAGTAAGTTTCTGCAGGCTTCTGTAAGTGTTAACATTCTGTAGTACTATGAACTGATGACCTTTTAAAGCTTTTACATTTTTATAAGGACATTTTCATTAGATTGTTTTAAATTAGGGTTATACAAATATATTGCTCATCAGTCAGTGATGCAGATGTTCTTATGTTTTAGTTCCTGATAAAATGGGTTCTGTGTGCTAAATGCTAAAGTTGACTAATAGAAGGAAAAAACATTTTGTTTTCAAGGGGGATGAAACTCACAAGGGGAATATTTATCAATGTATAGCTTTAGCACCACACCAGTTATTATGCTAATCAGTAAAACACTGCCTGACCAAAAAAAAAGTCATACACTAGTATTTTGTTAGTTTTTTAAAAAGGGTCAGTCTGGACTCGTCATATGACTTTCCAGCTGCAGAGTCTATACTTTATGCTCTCTAGCAAATTGACACATTTTTTTTTTTTTTTTGGTCTCACTTATTGGTGGTTTTCTTATGGCTGTACAGCTGTTCAGTCTGTTGAGTTCCCTTCGCATTGTGTGTAATTTAACTTGTTGCCAGCTGAAAGATCATCACCCTGAACTAATTATCCAACAGGAGACTCGTACCTGTTTGCTTAGTTGAATACAGATGGTGATTGTTTTTGGCCAGGCAGTGCATTTAGATGACTTTCATAAAGGCTAAAGCAAACATTAAGGTCTTTGGAGGTGTGAGTTTGATTTGTCTCACTCAAACATTTGAAGATTAAAATATAAAAATGAAGTTCCATGAGACCTGGTGGTATTTTGTGTTAAATTAGAGCTGTGTACTCACAGTGAGAATTGATTGGAGAATTTTAAATCTGCATAAATTCCATGACTGTGCTGGATGTAATGGAACGTTGACTAGTCAGCTGGGAGCTGTTACTGAAATTCTTGTGGATGATCCATTGAAACAGATAATTTATCTTCACAGTTTCATACAAAACGGAGAAGGCCAAGGAAAGCATATCTGTATGTTTGTGTAGGTGCCTCTTTCAGTCTGTCAAAGCAGATGCACCAGGGGATGACACGTGGCCGGTTATAGAAACATAATCCTGATCAAACAAAGCAGACTTCTGAGAGGTCTGATACCATATTAGATATTTTCACTATGTAAGTCCTTCTCCCTTTAAAAAACAAAAAACGAAAAAAGGAACACCCAAGAATTTTCAGTCATGCTCTACTGCCCATGGAGTTGAGGAGTTTTTCTCTGCTCAAAACACAAACTGTGCCCAAATAGTGGTATCTGGGCAGAGCCGAGCTGGTTCCCATTTAGAGACAGTGGCTGGCTCCAGCCTGTAATTCACAGCGGAGGAAACAAATTGCTCTCTAGTCTCTGTCTCTCCTCGAGGCCAGTTTATGTCATGGTACTTCGGCTCAGCCATTCTTTTCCTTGCGTGTGTCATCCTTCCAACTATTTCAAACACTTTTAAGGGCAATTACCATGAGTCTCTCAAGAGTGGTGAAGGGTGGAGTTGACTGGTTGCGTGCTGGTTGGTAGAAAACATGTGCGCAAAAACATTATACACCACACCCTCGGCTAAAAGGACTGCAAGGATCTCTGTAATGGTAGCTGAGTTGTCCCAGCACTCATTGGGAATTTTGTCTGCTTGGTATTTACTTTTACAGAAGTATCATTAATCCAATACTCTGTTGCTACATGTAACAAAAAAGCAAGAACAAAAAAATACGAAATTGTTGTCTGTCTGTCAACTGGGTTTCGTCTCAGGAACTACAATGGCAAGAAGCAACGAATGTTAGGAATTACAAAAAAACAAGTACAAATAGAGTAAATCGAGTCCTCATGAAGCTAACAGATAAAATATTTTCTTCTAAATGTGCTTTTGCACAATTTTGTATATTTCAGTGTGTTCTGTACTTTTTGTACATTGTTTTGTTTTTGCGCCATTTAAAAAGATAAAATCAGTAGCTTCCTCATATTTAAAAACATTATGGAGTCATCTCTTTTGCATTTGTGTTGCATAATTAAGAGAGTATACAGCAACATGCAACTTTTGTTCTTTAAGCAATAAGTGCTTAGACCTCAGCAAATCGAATCAAATGAATAGCATAAAAATGTAAGTTGATTATGTTTGGTAGGTTATACCAAGGCTCATACTCTTTTTTTCATTTTGTTGTTCTGTACTGCTGAACACTGACAGACAGGTAGTTAGGGGCAAGTTGTGTCTTCATAGATCTTAAACATGGAAATGTGGAAAATAAGAGTTAAATGATTTGTTTACTTTTAAAGACATTTAAACTAAATATTTTTTCATAGAAAAAAGGTATATATATAAACTTATTGGTTATAGATGGTATGGATTTAATCTGTGTGGAGAAAGGTGTCCTCTGTTTTGACCAGATTAAATAGTTGCTATAGCAACAGGGTTAATAGCAGGAATCTTGCACCCAACCTAAATGTTGTGACAGTTTCTATAAAAAACAAGTTTTGGGTTTAATTTCAGATCTTTAAACTCAATATCTTCCTAGCTTTGACTAGTGGCCATTCTAACAGAGGCTTATTTGGCTTCCTCTTCTCCCTGCTTTTTCTAATAACCGAAAGTCAAATGCATTGGATACATAGTTTTCAGAACATTTTTTTCTCACTTTATGGTTGACATTTGACCAAAATCCTGTTTTTTGTTTGAATACTGTTTTCCTGCCTCAAGTGGATAAAGGCTGTTACATACTCTACAGGAAGCGAGAAATTTGTTCTTGTTCTCGGGGCTCCTAGAAGAAAATGACGTCATTTTGTTTGCGCGGACGCGTTTGAAGACAGTTCTCGACACACCGGGCTGGCAGAACTTTTTCTCGAGGGGCTGCGAGAAGTATTCTGTGATTGGT
>JBAMHX010000024.1:5014223-5025323 GCA_037177515.1 Pseudomugil tenellus
TCGTCAACTGATAAAGTTTTGGCTATTTCTTTCCACGAGTTGCTAGCCATGAGCATATCTTTATAGGTTTTTAGAGAAGTGTTGTACAAATTCTCATACTGCCTGTATTTCCGTACCTAAACACATCATGAGAAGGCAGTACTGGCCCTTTTATCTGTCTCTGCAGTGGCTGGACGTGCACATATAGCATGCTAGAGTGGGTGGGCCGTATGAACACTTCGGCAGGGTGACTTCTTGTGGTGTATAAATGCCATGCCGAACAAGAACTATTTTTTTTTTTGTTCTTGCGACCTCAAGAACAAATTTCTTGCTTCTCGTGGAGTATGTAACAAGCTTAACAAGCAGCAGAAGACACGGCAACACTTTTAACCACCAGGTAATAAATATATTAAAAACAGATTTACACATTTTGTGAAAGGAACAAATAAAGACTTTACATTAAAAAAAAATCCACTGGTTTTTCTGAGGTCAGACTTTAAAGACTTTTCTTAACTGAATCAGCCATAGTGTGCGTCTAAAATGCTTATTGATATGCTGTTGCTAGTTTTACCGGGTCAGTCCAGAAACACTTTTCCCCACTACACTAGCATGTAACCTTGTGGCATAAAGCAAACTGCAGCTGTCACATGATGTTCTGGGCTGGAAACACAAAGTTGTAACGTTTGGTCTCTCAGGCCCAGAACCCTACAGGGTAATGAATGTGCACAATCAATGCTAGTGTGGCATCGAAATGAGCCAGAAGCTGGGTTTTGAGGTTGGAAACAGTTGATTTAAAAGCATTATCAATCATTCAGAAGTTTTTATTGCATTCACTTTCATGTGCAATTTTTTTCTAAATCTGATTTGAAAAAAATTGACATTTAAAAAAAAAAAAAACTAAATTCACTGTAATGAGTTGTGACCAGTTTCATTGATGTTTACTTTACCCTCCACGTCCCGTTTACATCAGACACTGGAATTTTAAATCTGAGCGTTTGCCTTCTACAGTTTTCTGGTAATAGCTAAGCTTCAAACCCAGATCATTCAATTGACTTGGAGAATATGAAATCATTGCAAAATATCTAGCCCAGGCAGATTTTTTTAAAGACAAGGTATTTCCACTTTGATTTTTTTCTAAGCACAAAATCTGTAACTGCATTTGTTGAGGCCTGTCGGTGATATCATATTATTACCACGACAACTACAATTCTAAAAGGTTCACCTGACATTAACTTGACCCAAAGTTAAAGACACACTTTAAAACAAACAAGTTCTTAAGAAAGACACTCATATGTCTGTAACTGCTCTTATACACACACTCCTGTGCTTTGTTCACACACTCCTTCAGCATGTTCCGCATCTGGTTTGTGTTGATTCAGATGCCCCTTCTACCCAACCCCCCCCCCCCCCCCACCCTATTCTCTAGATGTGTTTCACTTTTCGTCTTCTTCTGAGTGTGTATAGACTTGTATCTTAGAACTTCCTGCATCCTGTTTGCTTGAGGTAGTGTGGGGCCTCTGGCTGATTAAAGGAAACCCCATATCAGATTCTACTCGAGCACCCCCTCACCCTCTTCACCCCCACCCCCTCGGGTGCTGCTTCCCAGCTTTACTATCTGCATGCCACAGCCTCCTGTTCATGGACCCTCTGAGGTAAATCTGCCCGGTGTCCAACTTGACTTCTCTCAGTAATTTCGCAATGCTAGAGGTCAAACTGAAAACTCTTGAGACTAATGGGCGGCGAAATCTGAAGGTACCTTCCAACTACTTGGGGGGAATTTAAAATTTTGCAATAATGATCAAAATTTTAAGGTCTTTATGCAGGTTGCTGCTGAAAACATGACTCCTTATACACCCCACCCTCATATATGTAAACATTCTCTTTGCGCACTTATGCGGACGCAACAAAATACACATGAATTCTCTCAAATCCACTTATCTAATTTCCTCTGGTACACATCCGCAGGTGAAATGTCACATGGGTGTCTTATAACACTTCAGTCTGTTCCTAATAAAACTGACATTGTGCTGCAGCTGCGTGCTAGACAAGGTGCTCCATATCACCTTTTTCACTGTGCTTCCAAATGGTGTTTAGCACTGTTTTGATGGAACTGAATTGTATTTCAGTATTTTTGCTTAACCCTGATCATATGTTAAGCCGTCCCACTTCACGGAGGAAAGATGTTAAATGGTTGTCCAATTTTTTTGTGTCCCTCATTAAATCTACTGATGTGGTTTTGTCTCTATTTCAGCTTTTTGAACATGAAGTTGTGAATCCACATGAAAGGCTGAGCCCACACAGCATGGTGAAAAATATCAAATAAGATCCAGTCCTTGCATGAAGCAGCTTCCTTTAATTCCCAAACCATAGATGGATAGTAAATCTTTGTAATTAGCTTGTCATGGTCCTTCAGCAACTTGCAAGGGGTGGAAATGTTTAACAAATTTTGTAGACTCATTATGTTTCTGCCACCTTTTGACTTGACTTTTTGCTTCCTGTCGGGAAACAAGACCATCTTTTATTCAAGAAAAGGAAGTTTTGTACAATTTTTCAAAAACATAAAATGGAAATTTGCTCATTTGTTTGACTCATAAGTGAGCATTAGATCTGTTTTTATATCACTTTAGACTTTTTTAAAAAATTGGAGGACCAAGAACACTAATTGAAGTGGTTTTTCAGAAGCAAGCACTGCAACATTGTGTACTAAATTAACAATATGTCTCTGATTCAGCTCCGTGTTTGTATTTCAACTCCACTTACACTTCAAAACCTAAGCCTAAAAAATTAAGTTAATTTTCCTTGAAATAAGATAAAATTTCTTGTTCTTTTGGCTGATAATTTATCTTATTTCAAGGATCATTAACCTATCAAGAATTCCTAAAGTAAAAAAGAAATCTTAAAAAAAACCTACTAAGAATATATTTATTCTTAGTAGGTTAGTAGATTTATTATTATTTTAAGATATATCTTGCGTTAAAAAAATAACCATATGTATCATTGACTTAAAACGTTTAATCTTTCTTAGATTTTAGCTTTTGCAGTGCAGTGCGTTGCTGTCCGATTAAGCAAACACATTAAAGCTGTGCTGAAGTTTTAACTATGCAGGGATTGTGTTCTCGTCATGGTAACACGTTCAATACATGTCAAATTCAGATGTGTCTGCCTTGATTGCGTTGTGTATGTGCAAGACCCTCATTACATCACAGACATCAACCTTTAGACCTTTTGCTAACTTTTGCTAGATTGAATGGATTATCTCACATAAAAAATAATTTTTTCCTAAAAGAAGCTAAAATGTGGCTGACCACAGGACATGTGCCCACTGTCTTTCCGTCCATCTGGGATGAGCTTGTGCCCAGATTGGTTGGTAAGAGTTTCAGGTTCCATCTTCTGGAGGCAGCAGCAAGATATTTTGAGTGACAATGGTTTTCCAAGGTACTCCCAAGCCAATGTGGCTACATTGATCTCTGTAGAATGATGGTTTCTCATCTTTTCAAGCCTGAAGGCTTGAAGGTCACAAGCATCTCAAAGTGGTTTCCATCCTTGGCCATAACATGCTAAGATTTTCCCAAACTTCTTTTTTCAATGATTTCAACTTTAGATGTTAGAAGACCAAAGTAATTTTCAAGTATATTACGACTTTTAGTAGCTTCCACCTTCAGTCTTTCATTTAATTAAACAGTTCTAACAATTAAACCATCTCGATGGGGTCAAATTTTTCCTATACTGTAGGCAAACCTACAATTGAGCAGTTTTGCTCCATTTGCAGCCAAATAAATGGGGGTATGCAGAGCTAAAGTGGGTGTCAGCCTGGAGCATGGGGGACCGTGCAGGCGTGTAGCATGTGATTGGAATATATGACCTAGGCAGTGTGCTGGATGTTAGAGGTTTCATCAAGCTTGTGTAAATGTTTACCCAACCCACTGTTTCCATTTCAGCTTCCAGCCCAGCGTCACCTTACCACTTAGTGCGCCATGCATTTCAGTTCTGTCATTGCTGCCATCTCATAGCTGGTGCAAGCTAGTGATATAGCAGCATCGGCCGGTTTGATGCTTTAGCTAGCAAGCAGTTTTGCGTAGGCAGGCCTTGAGTAGATATTTACCTTTTTTGCGCTACATTACCTCATTTCTAAATTAATGGTTAAGTTTACAATCACAGTGTACACATTAACAGAGAACAGTAGATTGCATCTTATATGGACAGACTAACTGTGGTTGCGCTTGATGAAAGAATCTGATGAAAGAAAATTTCCTCTAAAAATGATAGACACAATAAAACACAAATATCACAAGGTAACTCACAATAATAACGCTGCATCTCTGGGAGATAATCCTCATATTCCTGAATAATTTAAGGAAATCTGTTCAAATAGTAATTTAAGAGAATAGAGAAGAGTGATTAAACTCAACTGAAGATGATATAAAAACAAAAACTGATAGAAAAGAATTTTAGAAATTTGCATACTAATTACTAATTATTGTGATTACTGTAATGGCCTTTTAACTTTTTTTTTAACTTCCCAAAAAGAGCATAAAACATCTGCAGCTCATCCAGATGCAGCTGCGAGAGCTTCAAATTAGGACTAAGTTCTGAACACATCACAGTTTTAGCATCGTTACACTGGTTTCCAGTCAGGTACAGGATAGATTTTAAAACCCTGCTGATTGTTTATAAATCCCAGAACGTTTTAGGACCAGAATACATCTGTGATATGTTCAGAGAACATATACCAATCGGAACTCTTGGATCCAAAAACTCAGGTCAACTAGTCCAGACCAGAGTCAAGACTAAACATGGAGAAGCAGCATCTAGCTGTTATGCTGCAAACAAGTGGAACAAACTGCCAGTAGAGATAAAACTTTCACTAAATGTAGAAATTTAAATGTAGAAGCCTTTAAATTCAGGTTAAAACATTTCTCTTGCAGCAATGAACAAAACCTGCACAGTAACTTTTTAATGCTGTTCTTCTTAATGATTTCAAGTTAATTTATGATTTTATTATGATTCTTCTTCTGGTTTTATTCTCGTTTTTTATTTCTATTTCAACATCTGCAACGCTTTTGTAAAGCACTTTGAATTGTTGTGTACATGAAATGTGCTATACAAATAAACTTGCCTTGCTTTGACTAATATATCCTGCTTCCTGATTAATTCCTAAACTCTGCATCTACTTCAGAGCCCTGCACAAGACAGAACTGGGATGATGTGACGAGCTAAAAGCACAACATTACCAATGACTTCTTACTTTTTCTGTTTCATCTGAGAAGCTGTTTTTGTTCCTTCTATCTGAAGTTCATCCCTAGCTCCATGTATGGATTTAAGAGACAGCTCAGTGTATCAGACAGCCAAGCCTGTACTGACATCACATGTAAATTGAGATGATGGTGGAACCGTAAGAGGCCAGAGCGGCAATCTGTGATTGTTCAGCCACAGCTAAGGGCTTTACTTCAAATGATTCATCACATGATGATTAGTTGTAGTCAGACTGGTATCTTTTCTCTTCTAACTCTGACCCTGTTGGGAGCTATTTTGGACAAATGCAGGCACTTACCGCTACCCAAAGCTTCAGATGTGGTTTAGAGATGAGTGCAGTGTGTCTCGACAATCTGACAAAAGCTGCAAACCAGATGAGCTGCAATCCAAGCTTAGTGTGTGTGTGTGAAGAGGTGGTTCGTGTGTGCATGGGATTGCAATCCCTTTACATGTGCTGTCAGAGTTGTGCATGTTGGCTCAAAGTTTACAAAATTTCATATTTTGTGTTCCATTTCATTCATAATGATTTATGCAACACTTAGTTAACAAAAACAATACTGTTTGTCCATAGTGGAGTATAAGTTTACCTTAAAATGACTTCTTATTCATATTATTGCTGATGTTAACAGTGAGTAAATTGGAGGCGAGTTGCACCAAGTAATGGGAAATGGGGCAAAACTGTAGCTGCTGTAAAGCCAAATAAATACATTTAAAAAGCTGACATAAGCATACTTTTTTACCACCTAATGTAGTGTAATGGTAATCCAACCTTAAATAAATTTGTTCACAGGTGAAACTCTACAGCTTTGTCGTGATCTTAACTTGGTAAAAAATTGTTAGAATGAATTTCTTACGACTGGCTGCATGATTTAACTTAAACTGTGTCATTTGAAGTGGTTGAAAGTGTGATTATATTTTAGGAATTTGCATTAATATTTGTAATTTTCTTTTTTCCTTCTCCAAATCACACGTGTACTGAATTTTTTACTGCTTTGTCTGAATAACTTGTAGCTATATTGTAACATGAAACTTGCAAAAAAATCAGCATACAAAGAAATGGGAATTATTTGGCTGTGCTTAACATGCACAGGAGTTTCTGAGTTTCCTGTTCAAAACCAATTTGATTTAAATTAAAGCCATGTCCACACAGAAGAGTTGAGGTGTATTCACTATTTTAAATATTTGTTATATAAATATAAATTTGTTTTATTCACATGGAAACAGTGTTTTGGAAACCTGAAAAATGAGAGAATATTTTGCCTTTTCATTAATAGGATATTTGAGAAATAGTGGTGCAGATGATTCCTTTATAGTGGAAAGAAATTATGCTACATGTTTACAATTACTTAACTTTCTTTTAGCAGAGGAAGTCAGCTGTAATGCATTATTTATGGTGAGAAGCAGCAAATAAAGGGAAACTCAAGCATGGGTTTACTTGTTATGCATTTTATAAGGTAACTGGGCGAAGCAACAAATGTTGCAATAAAAGAGTTTTTTTTTCTTATGACATATTAAAACAATTGATTATTCCATCCTAGACTCAACTAGGATGACTTCCTTTTATTCTAAACTAATTTGTCATTACTCTTGTTTTTATGTAATTATGCCAGCAGTAAAATGAATTCATCACTGTCTGGAAAAGATGTAAATACCCCTCCTTTAGCAACAGGAGTCACTGTCTCTGGTGTAGACAGAAGGACCTGCAGCTTGTGTGGCCCCACTTTGCTTCTTGGGTCCTCTGTTGGTGGCTCACTTTGAAAAGCCTCCATTCGCTTAAACTATTACCCTGCAGCAAAGACAGGCTGCTGTTGTAAACTCCCATGTTTAATTAATGGTGTTTTGCAACTTATTTATACATCATAAATAGTTGGGGGGTAGGGGCCATATAAGAAGCATGCTGTTTATGAAATGTCTGAATTTTTGCATCGTGCTGTTTTACACCATGTGGAAGGTGAAAAAACTTGGTATGAGTATGGTGATTAAAGGAAAAAAGACTTGGATGTTCGTATTAGGACTGCTCAGAGCTGACACACACTAGTGAGGCCACCACAGATTTAAGACTTAAAGCAGCAGGTAATGAAAATGTGTTAGCAGTTAGATCTGCTGGATTTTGTGCCTTGCTAAAGTGGAATGGAAATGAATGAAAGAGAGACAATATTGAAACTGTTGAAATGGTAGAAAAGTAAAGAGCAGGAAATACAAGGTAGGGAAAGAAGAAAGTAGACTAGAGTAAGGCTACTTGTGTACAACTCTGACATTAAGAATCCAGCGACACCGGCAGACCCCCACCTGCTGTGTTTCCTCATGTTAGTGGTGGCTTGGAAAGAAACCTGCACTGAAGCATAGCTGGTTTAAAATCTACGCCAGTGCAAGATAACATTACTTTATTGTAATAGACATCGATAAATTATTTATAATAATTAAAAAAATAATACATGCACAAAACACAATTTTGGTTTCCAGTCTGATTCTAAAACCTAAATAGAAATATTTGCAGATATAACTTTAGAGCTCTTTTATTTCAGCTGTGATGTTGGAAAGAAATAAGCGATATTTTAGTCTGAAATTAATAGGAAGATTCCAAAATAGTTCACAAATAAAGAGAAAATCCAGACAATAAATCAGAATAAACAGAATGACAAAAAGAAAAACAAAAAATGTTTTATGAAAAGTTATGATGGCATCAGAAATGAAAATTTAAAATTAGCTTTACAAAAATCAGTGTTTTTTTTTTTTTTTTTAAGTATTGCTTCATACTTGCATTCATTGTTTGTGTGGATTGTGATACCCTTGGCATTAGATTCCATGAGACTCTGGTACGCTGCACATCTGTCGACTACACTATAACAGCTTTTGCATGTCTCTTTTTCCATCAGATGACCATGCCGAGTTCTTAGACTTCATTCACATCTCCAAACAACCAATAGGAGTGATCTCGCTCTCTCACTAACGGATCCTAACATGATGAATCGGCAAACTGATAGTTGGCTTCATGTCTAAGACCCATAAGAAGTGAGTAATTAATTCCATTCAAACACATAACTACAGTGACATAAGCTGCAGGGGTTCTGCTTAAACATAACAATAAGGGCTTACTTTGATTTGGTCTCTTGCCCTTTCCTCCTCTCTTTCTACCCAATATTTTAATCGGATCATCTCTAGCAACCCTCTTCATCTCTATTATTGATTGCTGCGTCTTCTCATACTTAGTTCTCTTAAGTCAGTTACCCGAAAGGGTTTGCATTTCATGTGTGATTCATGTAGCCATTGATTCCGGTCCCTTCATCTGCACTGCCCGCTTCCTCCATCTCATCACCCCCACACTCCTTTCCACATCCTCCGCATGTATAGAAGCCAACAGATCAAACAGAATCCTCTCATAAATACCAGCTTAGTTCATTTAATCAGCCAAACTGCAACAGAATGCTGTGCCTCAGGGGAAGGTTTTTCTTTGCGGGGAAACATTATTTAAATGCAACAAATGAGCCACAGAGAGCACGTTGCTGTCTCATTGCCCCTAGCTTAACAACACCTGAGCTCACCTCTACATCATACTATTTATAATCACTCTGCCATTACCTGCTGTAATCAAGCTGGGAATTTGTGACCCTATCGTTTAATAATTATTCTTATCTTCCACAAACTTAATATAGCAAACCGTCTACATTCTGCACATAAGCAGTGAGGCTGAGACTTAAATAACCTGCAAGTCAATCCCTTTTCTTTCCCTCTCCAATTTCAGCTTTTTCTCTTTTTTTCATTATCTTTGGACCAAAATGAGATTTCAGAAAGTCGTTTCTATTATAAAGGAGGAAATAAAATCTGTTCCAAGAAGCAGTAGCTGTATCTTTCTGCTTAATGATTGTGTGGCGACAAAGAGCCGTCTTTCTGGAGTTAAGTAAATAAAAAGCTTCTGAGCTTTTTCTCTGATTGCCTTTTTTGTTCCCCCTTTTCTCTGGATAGTTTAAAACACGACAACATTCGGAAAGGTCATTGTGCTGCAGGCTTTTGATGGAGCGGGATTTCGCTGAGGACACACAGCAGTGGTTTATCAGAGAGGCTGCTGTCCTCCGGTTCATAACCTTGGCTCATATCCGCTGCTGCTTCCCACTAACTGAATTGGCTCCACAGCAGGGCTTCTCCGTGATGTGATCAATGTTCAGGAATAATAATTCTGATACATAACAGCAAAGAGTGAAATTACTCTGATACAGTGTCAAACGTGAACTTTTTGCTTAGCCAAAGGGTTCAGTGTGTAAAGATTTTTGATATTTTACTGCTGTCTGAATTTCAAGTTCATCATTTATTCTGTGTGTTGCAGAATCATTGAAACAGTCTCCAGAGTTTTTTTCCTTCTTTTTCTGGTGCAACTTTGGCAGCTATGTAGTGGTAGATTATATCTTAATCCTAGATTTTTTTTTTTACTCTAGTTTGGCGTTTGCTGTCTGACAAAGATCTTAATTCACTGGAAAACCACTTAATTACTTTGGCTTTTTCTGCAAATCTGCCATCAGGAGTGCAGTCTGGTCTTCTATCCTTAAACCTAGGCTGTAGAGTTTGTGTTATTAGCCAGCGTTGGCAATCCATCTGGAGATCTCAGTCTTCAAATGAGAAAAGCTCTGGTCAAGGTCTTGGCCATACAATTAGGACAGAAGGCCACGGGAGACGGAGCACAAGGCAGCTGTAAATCTTTGCCACAGCCAAGTTTATGACAGTGGAGGATAATGCATGTCTAGAATGAGGGTGGGGGATTAATATGGCTTTTTCTCGTAACTCTGGGGCCTTAGACCAGGGAGCTATTCCTCACCCCAGCTCCCACTGCATGGCCTTGAGATTCTCTGGTCCTGGGTAGAGTATCTGGAGTAGAAGCTCCATTAATGGGTGACTCATTGTTTGTAGTTTGGCCCCACATTAAGGTTTAATGATGTCTGGGTGATTATCAACTGGAGCATGTTTATTCTGCCCTCCGTGTCCTTCAACTTTAATGTCAACTAAGAGGTCCCCGCTATCTGAGACGACCTATATTAGCATTTCTAAAAGGCGGACAAGAGCACTGCAGAGCTTCTAGGTCTGTATGAAATGAGGATTGGAAGAAAAATAAGAACTAGATCATTTCTGCCCAGGTGTCACTATGGCAGCCATTTCATATAGGAGGCGCTGCGGTGGGGGTGTGGTCACACCAAAGGTCCTCATGACTGTGAGAGAAAGAGGTATAGACACAGAGAGATGGACAGGAAGAGGGAGACAGATGGAGAGAGATAGAGACATAGAAAGAGAGAGAGAGAGATACAAAGAGAGACAGACAAAGTATATACCAACACACACACCTTTTATACCTGGTCAAGGCAAAGCCCAGGGTGTCCTCAAAGACTTGGTACGTCCCTGGCTGTACTGACAACAAAGGTCCTGGATGCTGGAGCAGTGAACAGACAATCTTACATGTAAACACAGCTACAGTATGATGTATGTTGCATGAGAAAAGAAGGGGGGCGCTGACGCATGTATCTGTATATTGACACAGCATGATATTAAAGAATCATTCATGTCCATGGTATACCAATAAAAGCTGTGGATTGATCATGGAATGCTTTCTGTTCTTCTAAAACACTGTATATCCCTTTTCAGACATAGAATCTGGGTAATATCCAGACATTTACCACACGCACTTTACCATATTCAGACATGCAACAACATTCTGATAAAAAGAGCCAATCCCAACTGACAATGGGCGAGAGGCGGGGTACACCCTGGACAGGTCCCCAGTCTATCACAGGGCCACACACATAGACGAACAAAACACACACACACACACACACACACACACACACACACACACACACACACACACACACACACACACACACACAC
>JBAMHX010000024.1:5025423-5040880 GCA_037177515.1 Pseudomugil tenellus
ACACACACACACACACACACACACACACACACACACACACACACACACACACACACACACACACACTCCTATGGGCAATTTGGAGTCCCCAATCAGCCTATCCCCGAGCTGCATGTCTTTGGACTGTGTGAGGAAGCTGGAGAACCTGGAGAGAACCCACGCTAACACGGGGAGAACATGCAAACTCCACACAGGGCTGGGGATCAAACCGGCAACCTGCTCGCTGTGAGGCTACACTGCTAACCACCTTGCCACCGTGCAGCCCCTTGATGTTTTATATTTTAAAAATAAGGTAGTTTCACACTTAATCAGCCTGGTGATTTACTTTTTATTTTGCTTGACTATCTGAGTCTTTTTGACATGTAGCAGTGGAGACGTTTAATGGTAAACTTTACAAGTTGCTTCTTTATTTCTTGACTCAAGTTGTCCTGCGACGTCTTGACACTGAGTAGAACTGGAAATTTATCCCAAATTGCATGTCGATTGTCATTTTTCTGATGTAGATTTGACACAATATGAAGATCTATTGGTATCTATTGTTTGATCTCTGATGAGCTCCATTTGGGGAAAACTCTCTCCTTTTTTTGCTCTTTACCTCCTTGACTCCTTCCATTCATGCCTCAGCTCACACTGGTGCACGGTGTTACATCTCTTTGTTACCACTAGTCAAAATACAGGTGATTAACCCCTTAATTTACCTCACCACAGTCAATTTGTGAATTGCTTTGATTGTTTAAACCTGAGGGTTAATGACGAATCCTCAGATGCCATTTCATGACCCCTGTTCGTTGTCCTTCCAAAGTTCTGCTGTATGTTTACAAGCATTGTCAACTCAATCATCTCCTGCACACATGTTTGACTAGAAGTGGTATATTTTTGGGAACATGAGGAAATTAATCATTGCAGGGGGATGCAACAGCTCTTCAGGTCAGAGGTGAAAATGGAGTAGGGAATCCTCCAACTCCTGGTAAAACAACCCCCATTCTATATCACTCTCTCCCTGTGTCCATCACCTTCCACCAGAGCTATGATTAGAAACCTCATGCTTCACTGTCACAAAATGTCGCAACCCATTTAGAAAGGAGACTTAAATGACCTGTTTGCTGAACTGAGACGTCAGTTTGACCTTGTACCCTTCAGCTGGATGGAATTGCGTACTTTGGTGGTCTAATCATCTTTCCTGACTGATTGTAGAGGCCCCCATCTTCCTGTGACATGTTAATCAGGCTGATGCGATGGACTTACCTTAAACACACAGCGCCTCTGCAGCTTTGATGCTGCCTCCACTCCAGGCCTGGCCAAGGTCACTGCTGGGGACTTCTTTGATGTTACTTCACAGGTTACTCCTCAGGGTGAAAATGTCTGTGTCAGTAACAGAATTATGTGACAGTAATTGCTGAGTAAAGAGTCATGATAGGATGATTTGTGTAACTTTTTAGTGTTTTTTTTTCTCTTTGGGATCTGTTTCTTCAGTTATTGCATGATGACATGTTGGGATTTTACCAAGACTTTCCCGACAAATTGTTATTTTCAAACAGTCTTCTTAAGTCCATCATTGATTTTTGTCGGCATTGCAGTATTTTGTGAAAAATGAGGATCGGATCTGGAGATTTTAGATTAATTACCTCCTCATCCTGTGGCTAAAGAACTACCAAAATGAGATACATGTTTCTCTAGTGACCTCATAAATAAGGGCATTATAGCAATCAAAGTGAAGTATGAAATAGGTGGATCTTGCTTTAAAGAAACATTGGGGCAGGAAGTATTTCATTAAGGACACAAATGAATCTTTGGAATGGGAGATTTTTATGCTGGCCAAGGGATCCTCGCAGGATGGCAAATCGATCTGAATATCCGCTGGTGTCATCACACAGTTAATGGTTATGAAAGAGCATAGTGAAAGAAAAAGTTGAACTTTTCCTTTCCTTTTCGACACTACTTGCCCTGTTTAAGGGATGGAAATTTTATGACTTCTAAAAAGGGGAAAAAAAAAACTTCCCACCATGCTTGACATCTTGTCATAAGAGTATTATTTTTAGGCATCTTTAAATCGTTTGCCTAAAGTGAGCTCATCAACCACAAACCATCCTGCAAATCACTGTAAAAAAAGTGGTTTCAGTAATTCTTCCCTGTGGTTTTAAAACAGAAGCTTTTTGTCTACCTGATACACACCTGAGCTTTGTGAAATTCCAACTAGTAATATTATTTTTTTTAACTTTTTTTTCCACTTCTAAACAGCATTTTATCACATACTGTGTAGTAGCTTTGCTGTATTTTCGTGGTTTTAGTCCAAAGCTGCTCTAATTCACACATTTCTTTCCCAGCAAAGGAAGTCTAAAATTGTGACTGAAAAGCAGCCTCTTAACACTGCGTTTCAACCTCAATGCTACAGACTTAAGATTAATGATGCTAACGTTGTTAAAATATTTGTACTTGGCTGGAATGCGGGAGCACAAAGGTTAAGAAGTAATCAGTTATCTGTTAGATATGTGTCCAGCTTTGCGCCAGTTACATTGTTTCTATATGCTGATTAAATGTTTTGAGTTTTTGGTTTCCACAATTTGGTCAGTCATTTTACATATGTCACTGCAGAGTGCACTAAAACACAACTAAATAACATGCAGACAATGTTCATCCTGTTCTCAGTTGATTTACAGCCTTCTCTTATCTTCATCTGTATTCCCTCAATCTGCTCCTTTCATCCGCTTCTTCTTTTTGCACATATTCAGTACTCCTTTTACTTGTACCTGTCATGCATGTCAGGGCCCTTGAAGGGGATGAGAGGAAAAAGAAGAAAGGGATTGCAGGCCTGGAGCTTGAAAAGAGTCAGGGAAGCAGAGAAAAGGAGGCGAGAGGAAGAACAGGCGACCAATAACTCCCTGTGAACATCCTGAACTCATGGCTGGGCTTTCAAGTGCTGCTCTGCTAATATCCCTCTCAATTTCTGCTAGTAACCTCTGTGTCTGGTGGAATAACCTGTATGC
This sequence comes from Pseudomugil tenellus, assembly GCA_037177515.1. Lineage (NCBI taxonomy): Eukaryota > Metazoa > Chordata > Actinopteri > Atheriniformes > Pseudomugilidae > Pseudomugil > Pseudomugil tenellus. The sequence continues at coordinate 5,028,408 of JBAMHX010000024.1, forward strand.
TTAGTACCTGGCTCTTCGCCTTGGTTCAAACAAGCCAGCTATTGAACCAACAACATGTTTATACAACTCATTGTGTGGTTTTGCACGAACATGCTTTAAAATATGCTTCTTGTTTGATGTGCTCTCATTTTCCATTACTTCTGACCAGAACCTATTCGGATTACATCTGTTTATTCATCGCAGCACCACCATTTACGCAGTTTTGGTTCTTTGCCTCTAGGGCTTTGGATTGATATAAACTTGTAAATTAATGCTTACATAAAACTTATGATATAAATAGACATAAGTACACTCTTGTTTTGGTGCTCTCACCTTTTGTGGTAATTGCATTTACATGGAACAAACTGAACTTCAATGTTAGTGACATCATTTTGTAATTTAGGGCAATTGGTGCTTTATGAAAGCAGAGTTTTTATTCTTTTATAAGAGCAGAGTTATGAAAAACTTATGAAAAACAAACATATGATTGTACTGCATTGTGTAGATCAGTTTGTTTTTCTGTCCCCAGCCTCTGTATTGAAGGGATCCCAGAGCCTATTGAGATCCCAACCTGCAACTTTAAATTGCATCTCTTTTCCAAAACACCTCAGTCAAGTACATATCTCATTATCCCTCTGCAAAACTGAATAACATGCGATGAGGGAATGCACCTCTGGTGCATTGCTTTGCAGCTTCATTGTGCTAATGTAAAAACAAGTCAGTATCTGAGCAGTCAGCTTCTCATTTTCTTTGCTGGGCTGTCACTTAACAGCACCTGCTTATCATCGACCACATCAGCATCAGAGAGCTCAGAGCATAATAGGAGACTTATTTATGTACAGTACTCACAACAACGCAGGGTGTGAGTAAATGTTTGCAGAGAGCCTTACTGTCACACAAACTGCATTTGTTGTCCAACACACAAGCACAGCTATGGAAGGTGTAATGTTTGCTTCCCTTATCGCACAGTTTTTTTTATGTTTCTAGACCCCTTACCCTTAATTTTGAGTATTAATTATGTTATAGTGTGTATTTTAACTAGCCATGATAAAGTATACTAAAGTAACCTTACATGACAGAGGGAGGGATGATTTGCATAACTGTTTTTTTTTTTCATAAGAAAGCCTCGTGGCAACACATTTAAAGAACGATTTAAGAAAGTGAAACATAACAGAAAGCATGCAAGTCTTGCTGTTGCTGACAGGTGAAGCCTGCTAATGTAACAGCTAATGTTGCTGTTGCAACAGCATCTATCATTCTGTTTTTGTTCCCTGGACTTTCTCCAGCACTAAAAACTATTGTAACATTGACTTTATCTGGCTTGATTTTTTTATATTAATCTATATAATGTAAAACATCTTGACTTAATTTTGGTGAAACTATCTTTCTCTAGTTATAGACGGTCATATCGCACGTCTTCGGCGTTACTGGGCTGGAAACCAGCCTTATGAACTGTGGACCTCTGGGTCCTCCAGGGCGGCTTCAGTCAATGTCGGTGCACTTCAAAACAAGCCAGAAGCACATAGTTCTAAGGTGTGTGCACTTCTCTTGTATTGCTTCAAAAGCAGCTTTTCATGCACACCGCTGATAAATGCAACTTCACACAATGCTGTAATAAGATCTAAATCACATTTCAGAGGGAAACCTCATGGGGTGTCATTATTACAGTATGTGCCTTTGGAGACACAAGGTGAGACAATTCAGTTGACTGCCTTGGTGTCTATAAATCCTCCCTCTCCTGATGGGACCAGGGCCAGAGTTCAAGTGTTAAGAGACCAAAACTGTCCCCACAGGGAATGTTTGGTAATGGAATGGGAGAATCAGGTCAAACAGAATGATTTGGGTGCAACCTCTGGCACCAGCTTAGATACAAGCCAGACTGAAGGTCTAATGTTCGATTTGAGGCCACAAGCTGAAGCAATAATGGCCATTAAAACCCCATCAAGCGACAAAGAGGCCTGTAAATCTAATAGCACTTTGAGGCATGCACATAATAGCTGTAATTCTGTTGCTCTTAAATAACTTGTTGTCTCTTCATATTAGCAATAATTACACATTATCTTTTATTTGATTGATTTGATTTCTGAATAGATTAGTGCTACTAATACTCTAAGTTAGCTTAACTATGAAAATTAGCTCTACATCTTGAACTGTTTGCTTCTTTTTTCTGCATGAAAAATTGAATATAAGCCAAACTCTGTTCAAGTATCAAAGGTATACACTTTCTTTTCACCTCTGCTTTGATCTGGCAGCAGCAGCACGACTGCAGTGGGCATGCTGTAAACCCAGCTTGGTAGACTTCGATCAAAAATGTTTTGCAGCTGTGTGTTTGTTTTTTAATTTGCTTCAATCGTTTGGTGTTTTTTACAAAGCCAAGTGGTTGCTTTTTAAAGTAATGACAACAGTAGATCTTACATGCATGCTCTCACATTTACCAGTGCAGGTGCCATTCACTCCTGTATGTCATGTTAAACACTCTGGCAAATTAGTCTTTTTTGCTTTTTTGCAAAGCGTTAGATGAGAAGATCGATGCCCCTGTTGTGTCTGTGCCATAAATATGAAGTAGGCCCTCAGACACGTGTTAGTATGCAAGCACACACTCACACACACACATATTGGATCTCTGTGGGATATGTATGAAGGTCTGGGTGTCACTTTGGCCGGCTTCACCTGTCACCTGTCAGTCTGTCAGTTTTCATGATGGGCCCCCCTCCTCCCTTAACCTGCCAGCGTGAGGGCATGACAGGGGACAAAGCCAGAGTGACAGACATTGACAGGGCAGCGATCCCCGCTGTACGCTACGGGCAGGGGGCTGCCTCTCCATGTGTCACCCTGAGTGACAGAGTGCAGTCCTGCGCCTGAGGTGGAAACGATGCAGCCGGTAGATAGAGGGCTAGTCCTGCGACGACTGCTGTATCTGAGTCGCACACGCGTGCATACAAATCGCTGTAGTAAATGTACGCTTAAGTGCATGCACATAAAAAAACACAAACACATATATCTGCAAATATAGCACCTAAACATTTCCTCTGTGTTATATGATCTGTGCATAAAACATCATTCTTGCAATGAAGGCGGCAGCTGCAGACCCTGTTCTGAGGAGAAAATATTCATTTTACTGGCTGTGTTAAAGGCTGCTGAGCATATGAAGAAGAAAATGAGATTTTATGTGACTGTAAAAAGGAGAAGAAAATGCATAAAAGCTTTTATGAATGCTGCTTGAATGGATGTCAGATCAATCAGATTTCTACACACCACATCAAAACCTAAACAAATTTCACTGTGGAAATTACATTGGATTTTTTTTCCATTGCTTTTTTTTTTTTTATTGCTCACATAGAAGATGCCCAACCCCCTAGTTGAGGGCAGTTTCCTTTACTGCCTCCCAAATTGAATGGACCAGCATGAAAGCCTTTCTCAGAGAAGCTGAAGGTTAACAAAAGCAATATATGGGAAAGAGGAAAAGGTCAGAAAAATTTAAAAAACGCATTCACAACTCTCATTGAAACAGATCTTACAAGATCAAGGAGTTGTCTCCTATATCCCCAGAAGTTGTTGTCTATTGATATATCTTTGTTATCTATCTCCAGCTCCCCCAGGCATTACTAAACCCAATCAGGTTTCCAATGAGTAGCATCATCATGGATGAGCTATTATCCCCCCCAGAGACCCCACTCCCCCCGTGATCTCTATGGTTCAGGGTGCACAGGAGAGGAAACTATGTCCACATAAAGGGCTTTATTTGTATTGGAGGATCACAAGGAAACCCAACATCATCATCTCTATTTATTCTACAGAGTTCTAAAGGGTGGTGCTGTCAACCCTACATCCCATCTGCTGTCTTCATAAAGTTTTTACTTTTTTATAGTTCATCCCTTTTATCTTCTCTATTCTGATCCAACTGAAAAAAAAGCTGTTAAATGGATCCAAATACTCAGCAACAGTTAGTGGATGTTGCTTTAAGAGTTAATACAGCTTTGAGCAAGACTTATATTATTGAATAGAAAATACAGATAAAAAAAAAGTAGTTTTTTTTTTAGATGAAATAAAAACTTTCAAAGCAAAGATACCTTTTAAATAAACAAAGTAGCAGAGCAATTAAAAGATAAAAAGTGTACTGCACAATTAAAGTCGATCGAACTTAGTCTATTATCAGAGCTGCATTAATTGTAAGATGTGCTTGCTGGATTAAAAGGTCAAGAGATATGCACAGGGTTAAAATTGGCCTGGACTTTGTTTTGCATTGGATGGTGGATTGAAGTAGCAAATGTTGGGCTTATCCATTAGTACCTCCAGAAATCTGATCGGAACTGACAAGCTCGTCCTCTTGGTGGAGAAACATATCGAAGCATTGCAGGGAACAGACTGGTTTGCACAGATAAGCATCTCAACCTGATCTAGACAATTAGTGAGTGTTTACTTTAGGAAGCTCATAGTGATGGATCAAAGAGACCCCAGGCTTCTATCATTGGCTCCGAATGTTGTCTCTCTCCTTTATTCTCATCCTCCCAGACTGCTGTTCTCCTGGCATTTCTTTGTCGCCTGATCGTATTCGCTGCAAGTGACCTCAGGAGAACTCTGACCTGCAGCCTCAGGCCACACGTCCTCAAAGAAGTTGTTTCACACCACAAATGCTCTCTCTTATACTCTGTGTTTGAAGATTTTTACTGCCAATTTGTGTGTTTTGCTGTAAACGTAATCAGAGTTGGCCGAATTGGCTATGTGGGATCAATTTCCCATGTTCACAAATGAAACAACGTGTGTGTGTGTGGGCGGGGGGGTGGTGGTAGACAGTTCAGACGGGCCATATAAAAGGCCCTTTTCCTGTTGGGGGTTATCAGTACAGGGAACCCCAGTGGTTTGACATGAGCAGGCAGAAGCAGAATTAGGGGGCGCGGATGCTGGTGGGCTTATCTCTCGCCTCCCTGGTCCCAGAGGTCCATAGAGCTCTAAGCATCCTCTTTTCTGTGCCCACAAGCTTGGAGAGGCCAACCTCGACAGTTCTTTTGTCCCATGTCTCCCAGAGAATTTTCACATTTAAGCATTTTTGCTTCTCTAACCCTCCTCCCCCTTCATTTAGCCAGGCAGAGGGGCATCACTAGTCCAAATTGAGGTATTTATTATTCCGCTCTTTTAAGAAATCTGCTCTGAGTTCAATATTACTACTTCTACTTGGTTTCTTATTTTTTAATTAATCATGAAAAAATGTATAGTCACTTGAATGTTGCATCCAGCTGGATTAAATGTTCTTTTTTTTGTGAAATACTTGAATCAAGCATCCAATACCAGCATTGTTTTCTGTTCTCATCTATTGATCAGTTCATTGTTGAAGTGTTATGACTCATTTGAAAAATGTGTTGCTAAAATAAACAGGATTACAACAAAGAGCCTTGATTATCTCATTGATCATTTACTTCCTGTAACAACCGTCTACTTCATGCAACGGAATATAGCCTGCCATGTCATTCTCATCCAGGCAACGACACAGAGTCCCCTTTAGCCTGCAGGCTACAGTAACAAGTCTGAGAGACGGAGACAGCAGAGCCATTAAACTGAAAGGTTCCCACTTCTGTTGCTTTCTGCCCTCTCGGATAAGTGCAAGGCGCCGTTTACAGTAGAGGAAGCTGTGATTGAATGAGCTGTTGTCTGCAATGCTGACAGTTGCAGCCTGGAGGTAGCTGAGTCTGGCATCTTTGCTTTTTAGCTTTAAATCTCATCACAGTTGATTCAGCAATAACTTCTAGGATGTCAGTTCAGTCATTACTGATAGAATATAACTGAGCAGCAAAACTAAAATAACCAACAGTTGTTCCATCCTTTCTGCATTAAAAACTGTTTTTAAAGTTGGTTGCAGGTAAAAGGTTGAGCACAAACTAGATCAAAGATCAGCCTTTCTAGTTTTTCTGACATTAGCTCTTTGCACTGGTCATAAGGTCTCATGGAAATGGGAGGAAATCATGTTAGTTTAGCAAAAGTATACCAAAATATCAACCACATAACATTTTTGACCTTTTCTTTGCACTGGGAATATTATATGCATCCCAAAATTCTCTTTGAGAATAGTAAGTCCATGACTAGACTCTAAAACAATATTCTGACCTACAAACAAACCCCATGTTTCCTAATCTCCCAGAAGAACAGAGAATAAAGATCTTTGGGAATCAAAAAATAAGATTCTGTCAATTTTTCCAGCTCATTTTGTTGTTTGTGAGTGTTGCATCATATGTATCACATTTAAAAGTAGGACACCCAGCAAATTCTCTGAAACAGGTTCAGTAAATGGTGAGAGAAATTATAATGTGTAAAGCATGGAAGATATTTAACATGCGTTTAAATAATCTAATGCATGTGCTTAGCTAAGACAATACGCTGAAGATAAATTAACATAACACGATTGGTACCCAGCTTAAGTCGCCATTGCTACTTTTAATGCTAATTTATTAAAGGATTGTCACAACTTAAGTTGGATCAAGATGTTCAGATGTTTTGCCACAGCTTGTTTAGATCAAGCTCAGCTTTCACATCAAAGTCTCAGCTAGTCAGAAGCTTGATCCTGTCAAGTTTAATTTCTTATTCAGCTATCCCTGACTTCATGATCCAAACCACAACCAGAAGTGTCAGCAAAGGTTGGCAGACTCCCAGCAGACTGTGGTACTTTTGGGTCTTCAGGTCTCAATCCTCTGGCAAAACAAGTGTCTCAAGTCTGATCGCTTGTCAAGGGAATCCCAGTGGAGTCCATAAGAGGTTAAAGGCTGGGTCAAGGAAAGGGCAAACGGCGAAGGGTTAGCTCAGTCCAACCTGGACACTTCTGTCTCTTAGTGAGCTCTCAGTCAAAGGCAACCAGATGTATCAGGCTTCAATGCATCTGTAGCTCGGGTAACTATGGGAAAGTGGGGTTGAAACCTGATCTTTCGATTTGGTGAGATTTTTAAAAAAGCCAAAGAACAAATTATGAACATTCAAAGTAACCCTTTCTCTTACATATGGAACCAAAAATACACAAACAAATTCCTCCAACCGTTTTGATTGTCAAGTTGTCAGATGTGCGCGATAATGGCTGCTCAGTCAAAGGGGGAGCTCTCCACCTAAAAGGTGAGGCCTCCTTTGAAAACAATGGCACTGATAAGAAATATGTTCCTAATTGCTCCTTTCCTGACCCCAGAACTGCCGCTGCCAGAAAACACTGCAACCCGTCCAAAGGCTGTGGTCATGTGCTATACATGTCAGACAGCGTTAGTCCCTCACTGAGGTGCTGGTCCACAATGGGAAGTGGCAGTAATCAGCCTGATAGCTGGCCACTTCTGTCCAATTAGACAAAGCATTACCTGGATTATCTGATCTAGGCTGCACGTTTACCTCAACCATAAAGCCTGGAGATATGCACACCACGTGGATCAAATGACAGTGTCAACTCTTTTGTTAGTCCCCTTCAGGGCAATGATGGGCAAATTTAAATCTATCTGTAGACGCGAAGAGCATAATCCATGTTTCTCCTGGCTTTCATAGAGAGCAGAGTAACACTTTTAGGGAAATAAGCACTCACGCCTTGGTGTCATTCTTTGAATCTTTGTTTGTCCTTGACAACGTATAAATTTTGTGGTCTGTGCTTGTGTTTGCAGTCCCTTTGTGCACCTATGTCATTAATAATTTCAGTCTTTATTCCCCCATGTTCGCCTGTCAGTGACTTTAAGGGTTTTTGGCTAATAAGTCTCATTTCAGTTCATTAACTGCTGGCTTGGGGGTCTATTCAGAGTAAGATGATATATTGCAACGCACACACAAATGGACATGTTTTTGCAAGAGTTTGCACAGGCACATTTTCTCTCCTTACTCCCCCACTTATACGCAGACTCTCCTGAGTGGCCTGAGGTGACGCAGTCTACCCAGCATGCATAAGTGTTGGGGAGACTCGCACAGGAAGAAAATAAAGGTCTTGGTAATGTGCAGTAATGGTGGTAATTGATGCTGGTACTCCAGGAGTTCTCTTCAGGCACTTTTTGGAGTTTGATGCTCTACTATTTCCAAGCTTTGGGCCCCACTTATAGCTCAAATACTGTTTGGCTTCCACAGTCTCATACTGGAATCAAATTCAGTGTTTCTTTTTGGTTTTTTTTTTATGATTTGCCTGAAAATTAAGCCTGAAATTATTCCCAACAAAATAATCTGTAACGAGTTTTGGAAGGTTTCTGGATGGGTAAGGCTTTATTGCATTAGCTAAGCCTCCTGCAGGGTACAACGAGCTTCCGCTTCTCTTGTTTGTGTTTTTAGGCTCCGGTTGTTATTGTTTGCCTTTTATCACCTATTATGACACACTGTATTTTTTTCTGCGAGACTAAGGGATATTGTTCACCACTGTAATCTGTAATCAGCAAACTGGATCTCCATTAAGCCTACTTGTTTCCTTGATAAGTGTGGCAGGGCAAATGAAGCCGTTGCTAATGAACTGGTTGTTTTGCCTCAGAGAGAGGCTATATTTTTATTTTATTCTTTTCTTTTTTTTTTGGGGGGGGGGGGGGGAGACTTATTGAATCCAGAAATTAGAGCAACTAGCAGAATCACACAAGTTAATAGACTTAATTGTGACTCAGACTGGTTTGTATGACTATGTAGTGATCCTGCAGCTTCTGAAGCTGCTCTTGAAGAGAGCGTTGTGTGCAAGGGGCAATTTGAGATATGAAGAATACCGAAGAATCCAGAATGTCTTTGCACATGTTGGGAAGCACCATTCCTAACATGTAGTATACCAAAATGGCCAGGACACCTTCAGCTTAAAGACACTACCAAGCTTGCTGCTTGCTGAAGACACATTTAAACCCAAAGCATTATGGGATTTCATACAAATATAGAAAAAGCACTGTCTTATTTACAGTTTCTGTTAATTTCTCCATCTCAAAATAACAAAAGAGAGTTCATATAAAAGTAGATGCTGTTGAATACAAAAATGTCCATCCCATAATAAAGCTCTAAATCCGCTGTGATGGACTGGCGACCTGTCCAGGGTGTAGCCCGGCTCTCACCCAGTGATCCCTGGGATAGGCTCCAGCGACCCTTCATTGGAATACGTGGTTCAGATAATGGATGGATGGAAACTTTGAGCTAGCAGATGTCAAAGCGCTCTCCCATGACTCTGCCTATGTTATCTCCAACAAGAAGGTTAGTTTTTTTGTCTTTAAGTGTTGTATTGTTTGTTTGTCTATTAGCAACTTTACACACAAGCTATGATTTTTGTTTTCTGTTAATGGATGTTAGTTTAGTTTAGAGTTTTTGGATTTGATCCAGATCATTTGGATGGGGTTAATTTATTTTTTATTTTAGTGAACATTTATCATTGTGGTATAGGGCCGTTTTCAGTGTATAAGGCCAAAACAAATGCACCTATATACACTGCTTGGCCAAAAAATACAGAAGTTCCCAACAGGTTCTACAAGCTAAGCAGGCTGGAAATGAGCTGCTTGGCAGAGGTCTGCATTATCCCTCTTTTTCTAGTTTGGTTCCTCAAGCTCCTGATGGCCTCTGTGAAGATAAGGGTTTTAAAGTGAAGCATTCACAATTCCGGTACTATGCTGTCTTTAGGTTCTTCTTTCTGGGGGCTACTCCTCAGTTCATTTCACTCAGGCTGTTGATCGAGGTGTCGATCAGCATCGGCTGATGAGTTTAGAGACATTTTACCTGTTTAATTTGTTACTTTTGCAATTTTACTCAAACCCCTTTTATTCCTATGTTATAAATTAAGCTTTATCCTCTGGATTTCCCTTATTTTTCTTTTTAGGAAAAGACAAAATTAAACTTTGTAATGTGCTCCAGGTACATTTTCTGTAATATAATAACGAATATATTGATTTTGACATTTCTCACATTTCAGCTCTGTTATACATATAGCCATGATTATACATATAGCCTTTATAGTTGTGAAAATATACACCACAGTCCATTTGTTTTTTGCGTGTCTGTTAAGAAGAAGAAAAAATAGGACCTACATAGAAGAGTTTGAGATTTTTCTCCAACATTTTTACTTCAAAACATTTAATGCCAAACTTAACAGCACAAGAGAGACATGAAAGAAAAGTCTACTTCGGGATACGTAGCTGTGACTGAGTGGTACAAATATGTTTCCATCTAAAGTTTTTTGACTTATTCTTCAGTCTACATCAAAACATTTGAAAGAATTTCATATTCAATAAACTCATCAAAACAGGCTCAAGATTTTTAGAATAAATGTCTCTGTTTATATCGTATGACAGATTTTTGTCTCCTTCTGGTTCACTGGGAACCACAGCCGGGCTCGCTCAGATCATTGTTTCTTGAAGGAAATACAACATCGCCAAAATTCTTGAGGTGCATTTATTTCTCATTCCGTGGGATGTAAAATATGAGACTGTCATCGAAGACAACTTCATAACGTCAGCAGTAAACATAATCAGGGAGTCGGTTTGGGCTAAATCAGTGCTACCAGTCCCCGCAGTCAGTAACTGGCAGTGAAGTTTTGTAAACAGCGAATACTTTCTTTTTTCAGTTTTAACCTCACTGCTCTTAAACAAGCAAACATAGCAACACGATAGTTTCTGGAATGATAAAATAAAATCCCTGATCAAACGGCAATACCGGTTAACCACAAACCCCTTTCATAAAACAGTTAGCTTCACTGTTGGAAATGTGTTTTCAGGCCAACAATATTGCAAATTGGTCTGCAAACCACTTTAAGATAAAGCAATAAAGCCTCCAATATAATTTCAGAAGTAATAATTCTGTTAAGTTCACACACGAAGATAAGGAAAGGAAACTTTTCCTTTTTACAAGCCCTTAAAATGACACTGTAAAAGCTGTTTTTTATTTATCACATTCTCTACTTGCAAATTAACTCTGCTTCCTCAGACTTTGTGTTTGCAGAAATATTGGCTTTCACCTTGTGCTGCACATACAGTAGTTTTATTGACATTTGTAAATATTAAAACATTCTTTTACAGGCTAAGTAGGTTCAAATGTGCCAAAAGCTCTTTTAGTTTGCTTTTAAGCTGCTTTTTCTCCGGTCTTCATCTGCTTTGAACATCAGACTACATAGAGTGTTGGTCTGTTATTAGTATATCTAAAAAAAGTACCTAACCTTCATAGTGTGTGTGTGTGTGACTGTGTAATTTTGCATGTATGTATGTGAATTTGTGCCAGTGCTCCCAGAAATCTAAGAAATCCTTTCAAATTGAAGGGGGTAATGGGATTTGTTCAAGGGGAGGACAGAAAACTCCCTGCCTCCTTCTCTTTTGCGTTCTCATCAGTCCAAGTAAAGGGGAACAAAAATTTGCAGCATTTGCACAGAAACTATTTTAACTAGCCATGAATGTCAAAAGACAGCTGAGGTTGATTTTAAGTAGATGCTGCTGATGCAGATAGTTGCTGATGATATGGTTTGGAGTGCCAGTCAGCTTTATCCCAAGCAGTTGTGAGAGCTGACTTCTATCCAGGAGTTAATGTGCATCTTTGAACAGAGAAGGACAGAGGGATGGCGGTGTTGCTGGATGAGATTAAAAGTGGGATTTATGGGTAGATAGAAAAACAAAAGAGCCTCCACATGCTCCCTCCGTGCTGTGGTTGGCACATAGCTAAATATAATCAAGCTTTAGAATGAAAGCCAAAGGCTCCGAACTAATTTGATCCAGTTCCTTGATCGGTCAGAGTGGGATGTGGATGGCAAGCAGCAAAGTTGCTGCAAAGTTTTGTAAGAATATCGTGAGTGTTGTTAGGATTCCTGGAGAGAGATGTAGCACATTTAGCAAATGATTGTAAATGCAGACGTTCTGCTCTGGGGCTGTGGAAGACTCCAGTGGGTATAGGCCACTGTTCAGTACGACTGTGATATATGTGCTGCAGCTTTGGCCAATGTGTGAGGCCTACAGCATCAATGCTTGATTGCCACATGGGAGGAAAGAAATGGCTGTCAGCACTGATTTACATGATGAAGATATTTCATTTTGTTGTGAGCTCAGCAGGTCTGCGTGGCGCATTACTGAACCATTTCCTCTACCCATCAGGTTTCCATTCCAAAAGCAGCAAAAATCTTGCTCTCGCATATGGCACGCTTCATACGGTGCCACATATTCCTGCACGTTTCAGGGATCTGGGTTGGACCTTAAGGGCAAATGTTTAATTTCACGGGGTTAAAACAAAGGCGTCTTTTTAACCCTAACCTTATGCTGCTCAGCAACAAACAGTCACACATGCTCTGTAAGAACTGACCGAGCATTTAAACTTCACACACTTGCAGTCTGGTTCTAACTGTGGCATGTAAACACACACACACACACACACACACTCATTAACCTGTTCTAATTTAACCCTTTGACTTTGCACCTGACTTTTGTCCTGCTGCACCCACTGAGAGTTCACCTAACAACTTGCTCCACATATTCTGAACTCCGGGCATACTTGACCTTTGTGCATCTATTATCCACAGATTACATCAGGACACACACACACACACTCAGGCACATAAGGTATATATA
>JBAMHX010000024.1:5061486-5076767 GCA_037177515.1 Pseudomugil tenellus
CTTTGTGCACAGCTCCACTACTTCCTGAACTTAACCCATTAATGCCTGAAATAAAAACAACTGCTCAGAAAACCCTTCTTAAAAAATCTAAAAAAAAAAAAATAAATAAAAAATTCTTTTGGCATTTTCACCATGTATTTCATTTGATGGGTCAAAATATTATTGCACATAGTCCTCTGCTTATTGGTGTTCACCAGGGGCCAGCAGACCAGTATCATAGTGTGTAACATGATTTTGAATAAAGTTTCTACCACAAAGTGATGCAAAATGTCTCAGAAAGGTTATGTATCAAATATGTGACATTAGGCATTAAGGGGATAAGACAACTCCTTGGACAAACTGATTAATCCAGGCATGTCTGGCCATTGGTGGTGTACTGAGTTCGGACACACCAGGATTAATCAGTTGATCCAGTGAAGAAACGCGGGAAACAAGGATCTGTTGTAAGTTCAGGAAGTAGTGGAGCTGTGCATAAAGTCCATTATTTGTGGCTGTGTCTCTATCAGCACACTAACACTACTACATGCACAGTTTTTGGCATCTCACTTTAAAAAAGTGATTATAGTTACAAACGAATTTTCCAAAAAAATTATTGAATTAGTAATTCAGTTACGATACAGTAAAAGTAATTAGTTACCCAGCAAAGTAACTGGCATTAGTTACAATGTGTTATTACATGTTATATTTAGAAGATCAAATATGTTTATTGTAAACAAATGCATAAAAAACTAAAACTAGATACAGTATTCTAAACATTTTATATTTATTTTGACTCAACAGATTGCAGCCACCCATATGTATAGAAGTAAAATATCTAAAAATAAGCATTGACAATAAAATTCACTTTGTGCAAAACCAATACACACAGATGTAAACTTGTGTCAAAAGAAAAAAAGGCCATCTGGCCAAAAGTAGTACAGCTCTTTGTAACTGTATATTAGGAATACTGCTCAAATAAACAAAACACAATCCTACTATTAAAAATTCTGCAAGGCGCGTAACAAACATTCTTGCTTTTAATTCCACTCAGCATGAAGTAGTGTCTTTACTTCCAGTTCAAAAACCCTTTCGCCATTGCCCCAATTGTGTCTCAATTCAGGGTCTGTATACTTCAAAGTACGTAGGCTACGAAGTATTCTACGTAGTCTGTGCGGTCCAAAGTGCATCTGCTGTTTGAAATGAGACAGCCACCGAGTATCACAGATGTGCTCCAGACCTCTGTTGCCAAGCAACTTCATATGTTGTTTAATGACCCCAATATTTTGCAAAAACACAAAAATATAAATAAAAAATATATATGAATAAAATTGAAAGTAGTGAAACTGTTGATATTTTTTATTACATGTGTCTCTAAATTAAAACATTATCAGTGACAAATAATCAGAATGCATGTAATAAAATTAATTTGTAGACACAATTGCTGACACATTGCTGCTGGCGTCCCAACTTTTCTGCTGGCACAGAGCTGCAAGAAAAGGTAGTGCATATTGAAGTGGGTATGTGTGAGGGAGTCTTGACCTTTTTGTGTCCTTTTTTAATCTCTCGACAACATTTTCTTCAGCCTCAACTCTTTATTCTCCAAACTCATCGTGAAGCTTTGGGGACGTTTAGGGCTGCCTTCCTGCCGTGTCTCAGTCCAGTAAAGCTGCAGTGCTAACGGTTTTATGGTGAAACACACCTTATCATTCTCTGCCAGTGTTTGTATGCTCTACCTGTCTGTGCTGATTATAGAAAGTAAACAGCTGCTGAGATACAAGCCAAAAAACATGAGCCTGTTTCACTTTGCTCAGGTAGATCCAATATAGTTAGAATATACAGTAGCTTTGCTTGTTCACAGAAAATGACTTTCTAACATTTCTTTTTAAAAAAAGAAGGAAACTAAAAAACTTTTACCTTCCATGTTACTTCTGTTAAGTCTTCGCTTTGTGTCATCTGATACGATCAGTCTTTAGATACCAGAAAAGCTTTAAAATGCCTTAATGTAAGAAGAGAGCATGCCTCTTGGTATCATCAGTGACTATATCTCCTTATATAACCATAGATCTAATCCTTGTATTCATGTCTCCCTCATTATTGTGTTCTTAACATATAAAGCTTCATGATTTGGGAAAGTATGGCTTGCAATCAGCACTCACCTTTTCTTTTATGCTGGCATAAACCGTCTGAAATGAAATGAGAACAATGTGCAGTTCTCTCCAGGTAGCGGAATGATAGAGTATTTAAAATCCACTCCATAACTCACACGGAAGGGGTTAGGAAAGTGGGAACACTGTAATTATACTCTCACCGGGAAAGATTTGGCTCGCCAACATCGACACCTCTTGGGTTAAAAGGGATAAGATCCTTGGAGCAGTTTTGAAAAGGAAAGACAACATAAAGATTTCATGTGGTTGAATGATTTCACATTTCTGCTCAGGCGAAGGATGTCCTCATCAAGACAGTATTGTTTTCTTTCAATTTCATTCTCATGTGGTTTTGTGTGTTTTCTGTTTCATGATGCAACAAAAATTTTCCATTAGTAAAATGTTTAGACTGTAATCCAACCAGTTCAGATGCTGGTATCTAGAATCTCCTAATATGAAACTGTGCTAAAGAATTTTATTATTGTCTTGCTGACATATTCAAGGCCTTTCCTGGAAAAAAAGGTAATCTGGAAGGAAGCAGATGCTGCGTGATACATGCTTTCAGCACTGATGGGCCCTTTCCATACGTGCACATTGACAGTTAAATTGCTCATAACACACATCTGTATCATCAGAGCATGAGCGCTGATTACACAAGGTTTTTCTAAAGAATGTGAACTTCCCACTGAATCTACATCTCCAGACCCTCATCTTCATCACTCTCCCTACAGGTAGGGTGTTGGGAGATGTGCACGTTATGCTGGGTGTGATGAGGGGGCTTTATTAGGGTAGCCTTATTTGTTGCTCTTTGAAGCAACTAACTTTTATTTTTTCTTATTTAACAAAGCACAAATAACCTGTTGGGGGGGCATGAAGTGGCCGAGGGTGTCTGTGTGGCAATGGGGTCCTTTCACCCCTCTGTTATCCAGGCTCACCTGGGATCTGGGCTGACTGTGGAGGGGGTTTGCAGGCACTGGGGGGGACGCTGGGCTTGGTGGGAAGGAGTGGGTGAGTATACATGGATGCCAGGGTGTGTGGGGGAGTGTTATGTGTTCTGTGTGTGTGTGTGTGTGATTAAAACTTCTGTTTGCATGAACGCTGATTAGAACGCTGATGGTTTTTATAAATGATTTTAATTTTTGATTTGTCGGACCACAGAACAGTTTTCCACTTTGGTTTCGTCCATTTGAAGTGGAACTTGGACCAGAGAGGATGGGAGTTTTATGCATGATTTCTCCTCTTGCAACTGTACCCTGCACTCATGGATGGGACGGTGTACTGCGTGCACTGATGATGATATCTGGAAGTGTTTCTGAGCCCATGTTGGGATTTCCATGTTGGGATTGTGACTGGTTTTAATGCAACACTTGTTCCTCATGCAGGAAGACAACTCTAGATTCGGCTTGGATATTATGTACAATGGAGGATGAAACTGTGAAAGTCTCAAACATTTTGAAAGAAGAAACATTATTCTATAAGTGCTGCATAATCTGTGTTCTTTATTTTAGATGACTGAACCTCAGCATTTTATGTCAGTGAGGTTCTCAGTCATGTTACTGAATGTTTTTACTTTCACTTTTTCCCTAATTGCTGTAATCCCAACTTTTTGACGACTAATTTTTTCTACCATAAAACATTAAATACAATATTTAATGATTTATAAAGTAATTTTAATTCAGAATAAAGCACAAAGGAGACAAAGTCACGGGTTATCTGATTATTAATTAGGTGAAAACCACAATGGTATTTATATATGAATAATTTTTTCTATTTTTATCTTGCATCACTCAAACCTGTGAAAAATGCCAGAATAAAAAAAAAACATTATTATCAACGCTAATCACAATGTTGGCACGTTTTGCGTCGCCTCAAACCCCAGTTGAGAAAATCTTGACGTTATTGAGACTGAACCGCTAATTGATTAAATTAGCAGATACAACAGTTTGCTTATCAGCGGCAATTAAAATCAGGAATGGAATATGTGATTAATATTTACTGGATATATATGGCTTACACTGAATTATTTAAACACTTATAAAGGGGATATCAGCTGAAATGTGCTCTATTATAACTCAGCATATCAATGCTTGCAGGTTAACTGCAGGCTGAAGCACAGTCACGATGTTTAACAAATATGGATGTTTAAGATAAGGTTTACTTTTCATTAGTTGAAATTATCACTGTTTTCCCACTGTTTCCATGTCCCATTTTCTGTTTTTCACCGACACTCTTGACAAAGTTTGCTGTAAATAAGGTCAGATGAGTGCAGTTGTGGCTCTAAATAAAACAGCTGCTACATATCATCAATTTATCATTTCATTAAACAGAGCAAGACTTTTCACATATGGCTCTGCTGCTTTTATGTACTGTAGAACACTTAAAAACACATTAGAGCAAAACGGTAAATAAGAAACACTTGGCTTTATTGTTTCATATTGTTCCCTAATCGGCACGGCTGTTAAATCCTCCTGCGCTCCTCTCTTCATGGGATCCAGCTGGCTCGAGAGGGAAGGAAAGAGAAAGCACCTGATCCATATTATTCTGTAGCAGTTTTAGGGTGAAGTCTATCTTTTTATGTTTGCCACCCCTCTTTTTGCAATCCCATTAAACAGCTCTGAAAGTCTCTACATGATGTTTGCATTACAGTCGCACGTTAAAAAGTATCAAATGTAAGAGGATTAGAGTTGAGCAAAGGCCGAAGCCATACCTGGATCGTATTAGACATGGCCAAGCAGCTGGTATAAAACGACGTGCCAAGCTGACTCATTAATAAAAAAGTCTGTTCAAAGAGCAGGTGCTGTTTTTTTTTAAGTCTTAAATTCCCTACAACATATTGCACACAGGTGGAACCTGATTATGGCAGGTTTAGAAATATTTTCAGCAGAAAAGAATATCAAAATGGACTTGAAGCTGATGAAAACAATTTTATTTTTTATTTTAGATCTGGATTTCTAGAAATGCATTAAGTAGACACTTCAATGCTAACAAATCTGCAAATTAACTCACCTGATAACTCTACATGATAGAAGAAAATGTCAAATTATTAATATAGAAGACACAACATGACATATCCCCTTCAGAGGGCTGTTTCAGCTGTTAACCATAAAGCAGTTTCCTTATCTAATGGCCCAAATGAAACATAATGGAATAATTAGGATACTTTGCTTTGTAAATACTCATTTATCAGTGGAGAAATTTCTTTCTGACATCTAAAGCTGAGACTTTACATGTTTTTAAATACACTTCTGCAAATTTGTTTTGACTGCCTTTTTCTATTTTGTGTTTTTGAAGCATAATTTTTAAATTGTTACATACCATAAGAGACATTGCACAAAATACAGGCCCCTATGTGTACAAAAACATGGTTGGCTGATTTATTCTCATATATACTTTTCCCATAATAAAAGACATAAATAATAGAAATGATCTTATTTTAGTCTCTGAATCTAGTTATTCTGGCGGACACTCATTGCTAAATATCTCAGACTTCCTGCATTTCTTCTTGAACCTCCTCACTATCTAAATAACCTTCACTTTCCACTTGTTCACTTGCATCTTCTTTCAGTACATTACAAGGGGAATAGACCCCATTCATGCCACGTGGACACAAGATTATCCTAACCTGTTTATACCATAACATATAAGTAAATAAAAGCTACTTGATGCAGGTTTATTAAGTTTCTTTCATCTGAATTGACTAGAGATGTAAATTAATACCTTCACAGCTGAAATGAGCTCATCTTGTCTCAGTGCAATCATATGACCATAATGATGGAAATAATGATGAATCTGCTATGCTGTATATGAAACTGAGGACCACATCGTTCAGGATGTTAAGCTTTGCTAATACTGATATATTAGAACGTTCAATATATTTGATGGTTTTGCAAATATATGGTTTGTCTTTTTTTTTGTACGTGCTCTTTGACTAAGTTTCTTCTGAGTATCTTATAGCATGCACTCTGGACCCTTCCTGATTTATGCCACTCCCTTATTAGCTACTTAATGGACTGAATGAAGAATTTAGAAAAGAAAGAAATAATCAGAAAGGCTTATTTATCATTGTGGCCTTAAAGTTTGAAAATCCAGCTCCTCTGTTTCATTTGATCAATTTAAAAATGATGGTACACGTTTAATAATGTCTTAATATGTCATCTCAAACTCAGTTTATAGTGACTGTGCATTATACCTCCTTGTTTTGCTTCAGTGGAACTGAAATAAAATTGTTTGCCCATTGCTTTTCTGCTGTAAAAACAGCCCATTGAAAACAACATTTTCAGCATGCTGCCACAATCTTAGCAAAATACCTGAAGCATTAGTCAGAGCTGATCCTGAATCCCAGTACTTCCTACACACATATTGATCCCATCCTGTCTGTGCTTCTGTGTAAGCAAAGCTTCGCCGCAGACTTGTCCAACAGTGTTTCACTACTTTGATGATCCCTCACTGTCAACCTCCATTTCACATTCATTCGTGAACCAACTGGCAAAATCCAAGTCCTCCACCTTCGTTTTTGAATTCGCCACCTGGTCTCCATTCACATATTGATTGCCGCAGGCCATGGTGATCAGCTGGGTCTGGCTTTGTATTTAGCATTTATAATGCCTCTGTGTTTCCAAAGGCCTCTGTAAAACACTGTCAACCTTCCCTGCTCCCCCAAAATATCTGCATGATCCTCCATCAGCATTCACAACAGATCAAGTTAACCCACCAGAGGAAAGGCCAAGCAGCACATTGGGGTTTTCTACAGGGATTTCTTTCTTTATCATTATGATTACGCGTCAACACTGTGCCCCTTGCCCTCTTCCCTTTTGGGATCAGCCCATTTTTTGTGTATCCTAGTTATTCCTGCTTTCCCTTTTTACTGCTGACATATCCAAAGTTGCCAATCAAGCCTATGAAACTCTCTCTGGTCCTTATTTTTTTCTCAGCCGCCAGAATCTATCACTCATGGCATACAAGGACAAAAGGGGGGTTGTATCGCTGGAGGGTGGTTTGTCTGTTGGGGAAGGTGGTGTATGAGGTGTAAGGGGAAGGGTGTTACGGTGGAACTAACCCATTCTCTGGTTTCCAGAGCTTGGCCGAGGGGTTAATGACACTATGAATGGTTTTTGTACCCCTTTTCCTGAGCTTGCGTTATTACTGGAGATAGGAGCTTTCTTTTATTGCCTTGTGTCAAAGTGCACATGGACAATGAGGACCTCAAAGTTCAGGGCTTACCTCACTTTTTCATGTGCAATGGGGTGTGCTGGGACTCCAGGTTTGCTCAATGCACTCTTTGATTCTGCTTTGGGTTCCAGGGACAAAGAAAGAGAAAGTGAGTGCACATGTGGGAGGAGATGGGGATTAGGGCCGAAAACAATCTTTAACCTGTGGGCACCAAATACTGCTAACGGTTCACCGTGCTGCTCTGTATTCACTAAGGTTCAACACGAGGGAGTTAACAAATTTCATTCCACTTATCGTTTGGGCTACACATTGGTTTTCTGATCAAGTGTTTAGAAAATGGCAGTGTTTGGATGTTGGAGAACCCCCCCACCCGCCTACCCCTCTCCACTCCCCCCCACACACTGGCTCAAAGGCCTTAGTCGTATTGTGACTTACTTTTTTGTAAAATAAATAATCTCCAGCTCTTACAGTGCTTAATCAAATCCATCTGGTCAATCTTACCTTCAAAAACCCCATTACTTCTAATTAGGTCCTAATTTGTCAAATACACATGAGTTATGTGGCACTGATTTGTTAGACATTGTAGGTAAAAGGGCAGATGAACTGTTCAGGGTCTTTAGGTTGCTCCATCTTAAACCTTTAAATTAAGCACATTTCATCTTCTCACCTCCAGCTATAACCCAGCAAACCATACAAACAAGCCCCAAATAAATGCCCCCCTTTGTGAGGCCTGTGCCTGCTTGCAGGAGTTTTATATCCAGTTAATGATTTCATTTGCTTTTTCCTGTTCCTCATCAAACACAATGTGCAGACATTCCTTGACGTCTTGAGTTATGCCCTTTAATTTCAGATAAGTGCTAATTGTTTGTGCTGCTTTATGGCCATGCCAAGTTTTCAGCATTTTGACAAGTAAAGATTGATGGGGCTCTAACTGCTCAAGTAGCATACTAATCTAAGCAAAGCCCCATAATGTTTGTCTGCCTGTGGGTTGGCGTGAAGGTGGCAAACACTCTCAATCCATCACCTCTCAGCCGTCCACATTTCTCCTTTATGATTATATACACTTTGATTTATTGTCTTAGTTTTAATGGCAAGTAATGGTGACTTTGAAGAGCAATTGATGGCGAGGAGCCAGCATTGTTAGAAACAGTGGTGTAATTGTTGACTGTGAGAGCGTAAGGGTAGCTAATGTAGGGAACTTTGATTTAATGCAAAATAATGCACTTCAACTAAAGTATTAGTTTTTGGTTTTTTTAAAAAAAAGAGGGGAAGTATTAGTAGCATGCTAAAAAAACAGGAGGGTGGCAGATTGAACAGGATTATCAAAGGTTTTGTAAACCTCAATGAGAGTCTTGATGCTATTGTCTTTGCTCCTTCTACCATTCCATCTGTCCTGAAGAGTCCAAATTCACCAAAGCTGCCAGCAGGTCTCAGATCTCCTCTTTTAATAGGCAAGCAACCCAATTATTTTGCTTCTTGCTAGCCTAATTGGAGCACATGCAAGCTCAGATAGTGGCACAAGCATAGACCTGAAGAAGTAGAGGAGGATGGAGGAGGAGGAAGAAATCTGTTGTAAACAGAAGTCTTCACAGTGAAAGTTTCCTGTCAATGGGAGTTTGTCTTCCCCTCGCCTCCCCACTGCTCCTCATCCCCACTAGCGAAGACAATGTGTTTTTACAACAGCTCATTAATGGCAGAATGACTGATGGGATGGGACTTTGAAAGGAAGCTGAGTCTCGTTGTCGAGTCACTGTTGTCTCCAGCGGAGAGTTGGTTCATTTTGAGATGATTGTTGTGGATTAGGGCACTTGTGGTTCTTCAGTGTGAGGAGGGATAACTTCTTTTATTCTGCTTACTTGCATTAGCATCCAAATGCCCTTAAGTGATTTACCGGATTTCCCTTAAAAAACAAACTGTAATTTCCATTTGACTTGTGGTTGCTCTTAACTCCAATGCCGTACCATGACACTGCATCTCAGTTTAGTGGCACTGAACAATGCTCCTGTGTAGCACTGACACAAACAGAGGAAAAAGTACAGAAAGTAAGTGTTAGATATGTTGCTGGAAGAAAATAATTGACTTATTAAATCCCCAAATCCCTGCATGACACTATTATCTCACAAGCACAGAAAAACATTCCACCTGCTGTTAATGCTGTGCAGGAAGGATTTACTATTGAAGAAGCAAAATGCAACAGTGGAAACTTTCATATCAACTTTTCATTTGATTTTCTTTTTTTTTTCTTCCAGAACCCATTTGTAAACCAGAAGGGGGTCCAGGTCCTCAAATGTTTTCAGTTTAATCCAACACTTCATTCCCTACCATGCAAACTGAAACTATGATTGTGACCTCTTCGTATTATTTATCTGGAGGTCATGACATGTAGCAGTGGACACAGCTGGTGCTCACTGTCAGATGAATGAGGTGACGTTACAGGACAGGAACCCGACAGCCCTGCTGTCCACCTGCCATCTTTAGAACTCCTCTTGCTACCAGGGTGCTCCTACTGAGCAGCACCATGGCAACCTAAAAGTTCCCCACTGATTGGCCAAGCTGTTACAAATTAGCACATCGGGCAGCTTTATTGAGTCATTAGCATATAAAGAGGTGAGCTGAGGGCACAGAGGCGAGATCATCTGGAGAGTCCCCCGCAGTGCTCCTGGTCCTTTCATAATGACTACTGAGTTACTTGACTGGCTCCATGAACACAGACAACAAGATGCTTGCTCTGTCAGTCATTTGTCACAACTACCTGCAGGCTATGATGGGACACAAGGGAGAACGGTCCAGCCCTGAGGAAGACATAGCCAGGGCCAGTTGGATCAGCTGGGAGACGATGCCCCAGGGTAGAGACAGGCCAGCAGCAGCATTGTTAGTCTTTCATCATCATCATGATCATCCTCACTGACCTTCACTCACCTTAACTTAACTCCCATTCTTATTTTCCACCTCCTCTACTCCCTCCTGCATTTTTCTTCATGTGTGGGCTTACAGTGATAAATGCGGAGCTGCTGACCTCTTATGATACCTCTGTGACTGGCTTACAGTTTAACCACTGTAGCTGAGGGTAAAAGGTCAAACAGCTGAACAGGGGGCAGGAGGTGGATCAATTCATACCATCAGTCTTAATGGGACAGGACATCATTAAAAGCTAGTTGCTGTTAATAAGACACTTCACATGGTCCGGTTGCATTTACCATTAGCTGAGTGGAGAATGAGATCTCATTGATTCTGCACAAATGAAGAACATGAGCGGAATCAACGATTCTTGATACTATCTCGTGTTTCTGAGGGAATGTGGATAACAGCTGAGATAATGGAAGAGACAGACTCATTCCACTGGTTCAGATAGGTTAAAGATGGAGGATTATTTTGTTTATGTTGCAAGTAACATAAGCAAAAGACAGAGTGCTGGAAGAAAGAATGCTTTTATAATCTACTGAAGCCATAACACATGTGGTGCCAGAGGCAGCATGAGATATTTCATGGTAATGCATGGTACGGTGCCACCTGGATCCACTTCCTCACTTGATTCCACTTCCCTTCTTGTAAGTGATCTATCTGATGAAGGCCAAGAGGAGGGGGGGGGGAGACGACCAGTGAAATCATGCTATATGTATGAAAGTACTTCCCCTTAAATGACTGTTGTCTCAGATACAAATTTACACTGAAACATTTAAAAAAGTTTTTTTTTTTTTTTTGCGTACATTTCCTTCCTGACTTGACCAATGACACATTATTTACTATATGATGCTATTTTCCCATGTGTCCGGATCCTAGAATTATAAGACTGCAAATTACAGCCACTCCTGGATAGCTCCCACTCACTATTCCTCCCATGGTCCAGTTAACTCTGAACACAACATCCATGTTATCCATGTTGAGTCCTGTAGCTTGCACCTGAGAATAATTACTGCTATATGTTATCAATTACAATTCCTTCAACTCTCACATCCTCCCCTTCTGGCTCTCGCATCCTCCTCATTGCTCACTTCATTCTACCTACCTTCCTCATCATTTAATCAAGTTCCTTCTTCTTCATTCAGTATCATTGCTTTTTCTCTTTCAAGTTATCCTTCAAGCCCTAAACTTCCCACTTCCTGTTGCAGGATCCTTCTGCCTGCATTGTGAATTCACCCCAGGGTTCACAGAAAAGTCTTTCAAGTATTTCAACTAATCCAAGACTTTGAGATCCCTGTTTTTTCTTTTACATCTGGCTTTACACACTCAAAACAACAGTTTTAGAGCAGAATATATAAAGATAATATGACCTGTTCCCAATGAGCGTCCCATGTACAAGGGAAAACATGAGATATAAGTACAGAAACTATTTGCACATGATAGGAAGCACCAATCTGAACATTAAGAATACCAAAATGATCAGAAATTCTGAGAAATAGCTCCAATAACAATTAGAAAAAGCAAAAATCGAATTTTTGACAATTTTATGGAAATATGCTTCTGCTAATTTCTCCACCTTAAGCAAACCACTTAAGGTATCACATGATATCAGACTGCTTAATTTACAAATGTGTTTAATGAATGTGTGGCCTCAGTGAGCAAATAAATAAAAAAGTAAATCATAAAACCTTGAAGCATGCTTTAAGGTTTTGTGTTAAACTGTTAAAAGATTTATTTCTGCTTAAAACAAAGCTGCTAATATGTTTTATTATGACTCTTAGTTTGGGATGATTCATGAAGGTCCTAGGGGTATACTTGAAGATGGAGGAAATTTTATTGTCCAGTCTTGAAATTTGTCTTCTTTCTGGATATTCATGGTGTTTCTGAGCTGAATTTAGGTGCTAACCCTCAATTTATCAGACTCAGACAAGTCATAGAGATTTCACTTATCAAGAGAGGCTGATGGCTTCTTGAAATATTTACCTTGAAATATTTAAAATAACTACGCAGGTTTACTTTTTACTTCAGGTGCCCTGGTTGACACACTGACTTGCAACACTCACCATCCCTCCATCTGACTGTGTTCCAGGTGTATTTACTCTGACAATACCATAGAAATCTGGGTTTTGATTCAGATGTCTGAGTCAAGATCATGTACACAGCCATTGTAGTAGTGATAATCTACTTATTTATATAAAGTATCTCATTTTAGAGGTTTTCAAGAAGAAGTTTATATGTCCATGTCGGCTATTTAGGTATTTAAAATAGGAGAATTGCAAGAGGAATATATATATATTGTTTTAATGACTATCTTTAGAAAATAACAACTAATGCTCTCATCATTTCCATCACTTCTTAAATAGAGCATACCATTTCTTGTTAAAAGAGCTTTAACAGTGACAGTGAGGGTTGCTGAATATTCTCTGTGTTAAAGATTCCTGACAAAGATCAGTGCTGTTTGCTCGGCACAGATTCTTTCTTCTCGAATTGTCTTCCTTTCATTCCTTCACCACAGTCCTCTTCCTCACCCCTGCACACAGTGACCCCTCAGAGGGAAAGAGGAAGTTTCCACATGGTTTAGCACTTGTCTGGATGACTTCGGTGACCCCAGATGCTGTCCAGATGCAGGTCAATGCTGGGGTGCAGGATGCTGTCCAAGTGACTTACAGCATGCAGTAAAAGGTCTCGATAGAAAGAAAGAAGAGGGGTTAAACTCTAAACTTCACCTTGCAGAATGAGTCAAATAGGCATGAAATTCCTTGCAGATAGAGTTCACTTTTTATTGTCTTTTCAGTTTGATGTTGTAGCAGCTCCTTCTTGAGAAAGCCGACACGCCGGTCTGAGCGCTGTCACCAGAAGTTCTGTTTTGGATCAGTGGAACACAAAGTGGCAGACGGAGTTTTCCCAAATGTCGCTGAGTTATTGCTTCCCATCAGCACCGGAAAACGCTGCTGCAAATTTTCTCATGTTAACACCTCCGCTGTGTTTTCACCGTGGTGGCCGCTTGTTTCGCTCCTCCTGCAGTGAATCACCTTTCTGCAAGCTTACTTAGCAAGAGCCCAAAGTCACTTTCATGAGATACTTGGAGCAGAATATAATAACTTTTTTATGTTTGATCACAATTAGCACCAGTGAAGGGAACTAATGAGTCAGAAACAAATGAGGAGTGAGTGCAGAGATGCAGAATAAATCAGCAGCAGTGTTCCATCTACTTTGCTTTCAAACACGTCATGTGCTTATGTTTTCTTTCCTAATTAACCAGGGTTGTGTCAGTGGTCCCAGAGTGCCCACTGACTGGACTAATAGAAATAAAGGCTTGCTAATGGACTGAGGGCAGACTATATTATTTCGCCCGTCAAGCTTGCCCCCTCCCAAACACTCTTCAGCCAAGCCACACGGACCATTCTTTAAGCAACATCCATAAATGCCAATGAACCATAAGAATATGTTTGCCATATGGCCTTTGATTGTTAGAGGAAGAAAGCAAGAAAGCGTAAAGGGGCTGTATGGTTTGTGTGTTTTGAAGGAAGAGAAGGGGGGGTGTTCTTAAAATTCCCATTGCAGCATGAGGCTATAGTGAAGCCTGTGTGAGTGGCGGTGGCGTGAACATTATCCAGGTTTATCTTTGTGTGTGATTTACAGCAATGAACTGCAAGTTCAGTAGTGTTTCTAGGGATGAAGGGTGAGGGGTTTAACACAAGCTCAGAGGGTCAGGCCAGCAGGGGCTACACAAACCAGCAGCTCTGTGGAAAACCATTCAAACTGCGTACGTACACGCAAACACACATAGATGCAACTCTCAGAAGCAGAAGTATATCTGACTGAGCCACATCAACATGTTTTTATTTGTTTTATTTTACAGACAGCAAAATGTTTTTCATTACTTCTGTGTTTTTCTTAACATTACAGGGACATACAAGACTAATCTTGAACAGTTGTGCATGAAAACAATGGTTTGTTTTATTGCTTCTAACTGAAAAAAACTTATGATAAAAATATCATTTTTTGGAAATGATATTATTTTATTGGTTTCCCATAAAAGATATATTTACACCAGTTTACAATACAAAGTATATTAAATTGGTTTTATAAACATATTAATTGCAAACATAGAGCAGAGTTTACTCTTAAGTGAGAATATTACAGATGTTAGCGTGTATCTGCAGAGTTTGACATCTTCAAAAGCTTTTCAGTTTGTTTGTCCCAGTAGAAGAATGCTGCATGTTTTTCACTGAGTTATCTTTTCTTAGTTTGATTTGATGCATCTTCAACTTCAAATTTAGATGAACTGAACACTAGAGTGTAAAAGCTGCATTTATTTCGATAAATATAGTTTATTTGTAAGAGACAGAAGTTTAATAAACATGTTTTCTGGCATTCTACTCTAATATTTTCTGTTTTATAGTAAACAGTAGATTTGCTGCGTTTCTTTGTACATGCATGTCGCCTATAGAAAGCTTTAGATGTGATTTTTAAGTTTGAAGAGAAAAAAGTTTAAATGGCCACAGATCATGTTGTGATGGGATCACTCAGCTATCAGTACTTGCATGTTAGACAAAAAACATATGTAAAGTCTGGCTTTCTTTCATTTTCAGCTTCATAACATTTCAACAGATGAATTGTACATATTTGTAACAGTATTTGCATAAATGTTGGAAAAAACACAACTCCCGTCAAGGCAGCGTGAGATTTTGCAATCGCCTCGTGCAAAAATTCCAAACAGATTCTTCTCTTTGGCTTAACATATTGACTTCTGTTGCTTTCACCAGTTTAGAAAGTGTGCATGTATGTGCAACAGTGGCAGCTACATTATGTCCTCAGCATGTGATGTGAAATTCTATCAGTTAGCCTGCGAAGGTCTGGTGGGCTCAGCTGACTGTGCAGCTCAAATATTTGTAACAATGCATACTGGGCATGTTAACTTTGCATATTTCTGGAATAATTTCCATTAAAAAAAAGAAAAAGATTTTCAGTACTAAAAAAATTAGAGAAAACATGAGAACTATTATCTGTTATTCATTTCTCTAATGTGGAACTAATAAAGAAACAGGGGAGTGTGTGAAGGGCAGGTCTCGTGTTTCTAAATTA
>JBAMHX010000024.1:5089870-5106033 GCA_037177515.1 Pseudomugil tenellus
AGAACACAAAGGTCGAAAGGGGGAAGAAAACTTTTTCCCTACACAACGCTTTTCCGGCTTGTTCAGAAAAGCTACAAAGAGCTCCTTTTGAACCCTCCCCCCCCCCCCCCCCCATGTTAGAGCCCACCACTATCTTACATCTCTCAAAGCCAGAGCACAGACCCAGCAATGGCACACATGCCTTCCTAAGTAAACACTCTGTCAGTGCTCCAATGAAAGCAAATCAAACAAACTGGCTACGCCATCCAACTGCCTGGCAGATTATGCAGCCCTGACAAAACAGACTGGCTGACAACGGCTCATTCTAGACCAGTGACATCATCGCGCTGCAGCCAGCAGCTCCTGCACGACGGTGACCGTAACATTTAGTAGCAAAACACACAGCTGATGCCACTCGTGTGAGCTTGTTGCTCCTTCCCTGGCTGTTGAGCTGCTGAAGTTGAGATTCACAAAGATTTCTCTGCATCTGTTTGTGTCCAGTGTCCAGTCTGGCATGGTATTCATAAATCTCTGCGACACTGCAGCTGCTGCCTTAAATTGTCCGAACGATCCCTGCAAACTAACACTGGACACTATAATCTGACACTGGGCGTGACCAGCCTTTGGCATTCCGTTTGCTGGACGAGATGCTCCAAGGCCTCGCTTCCTTTCAAACACTCAAGAGATCCAAAACTTTAAATACTCTCTGCAACCCCACCCAGATCCTTGACAGCTCCCTCATGCTTGTTACTACGGACCCCCAACATGAAACCTTATTATGGACATCACACCACACTATTTATACAGTGGCAGCCTATCAGCTTGCATCCGTCCCCCTCAAACGGCACTGCCACATTCTCTGCCCTAGATGGCACCAGAGTCCCAGAGGAGCCCTGACACACCCACATCATCAAGACAAAAGTTCAACCAAGTACAAAGCTCCTCTAACTCCACAGCAAAGTAATAATAAAAGTTAAATACTGTTAACTCCTGTGTTATAAATGAGATAAATGAATGTGAAAGGTGAAAAGTGAGATATTAAGCTGGTTTCTGACCTCCAGCTGATGCTGGGTTACAGCTGTATCCTCCATTATAAGCAGAACAGTTAAACCACAGGTCTGAGGTGCCAGTTTCTCCCGTCGTCCATACCTGCATCAAAAATAAACACATTTATCAGTAACAAGTGGATCAGAGCAAAAGAAATGAATTAAGTGGCACATAGCAAAGATTTCGGACTCCATTGCCATCTCATTATTCAGATGTGACATGCTTGTACTCATCTAAGTTAAGCATCACTTCCATGTATTAGTTCTTCTGAATAATAAGTAAAACTAATTCTATTTTTAAATTCCAAAAAGTATCCAAAAAGTAAAAAGTTTCACTCACACTGACAATCGTTGATACAAACAGAAGGACCAGAGCAGCAAGGTGCAGCAAGATGATTCCCAGTAGTAGGAGCAGCATCTTTCCAGGTGATCTGAGTGAGAGAAGACGGTGTCAGTATTCTCTAAATGTGGATGTCAGATTGGCGGGATATGGGTGTGTCCTTGCATCATAAGGGCTGTCTGTGGAGAAGCTCTCTATAATTGTATCTCTTTTAAAAGACACCCCTGCTGAATGTCAGCTTCAAGGGAAAACTGGGTCATTCCTAATATTCCTCATGCGGGCAAATTAGTATCAGGTGCCTTTGAGCTATTTTCAAAAGAAACATTCTGGGCATTGTTTAACTTTATAGCTGTTCTAAAAGCACTATGTGTTTGCGTCTGTTTGCTTAATCACAACAGAAGCTGTTTGAAAATGTCTGCATGGATTTTAGAATGAGAACATTTCCAGTACTGGTTGTTTTACCGGCTCGCTTTAAGAGAAATATGGAAACAAGGTGGGAAAAAAGACCATGAAGTGATTTGAAGTTATTTATGGGGAAAAACTAAGTGTGCCAGACTTTAGAGAAATGTTTTTGCGCCAGCGCGCGGTGAATCTGCGCGTCATCCAACTCAAAGCGCGTTTCCGCCCTTTTTCAATCCGTGTGCGGATGAATATAAGCGTGTTTTGAAGAAAGTAAAGTCACTTACTTGGAGCGAAGAGCTTTTATTCCCACAAAATATCAGTTCGGGCTCGCAAGAAGCCAAAAAAAGATGTTTTTCCCCAAACGAGAAACAGCTGTAGTCCTCCGTCCTAAAAGTTGCGCTCAGACTAGATTAATGCCAGAGGAGCTGACGTTCTGTTATAAAGTGTCTCATTATGGAAGAACAACGCCCAGCGTGCGTGGCTGCGTCATGGAGTGACCCTCTGGTTGTCTGCCAGGTTTCCCAATACAGACGCACCATGCGTAATGGGTTGCCTTGGTTACTAACTTACAGTGTGTGGTGATAGTTGTTTTGCTGCTGTGGTAACTGAACCAACTGGCATTTATTTATGTATTTACAATGTTGTATATCTGACACTGTAAAACATTTCAATTTCAAATGAAAACAAATTATGTTGATATTCTATAAATCATATTTTACTGATTATTAGTAGTTTCTTCATTTTGCTACTTTGTTATGTCATTTAAGACAAGAAAATAAATTTATCAGAACTTTAAAATCGAGTGAAATATTTTAGATTTAATCTCAAGTTTGTCAAATTTTGTTTCCTTGTCAGTTAGACAGACAAATGTGCTGCAATGTTGTATGAGTCTTTTCCTTCTGGTGGTCAAAAAGTCAGCTCAGTGACTCACTGTGTGTGTTTGTGTGGAAGGGCAAGCCCAACACACCACCACAGTATCATCCCGGGATTTCTGTTTGACGCCACACTCTTCCAGAGGGAGCAGAAGGTCCGCCGCTCCTCTCATTGTATAAGTGGGCTTATGCTGGAAGGTTAAGTTGCATACATTGGTGTTGTAATGCCTGGAATTCTATGAAAGATTAACAAAGGGAGCCGTCAAAAATGTAAATATTTGAACGATGAAATGACATCTTTATCTGCTCCCTCCCCTGGATCTCCTTCTGTATGGTTAACAGATTAACATGAATCTCTTGTCAGTGATGATGCAACTCATTCTGCTTAACACTCCCTTTTTTTCCTTCAGAGTATCAGAAGATTCAAGCATATGCTCCCCTCATATCAGCCAGCTGTTGTAGAGGCTTAGGTCGTGTCCAGCCTCAGATAACCCCTGTCAACATCCACTTTCTATTCCTCATCACTTAGCTTACACTTCCTGGATACCGCTGCCTGTGTTTCTCACACTGGCATGAAGACAGAAACCACTCTCCTGAGCTTATGTCCACACACTTAAAAAGGACACTTAGAAGAGCAGATTGTAACTATGAAGTGTTGCTTGGAGTTATGCTTGTGTTGCAGCCATCATCGCTACTTACAGTCATATTCTGATTTCCTTTTTCGTCTGGTGTGATGTTTATGTTGTGAGTTATATTTTCAGCCTAATAATCAGATCTGAACTCTGATCATACAAGCTGTGAAGGTTTACAGCAAAACCAGCTATGCAGGCACTCCTCATTCCCATCCCTTATATGTCAATGTTTGTAAAAGCCGGACAATCAGTGGGCTGAGTAGACATGAGAGTGTAACGTTTATTCCATTTGCGAAGGCCGGGTGGAAGCCAGACTCAGGGGAGAAACGCATAGCAAACATTCAGACTGAGGTACTGAATAACGTTCCATCTGCAGCAACGTCTAACATTTCATCTGTCGTGAAGATGGAATAACTTATCTGCACCAGACTGTTAGAGGCCGTACAGATCCACAGACAGAATCTCAACCAAATCTGAGGAGTAGATGTGGTCGGTTTTCAGAAATACCTTCCAAATAACTTCCAGAAGTTATGAAGCAGATGTGATGTTTTTGTTCTGTCACAATAACTCCTAAAAGATTCATTAGAATAAAGAAGCTTTAAGTTTATGGAGCTCATGAACGGATATTAAAAGAAAAAGTTGTTTAGTTTATTGCATTACACACAGTTGAACTTGTTTGGCTCAAATTACAGTCTAATAACAGACATGAATAACTGTCTCATACTCACAGTAGATATTTTTCAGCTCGGCTGAGACCGTGTGTCCAGCTGATGCTCCTCACAGGTCAGGGTGAAGGCCTTTTCTGCGTCACTGTACCACCACTTGGGAACAGATCTTCAGTTTGAAGCTTGTGGCAGCTGTCGGTCGAAGGTTTCTTAGTCCTCGTGTTCTGTGTTCGGCATGTGAAGTGGCACTCTCCGGTGAGCCGCTGCAGCTTAATAGCTCCCCTCCTACTACAGCTCTTTTGGACTCGGACAGCCCCCGTCTCGTCTCGCACTGGATTCTTCTGGCTCCTGTCTACGTTACTGTTTACAGAGTGGCTGGCCGGTTCAGAAGATCACACATGCAGATCTAGACATCTTTTAAGCACAATAAGTGCATATGGTGAATTTATTTTGGTAATAAAGACAAAAGATGAAGCCCAGGAGGATAAGAGGACAACCGGATGCAAGTAAATGTCAGAGACGGACAGGCTGAAAGACCCAGGTGTATGTGGTTTGTGTGCTGATAAGTTTTGAGCCACTCGCAACCGCCTGTCTTGTCATCACACTTTAATCAGAGTAGACACAATCTGCAGAAAGGAGATGACAAAGCAGCAGAGCAAATCCCTGCTTGAAATACACAGGAATAAAAAACATGACTGAGTTCTTATTAACTAAGAAACATTGAATCCTTTTTGTAACCCTGAAATCTCACCATTCGCAGAAACGTTCATGGCGTGATTTAGTTTATTTGAATCTGAAGCTCCTAATCGTATCATGCAGACATCAAAGCGTCTGGATCAGCTGACATGTCAGATATCAGGATCATAGCCATGTATATTCCTCCAGCATACTGCTTTATAAAAGAAGGGATGATGTGAAGTATTAGTATGAAGATGCTGGGAAAAAACACACAGCTTGAGCTGTGAGAAACTGAGCTCTTTTCTCCCTTGATACCAGTTGAGTAAATAAATAATCTAATAAACATGCTTGCAGACAGACTCCCATTCAACATCGGCTGGATCACTGAGAATCTTGACATCCCTCCCACCCCCCACCCCCTCCCCCTTTCTCTTCAGATTGTGATAATTTGGATTCACTGATCAATTTTATGGATTGTTCCAGAATTCCACTCGACAAAGCAAACAGGAATGTCATCTCCTTCACATTGTCCTGAATG
Source organism: Pseudomugil tenellus (assembly GCA_037177515.1). Lineage (NCBI taxonomy): Eukaryota > Metazoa > Chordata > Actinopteri > Atheriniformes > Pseudomugilidae > Pseudomugil > Pseudomugil tenellus. Next base: position 5,095,023 of record JBAMHX010000024.1, read on the forward strand.
TATAGGGTGATCCCTGAGCTCGTGTTATCAGCCAGGGCCCCCAGGCTCATCCTGTCCTCCTCATGTAATGGACAGTTATGTGCAGATAAAGCAAATAATGTGTACTGAAAGTTGAAAGGTCTAAGAAGATAAATGTTTCTTTTATGAGCAATAAGTTGAAACACAACTGCAGAGGCGCAAAGCTTGAGTTTGGCCGTTTGGATGGAAAGCCCTGCAAAAATGTGTCTTATCAGGCCATTTCCAGCTTCCTTTAGCTTAAAACGGTTGCAGGGCCCGTTCTTCAGCAGATTCCTGCTCGTTCGCTTGTTTTAACCAAGCGTATTAATAGACAAACTTCACAGCCTGGTCACTGAGTGGCCCAACAGCCTCCTGAGACAACTTGCAGCTCTGGAGCAGATCCAAGAGCCGGAAGAGGAGGAGCAGGTTCCCATGAATGTTCTGATTTCAGCTGAAAATGAGAATTCTGGTGTTTTAAGTTGCATGAAGATGGATAAGTGACAAATGTTGTAACCATCAACACATATACAATGATTTGTTTGTTTATGTTTGCTTCATCATGAAAATGCATGTACACATTTTCTACTGTTTATAAAACTCATATTCCAAATCAGAAATACACAATACTTTTTCACTTATCTTTACTTATATTTATTTAATTATAGAAAACATGAACAAAATCCATGGAACTTGTCTTTGCATTTCAGTTAAACACTTTTAGAGAAGGTCCAAGTTTGGGTATAGATATAAGGTCATTAACAAAACTAATTAACAAAATTCCTGATGTTATTTCAAACATGTGATGGAGATTTAGTACCAAACGGAAACTGCAAGAAGGAAAGGCTTTGAGAAGCAAATGTGGGTAAAGAGTCTGTCAACAAAAGAAAAAAGTATTTAAAACTAAAACTAATATTTCCCAAAGAATTGAAGGTTGAAGGGAATTTGCATATTTGTCCCTCTACAGTGAAACACGTAAAAAAAAAAAGGAATCTTGTAGAATTTTTGTGAATAAAGGTCCAGGACACAACGTGGATACCCGCAATGTCTAATCCCTCTGATGGTACTGCATAAAGATCCGTTACCGGCATTAACTAGCATAAGCATGTGGGCTATACATGAATGTAGGAAACTCAAGTACTTATATAAATAAGAAGTCTTTACTGAGTAACAAGAGGCTTTCTGTTAGACTCACTGAGAGGCAGTCTAACACAAAGCCTCTTTACACTTGGAGGGATATGAGATTATCAAAGTGTGCAGCCATCAGTATTCCAGATCAATGGACATTTTTCATCATTGGGGCGACTCGGGAGGAAGACTTTCAACCAAAAGATTGGGAATCAATCCCAGGCTTTAACCTGACTACATGTTGGAGTGTCCTTGAGCAAGACACTGAACCCCCAAGCTGCCCCCTGATGTGCATGATGGGGTGAATGTGCCATTTAGTGTTAAGTGTTTTGAGAGAAAAAGCATTATATAAGTACACGTCCATTTACCGTTTACCATTGCTGCAAAACATAGATGAAAAGGACGATTCAGACTGTTGAGCTCTGTGATGGCAGACTGTTGCATAGAAGTTTCAGATTTTACAGCCAAACCATTTGACTTTAAGATGACATCTTTTCCAGGCATATCCAGGCACTTTTTTTTTTCAACAAGATGCACATGTGGTTTAGACGGCATGACGGCCAACAAGGTACCCATAAGTTTGAAAGAGATGTAGGTGACAACTACTAGAAAGTATTAACAGCTGTGTTGTTGTTACAGTCCTGAAATGTAAAAATTGATTTTCGTTTTTTAAAATAAAAAAAGTTGAACAGAAAAATGAAATTTGATGAGATCATAGTGTAATGATAAGTAAATTTTTTCTTTCCTTTTTTCAAAGTATTCTATCTCAACAGGATACTAACATAGTTTGTCTATCCTCCAAATAGAGCATGCTTTACACTTATGTGAAGCATGTAAAAAAAAAAAAATCAATGTAAAACAAACTGGGACTGCACGGTGGTGCGTTGGTTCGCACTTTAGCCTCATAGCAAGAAGGCCGCAGGTTCAAGTCTCGGCCCGGGCAGCTGCCTTTATGTGCACAGTTTGCATGTTCAACTATGGTTCTCTCCAGGTACTCCGGCTTACTCCCACAGTCCAAAGACATGCATGTTAGGTTGTTTGGTTATTGTAAATGGTCCTTAGGAATGGATATGTGTGTAACTGGTGATTTGTCTCTCAGTGTTGCTCTGTGCTGGACTGGCAACCTGCCCAGGGTTACTCTGCATCTCGCCCAATGATTGCTGGGAAATGCTTCATTGTAATAAGCAGTACAGATAGTGGATGGGTGGATAAAACAAACTTGGATCCTTTCAGAAATGTCACATTTCATGTTTTCATGAACTCTGACTGTAACAACAGTAGAGTAGAAAAGCCCTCAGCAGCTCGTATCAACTGTCCTGCGATCAGCTCTTCATCACACTGTGGAATGCAGGTATGCAAGACACGCAAAATAAGATGGCGCGCAGGGCGTCTATAACTAGCACTGATGTTAAAAATAAACTGCCAATATGTTTGGACTGCAGGGAGAATTCCAGAGTACATTCCCAGTATGCAGGGGTAGGAGAAGAGGCTAAATATGAAGACCTATTTGTGTCCCATCCAGAAGAACGATAGCTTGAAGCAAGCGATGAAGCGCGTCTCATTCCGTTTTTCATATTTTGTATATTTAAAACTGAAAAGATGGAAACAATAAAGAGAAACTCCTTTTCTTTTGCTCTTTTGCAACTATTTTTTATTACAAGCTGGCAAAAGCAGGAAGTGTTTTGATTCGAGTTGGACAACAGGGGGTCTTCCATAAGGTTACCAGAGACCCCTTACTATTCAACTGCTCCTGATTCTTGTCGTCAAACTCTGCAGTGTTTGCAGAGCTCTGCTGCTCAAAGAGATTTTAATACCGTTGTAAAACATTACACACACATTCACACACCAAGCCGCTGTGATAACTGAGCTCTCAGTCAGGAATTTGTAAAGTGGGGTTGTTCTCTGGAGACATGGAGGATGCGTTCAGGCTGTTACTTTATTTTTGTGGATTTGCTGCATCGGCTCAACATAATGAAAGAGTCAGTTTTTATTCTCGGTTGCATCTCTAAAGTTCAATCAGCAATTTCCCCCATACTCCTCTCTTTCCTTGCAGTTACATGTTGAGGGTGGCATGTTTAAGAATTTGATTAGAACTTTTTGTTTATATGTAGAGATAAATGTGATGATTGCAGACAAGCTGCTGATGTTAAACTGGAGCATAACTGGTGACTGAAGCAACAGCTACACACTCTAAAGTCAAAGGTTAGACATGATGTGCAACAGTGGAGGGGTTGGGTCCAGAACTGTGATAGTCATGTTTACAGTATGTGCGTCTAAAGTTTGCTCAGGCTCAGAAAGGCCCTGGCTGAACAAAGGCGATGAAATGAAACCGATACTGCAGGTTAACTCTTTAGCTCCTTCTCTGTATGTCAGGAACAGAGTGTTGAAGAGGAGGTAGCATGCATTGTGTGTTCTGTGCACAGCTCATCTTTGAAGTGAAGTGGTGAGTAATGGACGCTTTAAGTTATCAAAGAGGTATTGCAAAGGCATAGTTGTCCTATAAAATGCATATTTTTCCACCACACTGACCTGACTGGTGTCACTCTCATGCATGAGTGAGCTTTGGTTGATGTTTATTATCGTACTCATAGATAATCAAACCTCACATCAATGCTGTTTGTGAGGTTAGAAGTAGGCATGGAAATTAAGCAATGAAACTAACACTTGTGTTACAGTATTTTTTCTGGATGGTGCTTTTCAACATGTTCCATGATTTATTCATAATTCTGGCAACACATTAAGAAATTCAGACCATGTGAAAATAATAGGAAGTTGTTATATAAGGATTTTCTAATATAATGCTTTATTGTCTTAAATGTTTTAAAACTTTAAATATTAAGTTACTTCTAAACTACATTAACTTACTTTGCAATACATTAAAAAAAAGCTGGAATAATTGTTTCATTCCAACTTCCAACAGAGTATATATGATGCAGTGAAACAGAGAAAATAATGACATGCAGAGGTTGCATCCTTTCTACTTCAGTGATGACTGGCACCACCTGATAAACCAAAGAAAATGAGAAGCCGTCCACACCTGAAGCTCCTAAAAAGCTTCTGCACTGACTGATCACATGCGCATCATCTTAGTTTAGTCTGTTTTTCTGCCATGAAAACATTTATTTTCTAAATAACTGCTTTTTAAATGCTTTTTGAGACATTATAAAGTTGATTTTTTAACTCACTACAGACTCATCAAACTAATATCTATAGGAACAAAATGCATCATGTGCATGCCAAATTTTCATTTATAGTTCAGGCTAGGTTTTATGAAAGTGTTACACCAAAACATCGTTAACATCTGCTGCCAGTGATAAAAACGGGGGCTTTTATGGTATCGGAAAGGTTTTCGCATGTCCACAACAGATTTTTAAACTCAATGTTTTGAGAGGAAAATTATCAGCCGTGTCTTTAGATTCCACCACAGATTTGTTAGCAGATCCAGGCAGGAATTCCATCACTGCATGCTTCCAAATATCTTGTTGGAAGTTTCAGTTCCTTTAGAAAGAAATTGTGATGTAATAATAAACCACCCCAACGTCAAGTCGTGTATCACAAATTCCAACTCATTACTGAAAAGACCTGTCGATGACTTTTACTTCTGCAAACAAACATGAAAACTATCAGTTTTTGTTATTTGTTTCAGTGCAATATTTTGAAATCTTTCGTTAAATTTCTAGCTACAAGAAACTAATTTGTCAAATGAACACTTTCAATTAAACAAAATGTGGCTCTTTGCTGATAGTTCCTATACTGACTGTATTGCAGTTTTCCAAGACTCCATCTGAGAAGCTTGAATTAACTGTAGCCCACCAGACGAGGCATGCTGGGAAAGCTCTTGCGCATGCTCATGCACTTCTCCTGGTCCAAAAAGAGAGAGTTGGCCTTGATGGACAGGTCATGTTCCAGAGTTACTTTGGTCTTGACCAGAGTCTGCAGGGCGCTTTCTGCCTCCACCAGCCTCTCCTTCAGTTTCTGGATGGTATCTTCGATCTCTCTCACCTCGTCCACAAGCCTGGGTGGTAAAAGACAAAGGCAGCTTATTATTCACTTCTTTTGTACTGTTGCAACTTTAAATACTTTTTTCCCCCCAAAACAGATTATTTTGGGCTGAAATTTCTTTTACAAAAAAAAAAAAAAACAACTGAAGACTAAAAAAGGCATTATGGTCTTGTATAGTTTCATGCTACATAACTGTGTTATGAGATAATTTGACTTGGAATTTTGTGTTGTAACTTCAGTAGCTAAATTCTTTCCTAATATTGGGCCAAAGGACATAAAACAGCTGTTATTGATCTTTTCCTGTGATGTGTTCACTGCCTGACTTTGGTAGTGTATCAGCAGGTGAAGTAGACTTTTAAAATAAAATTGCAGCTGCTGTTGGCAGTATAAAATACCAAACCCTTTCAATACTTTCTCTTAGTTGCCACCGTTACCCTCTGCCGCTTTTTTGCTGTCATTCCATTTTTATCTAGTTTCCTTGTGAAGAGTTGCCTCTGCTGGATTACAATGCAAATCACTTCTACTGTCCTTCTATTCTGCCTGTGATCTGAAACATACTTGTCTTGTAGTTTATGAAGGATTTATCGAAGAACAGTGGTTTTATAAGTATATGTTCTATAGTCAACTTTCCTGACTTTTTTCAGGCCTAATTTCAGATAACTGCTTCAGATAAGTTGAAGCCCCACAAGAGAAAAGTTGTACTGGCCCGATGTGTTCAGAACTGTCTTAAACCACTTCCGAGGGAACAAGACAAGGTAATTTTCTGCTTCTCATAGAGTATGTAACAAACTTTAGGGGCTGGTTTTAATTATTGTGAAAAGTTCTACATTTGTGATGGACATGAAGACTGATTTTAGGGCCTACTCCTGGTTAGGTGCTACTTTTTTTTGTGAATATGGCCCCAGGAGTTTTACGTTTGAAAGCTGTTGCTGGGACATCAAGGTTTCACAAGTTAAACCACTGACCCACCTGATAAACATCCTATCCTGTTTAGCAGCTGGTTAGCAGCTGGTGACCCATTACGGTGGAATTGGGAGTGAAAACCTCACTTTTACAAACCTTTCAGATAAAAGGTCAAACATATTCAGAAACCAGGAAAAGAAGTCCAGTTGCTCAAAGTAAAACTCCAAGAAAACGTACGCCAGCTTCACTATAACCAATAACCTTTTGTGCTGTGGACCAATGTAAGTTGTCTGATAGGAAACTGGGTGGACCGTCTACCTGTGGTGAGGGTTGTCTCTGCAGAGTTCTATGTTAGGCCTGCGGGTCCGCTCCTCCAACCTGGTTTGGGCCACTTTCAGTGGACACTCTTTGTCTCTAAGGGCCTTTTTCAGAGACTCAATCAGCATCTCAGTTTGGAAGATCTCCTGCAGAGTCTAGATGAGAAGGCAGAACTATTACTACAACATGACAAACTTGCCAAAGGAGATGTGTTGCCAACCTTTTATGGTGCAGCTTAACAAGAACGGGAACTCATAGGAACTCACAGGAACTATCTATCTATATACCCAGGCTTTTTCCCACCCCTGTGGGGTAGCCTACAGGGCACACACCCTCACAGGGACCCCCTCAAACCCTTCCCCCTCCATTGCCCCCACCTGCACCAGGGTTCCCTCCCTATCACCATCACCACTCTTTAGCCCACACTGGCGTCCACCCCCCATCCTGCACTGGACAACCGGAAGGACAGCCCGCGCACCCGGGTGAGAAAAAGAAAGATAAGATGTAAAAATGAAAATTTAAGAACTAATAAGCACCACACAACAGATTTCTGATCATCTGAATGCGATTCCTGCTCAATGGGCTACTCTGTCCAAGCTTGTTTCTTGTAATTTAATTCCAGTCAATCACCTCTTCTTACAGCTGAGAAGGAGGTTTATTCATGACAGTGTGTCTCAAATTACTGCTTCTGTCATTGTTCAAATGCACTAAAAGGATGACTCAGACTGGAACTTCTTCAGTGGTCAGTGTGGAATATACTTCAAGATGTGGATATTTTTTTCCATTGACAATAATTTCCTTTAACATGAGTGCTCTATGGGGAATATGCACTGCCAAATGGTAGATGCTTCCCACAGGCCATCCAGCAGACAATATCCCAGATTTGTCACCCTTACACAGACCTTTTGCTTTTAATGGAAACAAACTTTATAAACCAGAGATTCAAGTGAGTGGATGATATTTGTCTTTAAACATGGATTCATGTGATTGTGTATTTGAAATCAAAATTGCACAATTCTATAATTTATAAAATAGAATCACATGAAAAAGCTCACCTTAGCCAGATGTCCCTGCAGGCTGGTCTTAGCATCAGCCGTTTCTGATAAGCGGTTGGTAAAGGCAACGTTGACATTGTTGAACTGGTTCCACATTTCACTGGACGTGATGTTCAGCAAGATTTCAATCTCATCCCTGAGTTTGTGGGAAGCAGCTCGTTCACTTTGGGAGTGCAGGATGTTGTCATCTGTGAACTTGGACCACGAGGCTGGTAGAGAAACACTGGCAAGATGGAAGTAAATTTCAGGCATTGTAAAGTATTATCCAGATGCTCCATCCAACTATCTGCTGTGATTGGTCAACTGATTGAAGGAAATGGCAATGTGTTTGGGGCTTGGTAATAATATCCATTACAGCTTTATATAAAGTATTGCATTGTGGCATATTTACAATAAAAAAGAAACGAATCATCAAACAAATGATGATTTTTTTCAGACAGGGTTTCCTCTGGGAGATGTTTGTGTGGACTTCTGGTTTAATTATTTTAGATATAAATTTGCACAGCAACTGTAGGAATGATGCCAAAAAGCATGACTTGGTCCAGTTAAGATATTTCATGTAATACTATTCTCAGAAATTCTCCAAAGTGTTGTTTAAGTAAAAGCAGAAGTATGGCCAATGTGAAGAAGACTCTCTTGTGTCTAAACCTCCAAAACCATTTCTTCAGAATGCACAACAGAACTGTTTTATAGCTTTTCATTCAAAAATACCATCTAAAAGAGTTTAGCTATCTTACATTTATTTCTTATACCGCACTGTTTTCTGGCAAGATCGGGTTGCGGGGCAGCAGCCTAAGCGTGGAAGTGTAGACTTCCCTCTCCCCAGCAACATCTGCCAGCTCATCGGGGGAGATCAAGAGGCTTTCCCAACCCAGCCGAGAGATAGTTCCAATTTAATTGTAGATAAATTAAGCATGGAAGAAGCATCTTTTGCCATTATAATTGATGTCTAGACAGATTCTAATTGTCCTTATAGAATATAAAATTAGGTTTCCAATAACACAGAGTAGAAGATTGCTAATAATAAATCTGAAATTCCTATATTTGGAAAGTAGGTTTAACACAAGACCACGTAAGCAGCTGTTAGATTTAAAAATATTAAACATCTCAGAAGTGAAATGATACTCACGCATGATCTATTCTGTCAATCCCTCTGTAATAGCCAATACCATCTGATGTGTTCCTCAAATAGTGGCACCTGTCATCTATCCTCTGCGCTGACACTTTGTCACTCATGTCTTTTTCCAATTCATGCTGGGCTGCTCGGTTTGACCTATTGGACCCGGACAAAAAAAGGTAGAAATGCTTATAAACACAATTATTTCCTATAATCTTGCACTTAGAAATACATCATGACTTAATTCTAACACTTACGCCAGCTGTGCTACGGCTTTGTCCAGATGGCGCCTCATCCGCTCCTGGCATGACTTTATAACTTCTACTTCCTGGTTTAAGCACAGGAAGGATGTGATGGTGAGGTTATTTCTGCATTAACATTTGAATAATAAGAAACACATCCAGCCCCAATGTTATTTTACCTTTATAAGGTCTTTTTCTACATCATCATGTACCAGATCGATGGACATCCGCTTCTCTCTGTGGTACAAACACTCTTGAGACACCTATTAACAAAATAATTGTGACTCAAACAAGTAAAGCTAGTTGTGTTACATTAGGAGTCACTCCGTAACATGATCAGCATGCACCATTTCTTGCAGCGCTCGTATAGGTGAAGGCTGTATGTGCATGTAAAGTATACTTTACATTCCAGTATGTATACATCTTGCAGTGTGTCAGGAGCATGCTCCAGTTTCGCTCGCCTGGACAAGACTCTAAGAACGCATTCTGCCACATGATATTAGCCTAGCAAGGTGTTCGTGTCTTAAGATCTTCAGACAGATCAAGTAGAATCACCCTGGGTGACACCAATGACCACCAGCACTCTAACAGGGCACTAAGGTGACCTAATTAAGTGTTTGAGCCAACAGAAGCACTGTCCCAAACCAAACTGATACTGTCGCTACAACCAAGCGGGGAACCGGAGCTAAATCGCTTCACTCTGAGATATAATACATGTGAATGATGGCCTGACTGGCATTTATGCTTCCCGTACATTCCAGAGAACAACACTTACCTTTTACCCATTTATTATATATTCCTCCTCACCTGAAGGGGCCCCTCCGTCTCAGCCAAGGCTCTGTCCAACCTCCGTTTGACCTCACTGAGGGCTGCTATCTCTGTCACCATGTTGTCAATCTCATGGCTCAGCTCAGACCTCCAGAAGACGATGTTGTTGACCCTCTCAGCCAGGTTCTTGCTGGTGTTCTCCTGTGTTCGTCTGGTGAGCTGCTCTTTATCTTGCATCAGCCTGATTGTGTCCTTCCTCAGTCGCTCTGCACTTTTGCGGGAAGACTCCGACTCCCTGTAGTTGCTATGGTTGGACTTGTACCAGTCATCTGGGGTATACCGGGTGGTCAGCGCACTCCTGTTGGAGGGGTAGAACATAGTCTTGGCTCGCACCAGATCATAATTGTCTCTCTGCGTGGAAGGTGGGGATGGGACAATGCTGCTGCCTTTGTAATAACTGTTGGTTCTCCACATATTGGCACTAGCATTCATAGCTGGCTGGGTGTTGCGATAGCTGGATGCCATTGTGGAGATGGCAGGCAGGAAGTGGCTGGTTTTTGGACGAGCATAAGTTGCAGTCAATGTTGATCCAATCAGCTCCATTTTTGACTCCTTTTAAGGTCCGACTGCTTAAAAAAAAGCCTTTCATCAGTTTAAATTGAAGTATTTAAGCCAACAGTTTTCACTTACATAATCCAAATAAGCCATTAAATTTCTACACATTAATTACATTTAGGTAGGTGGATCAGGCATCTAAGTGCCTACAGTAATTCGTTGGTTAAGCAGAATAAAATAAAGAAAATGTATGAGACTCAAAGGTCACCATATAGAAGAACCAAAAAATGAATGTCATAAAAAATGGCTTACCACAACGAGAGTTTATGCTTGTAGTTCCTTGTGACTGGCTGTCTCTCAGCTGTGTTTACCTGAGAATGACCATAAGAACACTGTAAAGGTGAACTGACATACATAATAGATGAACAAGTTTGCAAGTCATTCATTTGGCCAGCCAATGGTGTTGCTCGGTCCCAGACTGCTGATGCTGTCCAAGATTTCTGTTGACACAGAAGCAGTTGCCATAGTGCAAACTGCAACACTGTGCCAAGATGATAGCTGACCAGGTGTTTTCTATCTTGTACTTTAAAGAAATGTGATCAACAAAATGTAAATGCACTGTAATTTGTGAATTTGGTGCTTTTTTTCTTTTTTTTCATTTGTTGACACACACTTATTGACGCTTTCCAACCTTCTCCCTCATTATAGTGACAGTTTGTTAAACTCATTTTTGAGAAAAAAAAAAAAAAGAAAACGTTAGAAACTGTTTGTACAAAAATATTAATAATTTGTTGTAACAGATCCCGATTGTTTATTTGTATAGCCATTAAACATGAATATATATAGCCATTTTATATATATATATATATATATAAGCAACAGAGGTCTGAGTTGAGACTGGCCAACTTTTTCAAAAATGTAGAAATAGA
>JBAMHX010000024.1:5108141-5122812 GCA_037177515.1 Pseudomugil tenellus
TCTACTGTTTGATTTAGTGCTTGTGTTGTTCTTATTCTCAGATGTAAGTCGCTTTGGAGAAAAGCGTCTGCTAAATGCCTGTAATGTAATGTAATGTAAAATTGTGTGCATGTGTAGCTTTAAAGACATTACTTATCCCAACGCTGTAACACCGATCAAGCAAAGCCAGTCCCGTAGATTTAAATCTCACTGTTATCTCCTCACATAGATAGGATAGAAATCACATACGATAGAAAAATGTTATTTTAGTAAAGTGATTATGTAAATTTGCAAACACATACTTGTCACTGATCTTTCATCTTTAATGCTACACCTTCAAATGTGGTCCTGAACACAGAACGGAGCATTTCTCTTCCAAGCAGAACCTTCGTCTGGCTTCAGCCATGAGGTCAATCTCTGCGGTGGAGAGAAATGCATTACTAGAATATTAAAACAATCCAATTACAATAAACTAATTATTTGGGGCAAATAAAAATGACATTTGGGGTTACCAGATCATGCTAGAAGACAGTAATGAGAGATGCACTCATGCTTGCAGGTTGACAAATTAACTTTTATCAAAGATATAACGCTCATTATTTAAACAATTGGTCCATCGTGTCATATAATCACAAACATAATACAATTCTGTCATGGTCAGAAATCATTGTTTTTTAAAAAAAAGATTTGCTGCATGTATTTTCTCTCCAGCAGCTTCTCTGAGCTCATGTTTAGACTACTTATTGTCATAAACATAGAGGCTTACAATATAGCATGAAATGGAACTCTTGGCTCCGCCCCTGCAGCTTGCTGCAAACCTTAACATGGCTACGCTGCACACGGCCACTTCACAGAAGGCTACCCCTGACCTCAACCGCTATAAATATGCCTTTAAAAAAACACAAAAAGCAGCCCTCATATAAAATTTCTTCCCTGAATAGAGCTGCCAGTGTCCACTGGAAAAGCGCTTCCTGCTCCGTGTTCCCACTGGTCTCGGAACGTGAGAGGAGCCTATATATACACCCCTGACTTGTGGCACATGAGAGTGTTTTGTGAATTACTGCATGGTAGAAATGTCTCAGGGAGCAAGCAGGCTGTCCGCCTCACTTAGAGCCCAGCGACACTGACGAACCGCTTTTGCTCTTCCAGTAGAATGTTTTTAAGTGAAACATTGGCCAGAAAGTCACACCATTTAAGAAATAACTTCCTCTTGTGGGTATGTAGTTTGAGAATTATAAACAACTTGGGTAGGGGAATAACAGTATCGTAATTTCATTTAAGCCATGTGGTTTGGTCTTCAGTTTTCTCATTCCAGCTTGGATGAGACATGTGGAAGTTAACGTTTTCACAGTTGAAGCCCATTCCCCGGTGAACGTCAGCTCAGTTTCAGAGATTAGAGATTTTTCCCTACTATGGACGTGTCAACATAACATTCATGTTCTTTCTCTATAATATACAGTTTATACATAGTTTAGGTCATCATCTCAGCATCTTCAACGACTGGCAGTCTGTCAGAATATTATCTCCATTACATGCTGACAAATTCACACACACAACCACACATCAAACAAATGCTTCCTTAATGCGGAATTAGAATTCCGATTATGGTCAGATAAACCTCCACTCCGGTGTGCTGTCTGTAACATCAAACAAGTCAGAAGAAGCCTTAAATTTTTCTGCTTTCTCAGAGCTAAAGCATAAAACTTAAAATCAGTTCTGTAATTTCATCCTTTATGTATGAAGCAGTACACACCCACCTCAACGCACTCCTTCTGGCCTTGACACATCCCTCACTCTTCACCGTTGACCTTCAGCTTATCAGATAAGAATAGACGAGAGGAAGAGGTCAGAGGTGTTTTACAAATACCCCCACCTAGTGAAAACAAGTCCTTCTCTCTTCCCTCCTTTGGCCCCTGGTGTTTTTATTTCTGTTCATGTCAACTTGGCAAGTTTCCTGCTCAGTCCGGCACTCTGGCCATACCACAGTTTCCTCTTCTTGTTGAGATTATTATCAGTACTCGCTCCACATTTAGCCGACTCTTACAAACCGCACAATTAAACTGTTAAACCAGACTTCCAGCTCTGTTTTTGTCCAAGTCAGACAGACGGTTGTGATGGCATCGCTTTCCTCTCATGAATTGTACATGGTGCCATCAATGAGGAGGACGGCCACACCTGGAGAGTAACACAGGAGAGGAAATTAACCTTTAAATGTGATGACAGATTTAGAGATCCCCTGCTGAGGTAATGGAGCATCCACATTGGGAAATCACAGGAACCTCCAAAGCTCATAATAGATCATCAGCAGTTGTATGAGACATGGCTACTGTTTGTTCTTGTTGTCATGATATGTCTCACCTCATCAGGCATCCATACTGACATACTGGGGGTCCTCCAGTTTATCAGTTAAGCCTTCTATGGTACCGATGATCATTTTGGTTGATATTGTTCAAACTACAATCTGATTTCTAACAATACCTCAAAAGTTTCTCATTTACTTGCTGTTATTGTTTGATGATGTCATATAGTTTAACCCTGCAGAAACATAGTTGGTTTGGTTCCCTGAATATTTTTATTTAACCTTTTAACTTATCAGTCCGTCCGAAGAGAAACTTATTCCTCTGCCATCCCTCAATAAAGGGGAACAACATCTATCCAGTGTGTTTCACAGCTCTTCTAGCCCTCGACCCTCCCTAAATAAATAAATCTTTGCCACAGTTACTGCCCTTAGGTCTCCTCTCACACACTTAGGGAGCATCCTGCTCTCCCCTGTCCAGATGTGGTGACTGTGCTGTTGCTCCATCATAACTCTTAGTCTGATTCCTCTCCAATGATCAGTTTGCCATATCAGCCTCTGGCTATCAGGATCATTTGGTATCCAAACCTTTACACCATGTTAAGGTGACAATGCTACACAGAGAGCTATAAGAAACATAGTATTAATCCTGCATTTCCATCGGCCCAATATTTAGTTCGAAATATCCAAAATATTATCCACATTTTGCTTCTGTACATTTTCTCTCACATACCTGCAAATATGACTGCAAATATTTTCTTTTTTCAAACCAGTGTTCATTGGTTATAACTTTAAAAAGCCGGTACAAAGTACAAACATAAACAGATAAGTAGAAAACTCCACTGTAGTATAGTATTTAAAGTTTTTGTAACATTTCATACATGATTGCACTTTCTGATGGGTCACAAAGAAGATCACAAAGATGGATCGCTCACACACACACACACACACTTAAAAAAGTTATCATGCACAGCACGAACAAAATAGCAAAGAGCACACCGGTGCAGTGTGAATTCAACACCATTTGCAACACTAAACACACAGTTTACAAGGTTGAAAACTAAGCATTAGTTTCTGAAGAAGTTCATAAATGTAAAATTTAGTGGATTTGAAATTACACAGGTTTTTTTACCATTATTAAATTAAGGCCAAATCCTCCTGAATTACAATTCTGGAGGATTTGGCCCAAAGATCTGACAGAGCAGAAGTCTGGAGCAAATTCTGACCAGTCACTTGGGAGCATCTTCATTTAAAGGTGCTGAGTGCATTACAGTATGTCACCAACAGATAAGAATCATGTCCCGATATCAGAAAAATGTGCTGAGTAATCATTTAGGCCTGGTTGTTCTAGGACATAAAGGATAAAAGATCAAAGGATGCATTCTGACATATTAATGTGACATTTAACATAACTCTGTGGCCCAGTTTTCTCTCACAAGTGAAATGAATAACACATTAATAAAGTGAATAAAGTAAGATCTGAAATCTCCCATAATACATGTAAATCATTCACTCATTGTCTAACATCCCACAGAAACAGAAACAAAGGCTTCATTAGAGAAGATAACTCGGAATCCCATTCTCTTTTAGATCTTTTAGTAATCTTTTACATTTCGTTTGGATCCCCCCACCCCTCGGTTTTGGATCTATTAGATGTGTGATCTTCATCTGTTTGCATTGTATCAATCAAATCAAGAGTCTGTGTGAATCTTTACCTCCTTGTCTAGAACAATTTGTCAATTCTACATGTGTATGTTGGTACTTAATGGTGTCATTTTATTGAAGGGTGAGTTTTAAGATTTATTTAACTTTTTCTCTGAGGACATTGTCCACTGAAGACATAGATCTGTTTAAATTGAATCATAAATACAACCTTTCTCTCTATATAGTTGTAATGATAATCACAAGAACAGTGTCCTTTTAATGAGTAATATATACTGTAAGTGAAGCCAAATTTAAATTTGTTTACATGTTTGGTTGATGTTTTTCCGCTCAGATTAGATGCAATACTTAACATGCATGTGTTGCATTGCCTTAAAATAAAGTGGAGTGCTAGTGTTCATGATAATGTAGGAACATGCCACCCACTCACCAGACAGTATATCTTATTCCGTTTTTAATAGTCTTCTAAGAACAGTGTAGCTGTATTAAGCAGAAGTATGGAATCCATGGGGTGTCTGCAGATGGGTTTTTCTAATAGAGCTAAATGCATGTACGTATATGTTCATAATATCAGAATGTACAGTGCATGTTGCCATTACTGCCATACCCCAGTGCATGTTTGTTAGGTGTTGCATGGCAACTAACTGTTGTGTTTGATGCTTAATGTCTGCAGGTTTAGTAAAAAAAATCCCTGAGGATGTAGAATGCTCTGCAGGCTCCATCATATGTCCTACAGAAAGCAGACAAATGGATGCAGTATTAGATACTTAGACAGATGAAGCAGAAATCTGCAGACAACCCGGCAGAAGATTATGCTTTCAAGGTCTTTACAAGCCAGCAGTGATGTTGATGCAGACAAACACCATTTCTCTGTATTTGTTTTTGACTTTTAACCCCAAGTAGCTTCTAATTTAACTGCAACATAAATTGAAATGTTGGTGCAGGTCAGGGCAACACATGTGGGACGGAACAGTTGAGAGGTGGATGGAGTTTGGCCATCCCCTCCGCTTTGTTATCGAGGCTTTCAGGGGCAGACTTCCAGAGTGGGACGTTGGTCAATGAATGCACGGCTTTGTCCAGTCCGTGGTCATCACATTCCACTGGAGCCACTCTGTGGCGTAGAGCAGAGGAGAGGAGAGTGTATGCCAGGAGAGAGGAGGCTCAGAGAGGAAACGTTGTGTCAGACAACATGAAGACTCTTGTGGTTCTGTACATGTTGTCAGTTCAACACACAGGTCAATTTTGTGGCTGCTTACTTTGAGTCAGCTAATTCAAATCATCTATTTTGTTTTCCACAGAGCAGCACCCCTGCTGGTCAGCCACATGGGCTGTGCTACTAACCAGTTCTAACACCTGGTCCCTCATGGCTGGAATCATGCAGGTTTTCCATGTATTCCTGGTGTAGTACACCAGATTCAAATCAAATGGATCCAACAGCTTATCAAGATGTAGCCAGTGATTCATTCATTTGAATCTGGTGTATTGAAAGCAATATGCATTGCAAACTTTCAGGATGCTTTTCAATGGTTCCCACAGCTGTAGAGCAAAGAGAGTCGTTAAAATGGACGCTTCATGTTTTTCTTTGAGAAAACTAGTTATCCCCAGCGACTCTGTTCGGGTATGAGCGGTAGATAATGAATGGATGGAAAACTACTTATCTATATCTTGTTGTGGAAGCCTGTCAGAAGATACAGAAACTCAGTTACTGTTGTGGATTTGCAGCATTAAGAAAACTTTTTAAGACAGTTTACTGAACTCCAAACTGAGGTTACTTATTTTTAGCTGGACATTTCTAAAAAAAGGAAAGAAGTTTAAGGTTTATGTATTGACTCAGGAGCTGAATCATTCACTCTGAGCATGTGTTTTCCACTCACGCTCATATCCCCTCCGCAAATTAGGGAAGATGTCGCCTGAGCGTGTCACATAGAAGTGACAGGAAGCAAACATGAGTGACAGAATCCTCAGATGGTCTCAGAATGAGTCATTAACACACAGCTCATGGTCAGAGGAATATCTTGTGCTTTGGTGAGTAACAAAGAGTTGGAATTCCTCATGCTGGTGTCATTTAGGTGTGAGTGTGAGATGCTCAGCATGTGGTCAGCTGCTGTGCAAACTGCATCAAGCATTGGTCAAGAGAACAAATACAGACTGAGAGAATGAGGATGTTGCTGTTTCACTAAAATACAGTGGTTTCCATGATACCCCCCCCCCCCTCACTTTGTATTCCTTGCCACCAATCATGTCTAAATTTTTCCGCTTTTTATTCGAAAGTCATGTCTGTGTTGATGGAAGGAGGAAGGTCTGGGTCTGCTGGGCTAAATTTCATTTTGTCCTTCTGTTACATCATTTTTAGCATAGAAAACATTCAAACATCTTTACCAAAGAAAAGGCATCATTTCCTCCCACAGCAGCAACTCTGTGCTGTGGATCCACACGACATCACAGCTCAGTGTTATGTGGTCAGATCATCATTTCAGTGCAGTCATCTTTTCCTATGTCCATAAAAAAATTGTCCCTGAAATATTTTCCAATGAGGTCAAGTAAAAGCTTCGGCACATTTGATAGGAGGCTTCCAATTTTTCTCTTTTTACCAACTTGCTCCAATGTCATTAAATAAAAAGGTCCCTGCTACACGAAAAAGAAGAACTTCATTAGGTGGACAAACTTTTTATATGTATGAAAAGCTAAACAAGACGTAAAGTAAAAACAAACACACACAGATAAATTTTATATGACCTCCTTTAGACTTAGTTTGGCCTGATTTTATACGGCTGTGTGCTGTTTAGTGACATAAGCTATGCTGCAGATGTACATTCAACACTTCTACAACCCTCAGTCACACATTTTCTTAACATCCTGCAAGATATCCGATAAGATATTAAATTCATTTAAAAGCATGTAATTAATAACCACTGCTGCAAATGACTGATTTTTATTTTAACTTCGTTGATGCATAGGTTGCAAATTCTATGTAAACCTATTTAAACATATTGTAGTTTCATTTCACACACTGAATTCTTTGCTAAATGCTCACGCTGGCCGAACAAAAGGCAGAGAAACATTCAGATTCACCGCTACAAGGAGGAGAAAGACATTTAAAACCATGGCTTTTTTGTTCAGAGGCATTTTCCAACCTCTCCTCTCCCGCCGCCTCTGAAATGCCAAAGGCATCCAGTTGACAGCTCCTTACAAGCTTTCAAATTGTTCTCTTTTCTCCTAAATTTGAACTGAAAGAGAATGCAGCTACTATCAGTCTGTCCAGTGAACTTCAGATACATTCTTCTCTGGCATCTTAATGCTCATAAATTTGATGTAGTGGGAACTCTTCAGTTTGCTGGAGAAGATTGAACTGTTTCCACCTTTTTCAGCAATTCACCATACCACGTGCTTATCGCAATCAAACAGGCGTGGTCACATGCTTTCAGACGAAAAAGAAAATAGCATAAATAACCACATGGTTCCAATTTTTGGCATCACACAGAGCTGAGCTGTAAAAATGTCTCAGTGGAATTTCAACTGGCCATTTTTTTTATCTGTCAAATCCCCAAGCCTACCAGCTCACCAAGAGTCCATCCTCACTATGATTATAGTGCTGTTTTAGTATCACCACGTCAGGTGTATGTGCCACGTGAGGGATGCCTTGAGATGCAAGTTAGCCGGTTGCACGTCTCTGGTGGATCGGTGGCAGCTATGTTCTCATCTTATGTATGCAGAAAGGACGGGTGCAGCAGCTGGGAATGCACTATGGACATTACTGGGGTAGCGAGCGAAAGTCAGCTAAAGTGAGGTCAAAAGAGACATGTCTGACTGCGTTCAGGAATCTGTATCAT
Organism: Pseudomugil tenellus; assembly: GCA_037177515.1. Classification (NCBI taxonomy): domain Eukaryota; kingdom Metazoa; phylum Chordata; class Actinopteri; order Atheriniformes; family Pseudomugilidae; genus Pseudomugil; species Pseudomugil tenellus. The sequence continues at coordinate 5,115,909 of JBAMHX010000024.1, forward strand.
AAAATGAAAATGTACAGAGTTGATGCACATTTTGTAGCTCTGTAGTGAAAAAATGGATCTTTATGGGATTCGAACCCTCTTTCAGACACAGAGCTGTGAGACATTTAGCTAGACGTCCTTAAATGATACACATGCTTGCATTTAAACTGAAGATATTCTGATTCAGTCATATTTAGCAGAAACACTTCCATAAGTCTTATTTTCTTCTGTCTTTACGCCTCTGTGTGAACGCTTCCAGATTTCAGGGTTTGTGTGAAACATAAGCTGTTGCGGGTTAACACACAAACACACACCATATGGGCCGACCACCCACAACATCGTTCCACTCTAAGTTGTTCCCAACCAGAGTAAGGAGCAGAGGAAGGTCTTCAGTATTTCATCGCTTTATTCCTCTCACTCCTTCATCATCCAGCATAAGCATCACATGATTACTTAACTGATCCTGGCTTCAGCTGCACTCCAAAGCGATTTCAACTTTGGGAAAACATCAAACTCTCTTCCAGACAGCTGCATGTAGAGTTTAGAGTGTTCTAATTCTGTCAGAGTGTAGCTATAGTTCATTATATCCCTGAATACAGAGTGTCGGGTATATAATGGTTTCATCACGACCGCCGCTGGATATCGCTTGTGTGAGTGCGATAATTCAAACCGTTTCCACAATTGGAATTTGATATTTGGTGTACCCATTTAGGTCCCCAAGGGGACGATCTGCATCAAATTTCAGTATTTGGGGATTTATGGTTTCCTCACTAGGTGGTGCTTTATAGTTGTAAACAATCATCCCCACCTACATTTTCCTGTTTTGTTCAGTTCAGCTTTATTTAAATTGTCCCACTTAACAACACATCTCAAGACAATTTACACATAAAATCAATTCATGTCAGTCCTGTGATCCAATCAGAACAAATCCACATTAGTCCAAATGTTTATCTTTCACTCTTACAGAACATATGAAAGAAGGAGATCTTTAAAATACAATGGAGCTTAATTGGTCTTGCAGATTTAAATAAGAAGTCTGAATTGCAGTAAAATAAATGTCTGGTGATTTGTATTATTTGTTCAACTGAGCATAAATTGACAGTGCAAGACGTGTCATCATATAAGCAAGATATTATTAATCTCATTGTTTCCTTTTTGAACTGAGTTCTGCAATTTTATTACATTTACATATTTTCCTTTAAGCCAATAATTTTTTCTGGAGGTGCCTCTATTCATTCCATCTTTCAGGCCAGTTTCCAAGCCCATTAATGGAAAACCTCCCTACAGCATGACACGGCCACCACCATGCTTTTATGTGTACAAATCAGACTTTCTCTTGACTTTTATCTGCCTATTTTTCAGAAATAAAACATCAATTTTCCTCCAATGACCACAGGGGTGATCTCATTATCCAAAAAGGCTCTAGATTCCTATTTGAAGGACAAAATCAGAACTATTCCTCGATTGTTAAACAAAAGAAGCTTTTGTCTTTCCACAACAGAGAAATTAAACTAACGTTGGGACCAAAATTGTGATTGAACAATAGTTTCATCCTCTGTCACCGTGTTTTGGTAGGATGCCAGATGCCTTTTAGCAAACTGTAAGGGCCTTTCTTCCTATTACTCTTTTTCTTTCCTAAGTAATGTCATTGCTTGCTTTGCAACTCCTTCTGGTTGACCTTTGGCCTCATGATTTTTTTTTCTTGACTGGATGATGTGCTTTGCTGTGCTAACCATTACTGATAAGTGTCTTCATATTCTTCCAGTCCTTTAATATTGGATTTAATTGCATTTCAAGGGGGTTTTTGTGTTTGTTTGTTTTGTTTCTTCTTTAGTAATCCAACAATAATCTGTGCTGTATTTCTGCAGAACTTTATAGCAGGACTTATTTAATTTGCACTGCAAAATCTTTACTTTATTTATTTGTTCTTTTTTATTTTTACTGAATTTCTTTGTTCAGACCAAATAACCCATCCATCTATTTTCTACTGCTTGATCCCAAACGGGGCCGTGGGGGGGCTGGAGCCAATCCCAGCTGACAATGAGCAGAGGCGGGGCACACCCTGGAGAGCTCGCCAGCCCATCACAGACCAAATAACCCAATAACATAAATATTTAAGTAAAATTGTAATTGTTACTAAATGCATATATTTGTAGCTGTATGTTGTAGATTTGTATGCCTCATTTTCTGCTAGCTCCATTGATTAATCCGTCTAGTCAGTAAGTAATTTTAGTTGTAATAAAACAGTTTTTTTCTATCAATATTTCATAGTTATTATAGAATTGTACTGTATACTGAATATGTATACAAACAGGAAATAATGACTGTCACTATTAAATGATTCAATGACACAGTTTAGTTGGGAAATTTAAAACTTCACTTGATCAGCTTTCAGAGAGCAGCTATTGGTTGGAACATGTAGAAAGTTTTTTATGTTTTGCAGACAAACAATAGTTTGCTTCCAGTTTTGTTGTGATTTTAACTGGCATGAGATAAATCATGCAAACAAAAGTTTACTTTTAGCTAGTTATACAGTGATGAGTAGGTTAGTACTGTGTGATTACAAACAGCAGGAAGCTCACTTGTGGCTGGAAAATGTCAGCATCCAGCTCACTGTTTTCAATTAGCTTCCATCAAACATACATACAAATATATTAACAATCAGTTCCTCATTCATGACGGCCCACCAGTAGTGGCTCTGCGCAGAAACACAATCAGCACAGCCACATAGGAAATAACTCACATCATCTTGTGTTGTCCTTAGAAGGCCTTCAGACTGGGAGGCTGCTGTACATAGCGAAGGCGGAGCTGCTGTTTATTAAATGTAGTTTATAAGCCATGACTCACTGTTATCCTGACTCCTGTTGTGTGGTGGGCACAGAGGAGCCGGCAAAGCGCCTTAGTGCCCTCCGTCTGCTACAGCACACAAAGAACTGCTGTGTGCCGCTCACATCTCAAAGATCCAAGCTCCCACTGTGCTTCTGTCTGCCAGAAAACCCAGCCGGCACTAAAACTGATGCAGCAACATAAAACTCTGTGTGTTATTGTGGGGTTCTGCAGAGCCTGCTAGCAGCAAAGCACTGCGAATGCGTGTAAACACACACAATCATTCCTGCCTGCTCATACAGTAATCACACTTGAATGAAATAGTTGTGATGCAATATGGATTTCCCATATTTTTTTCCTCGTCCTCCTGCATGCAGACCTAGATCCTGTGGGAGCGGCTGCTATGAGTTTGAGAGCTGAACAAGAATCTGCAATTTGCAGGGATCAGGGACGGAAATGGAAGAGTGGAGACAACTAATGACTTGACATGCTTTGGAAGTGGAAGGAGGAAAAGGGAGAAGTACAAAACAAGAGTGAAAACATGACAAATTGTCAGAGGGCAGCAGGATATGAGATAAAAAGCAAGTGTGCAGGAGGAAGCGGCGGGAAGAGTGATGAGGTGTTCTGTTACCATCAGTACATTATGTCCTATTGCAGGTTATATTGAATCCTCTGAGTTTAAATGATCATGTAGAGCATTGCATCCTTTGATGCTGCAAAGACGGGGTCTTAAAAGTGTCAAAGAAAGATAAAATCCTGCTTTTTGTTTCCTGAATCTTGTCGTGCTAAGTCAAGTAGAACTTCTTTCCTATAGCGACTTGTGGTGAAACTCTAATTCATTAATATTAACAAACTTTGATGATTGCAAATATTATTACTCTTTCACTCTAAGAAGAATAACACAATTTATCTGTTCTTGGGGAATACAAATGTATAAGCAAATATTCTGCTCCTTAAAGTGATTAAGATCAAATGCAAAACTTTATGATATGAACAATTGTTTAAATGTTTTTCCACAGAGGAGCAAGAAATGTCCTCTCATATATCAGTTTTTAACAATATCTACTTGTTTTATGTCTTGCTAAATTGTAAATAAGCTTATAAGAGTTATTGTAGATTCTTAACCCACATTATACCTAACTAGACTTGTTCCAGTTCAAATTAAGTTCAAAAGTACAATAAAACAATGCTTCTTAAAGGTCCCATATTATGCAAAATGGAGCTTTTTTATGAGCTTTTAACCTTCTATAAGTGTTAAATGTACCTTAAAACGATCCCGGAAAACGCCTGCTGTAGCAAATTCCTCTACATGTAAGTTGAAAAAGGGAAGCCGCCGGGTTTCCTGACTGTAAATAGACAGACACATGTGCTGACACATTTGCTTTCCTTGCAGAGTAAAATATAAATTTCCTGGATAGCTGATGAAGCTCATGCATGTAGGTGGGACATTATTACATGATGAATCATTGCTTAAAGTTCCCATCACTCACATTTGCTTTTTTTAAAAAAAACAAAAAACAAACAATAAAAATAGCAAATAATACTAATTAATATAATCCATTTCCTGCTTAAGTTTCTTCCATCTCAAACATCCTGTTTTTCTTTTTTGTTTTTCATCCTCCTGTAACTATCTGGAGTTATTTAGCTTTTTCCTAAGCTGGTTTCTTACATTTTGAGGAATTTTCTCTCACACTTTTAAGTAAGATTTTGTCCTTTTGCTTAACTGAACACTAATAACAACACTAGTGTTTTATATCCATGTTTATTTCTGTCACTGTAAAAATAGAAAAATAATAATTAGTTGCTTCACTGAGATTTGGGCTTTTTATTTGGAATATTTTATTAAAACATCATATCAAGAAGAGAATCAGACCAGAAAAAATACCTGCATTTTGCTTGATTAGAAACCTTTACAATAATGTGTGATTATTAATTACTAATTAATTCATTATTATTAATTATGCTTCAGTGGAACTAACAAAACAGCTAAACTTCCCATCGTTTTGACTGTCCCATGATATGGTTTCTAATGAAGAAACCTTCTCACAGCTCACCTTTCAACTCCCTCAAGAGTGTTATTTAATACGTTCAAAAACACAGAACAAAATGTGTGAAAATCCTCTGCAGTAGTCTCCTGCTGCTTGTTGTTAAGTTGCTTGGTGGATGATTGCTTTCTAACATCATGAAATCCAAAAGCAGCCAGAACAGCTTCACACTTCCTGGTCACCAGCATGGCATCCTCTCCAGTCCCAAATCCTGGAGATAATCTAAGATGATACTGGCTCTGAGAGTGTTGTCACCTTGGAGGATGGAGCAAAGTCCCAGATTGAGGAGAAATGGGGCCAATGGCTATTGCAGGCGTTAGTTATCCAGCTGTGACTGATACACACCTGGCAACGCTTTATTTTCAGTACCAGCTACAATACCAACAGGAGAATATAACATGAGCTTTACCTACACGTTTAGCTGCTCATTTTACAGGAGCACACTCACAAGTAGTCCCTTGTTTTAAAGGTGACTAATTATGTTTTCCACCATTGTATAAAACAACACCAACTGGTATTAATGAATAGGATGAAGATCCAATAGTTTCAATATAAACGCATATTTTAGGCTCAGATGTGATGCTTAACTCTTCATTTAAAAAGAGAAAATAAAGTGAGAAATAAGCAGATGAGGTGAATAATAACTGGTTTTAGTGTTCGTCCAGATGTTATTTACCGCCTGTTTCCAGTAAACATGCTGCAGACTAGCGAAGAAATTCCTCCATCTCCTCACTGACTTTCACATCTTTCGGCACCCAAAACACCTCGATTTTGTTCCCAACTTGTCTGAGAAACTATGTTTACACCTGACCTTGTATCCATGCTCCTGTTTGGAGCCCCAGCAACCTTCCAAACCACCTTCATGCAAAGCATGAAGCCACTTTTTCTGTTACCATGTCGATTATTAGTTTAAAATATTGCGTTCGGTGGGAGAAATCTTTTTAAATAATTATTATTAAGATCAAACTTTGGATGTTAATGTCTTTTTTGACAGTATTACAATGGTCTTTCAGACTTTTCTGCTTTGTGCTCTCTCTATTTTTTCAAGTCGCTTTTAAATGATGACACTCTAAGTTGCTGTTTTACATTACAGACCTTCTTTTTTTGATGAAGTACTGCTTGACTAAAAATAAATGTAGTTGTAGGATGTTTTATTTGAAACTGCGGACAGAGGAGTGGAAACTTTGTGCAGACAAATCTGGCTAATGTGTGTGTTTGGAATGAGAGAGGGAGCGAACGAGCATGTGACACAGAGAGCGGGCAGCTTTTTTTTTATCTAGACATGCTAAAGAGGAAGGTCCTGGCCTTGTGACCCCACGTGTACTCAGAACGGTCAACACTGCCGACACACCCAGTCCCTTGAAATTCCATGAGTGACTGTTTCCACTAAGCAGTCAGCATCTCTTGTGTTAATATGAATATAAAACACATTTTCCTTTTATCTTGAACAAGTCGTGTTAATCTTGGCTCTTTTCCCTGCCAGTGTGGATCGCAGTAGGAATGCTGCTGGCTTTTATTTGGTAACTACCAAAGCATTTGAAACATGCCATGCTGGGTGGGCTTGCCATTTATAAATACACTCTTCTAAACATATCCAAAACTACTGTCACTGGGTTCATTACTCACTGAATATCTATGTAGCTATAATATACAGTAAAGAAAGAAAAAAAGTGCTGCGCGTATTTGGTTTTATAACGTGCACGTGTGTGTTAAGGCAACCAGTCAACAGGGCATTGGGCAGGTCACAACTACAGGAAGACACTTGTGTATTTATTGGCAGTAAAAAAACTATCCTGGATTTATGCAAATATGTCTCGCATTTCAGAGACATCATGAGCAGGATGAGTTCATGAGATCATGATCACGCGTGTAACTTAGGGTTGTTCCCAGAGAAGAAGAGACAGCCCCGTCGTTCACTGACTGGTTTAGTTGAGTTTTACTTTTTTTTTTTTTTTTCTAACGTGTCTTGTCCAGCACCTAAGCAGGCAAAATGATGATCTGACTGCTATGTTGTGCTGAGCAATTTTGCTCTGTCAAGAGGATCTTTCTGTATA
>JBAMHX010000024.1:5154126-5175463 GCA_037177515.1 Pseudomugil tenellus
GAAAGGGGAAAAAACAAAGTTGCAAAAAAAGAGAAAATTTTTTCTTTTTTTTTTTTTTTTTTTTTTTTTTTTTATTTATTTTGCACCTTTTTGGGCCTTCTTACATCATAGCAATGTCAGCGTACTCTGCATAAACACATCAACTTGGCAGCTACCAAAGAAGAGCTTGTTCCCAAAAAAGGCCAGTTTCCTTTATTGTTTTGAACTGGTTTGGTTTTACAAACATGGATTTAGAGCAATAAATGCCTCATTGCAAAATCTGTTTAAGGGCTGTTGCTACCAATGGTGGGAGAACAACAAATTTATTTCAACACCTAAAACAGAGGCACTCTGCAGAGTGGGAGAAATTGTGCAGTCTACTACATGCTCAAAACAGCAACAGCCTACAAAACCCCAACAAACCACAATCCATGGTAGTGGAATTATTTTCCCTCTGTCCCCTAAGAGAAGACGGGCACAATGGAAAGCCATCACGGATTTGTGTAAAACCAAAAATCCTTTTTTTAAAATAATAATTTATTCTATTTAAAAATCAGAAATTGGATTTGGTTTTAAAGAAAATCGGAGACTTTCCTTTAAGGCCATATCACCCAGACATTGTTCCTACAGTCGGAAAGCTGCTAATGTTCACATATTGTACCATGATTTGACAGAATTTTAGAGGTACGGATGCCTCCTTCCAAAGGGAAATTCATCATTATCATGAAACTTAAATTTTTATTTGTATCTTCTTAAATCTAAAACTTATTTTCACTTGCAATATGTACCATCTTCAATTATTCTTTATTAGTAACATATTTTCAAATGTTTGATTTTCTAAAACTCAAAGAATTCAAATATATCTTGCTGTTTTGTTTTTTTTTATCATACACAGGTCTAAAACGTATGGATTAATTATTCAAAGGCTTTTATTTAAAATCTGTAGGTCTGTTGGCAAGATAAGAAAGAACTTTTATGAAGTCCTTTCTCATGATGTCAGAAGCTCTAAGGTATCATTAGTTGAGTCTTTCTACAAGTAATTTTTCTTTAATTCTCATTTTATTACAAGACATCTTACACACTACTTTGATTAATAAAACCAAAAGCAAACTGTTTCCTGTAAACTGCCAGCACTAAGTTTTAAATACTCAAGTAATGCTGATGGCATGCTGTGGCTAGGAAATTTCTGCATGTGAAAGACATGTTTAAAGTCCATTAACGGCTCCAGCTTGTGCTGCCATGAAAAGGTTAACAGGTTATCGGGCACATTTGGCCTCTCTTCAGTCATAAACAGAAGCACAGATACACACCCTACAGATTTAGACATTAGAGGCTAAATTCTCTGGAACTGAAACCCAGCAATGTCACACAAAGGACAATAGAAAAAGAAGAAACAATCCAACCTTCCTGGCACACCCAGGCTGCAAGCGTGCATGTAGGAAAAAAAAAAAAAAACAGCATGTACACACTTATAAAAAGGGGCTCATAGCTAAGACCCACAGTTTAAAGTGATTCACGTCCATATAATACAAAAAACACAAAGGCTTTGGATCTTATCTATTGAGGTATTGTAATTTGACCTTGGTACAGTCACAGCACAGGACCGATGACCTGGAAATGTCCTCCAGAGGTTCAGACAGGAAGATCCACAAGCCCTTACACACAAGGAAACAGGTCATTCTCACAGGACTGGCAGACAATTGGGACACAGCAGTTCATGTGACTGTTCCCATCTCCTGTGCTACTTTCCTGGAATAAGATGACCAAAAGTCCCACCAACAGTCCTCCTTTGTCTTTTCTGCACACTTGAGAGGAGAACCACCTGTTTCTGTGACCATACGGTGCCAGGAAACAACAAAGATCACTGGACGGTAAAAAGAGCCAAGCCTGGACCAGAGCTGCCAATTCCACATCACCAGTCCCCCTTGTTTTCAATTTACGAACTAATGAAACACACACACTGCAAAACGTTTGTGTGATTATTGGTGGAAGAAGTATCTTAATGCAAACACACACGGTTAATGCTTAACTGCAGATTCCTTGGTAGAGTGCACTGGAGAGTGCACTGGCACAGCTGATGCCAAAGCCATTTGGATGTGGGATTTCAAACAAACAGGAAATAAAAGCCACCAACAGTCTTTTTAAACAGATTCATTTGCACAGCTTAGCTAAACTGTGCAGTTTTTAAGCTGCATTTGCACAAAAAGCTTCTTAAATTTGTTCAAATACATGGAGAGAAGTTTATAGTTGAGAAAAAAACTTAAATATGGTCTGTGATAGTTTTAAGTGAAGTGGATATCTTGCTGTTGTTAAACTAGGTTTTATTAATGCTTTCTATTATTTTTGTCTAATGTGACATCTCACATTCAGGTAATGGAACCTGCCATTGCTTAGTGAAATGTCCCTAACTCCGTGCCATTATGACTAGCTCCCCATTAGCAAAGCAATGCTGAGACACCAGTTTAAAACTATTTTAATGTTTATGCAGCACAATAAGGGGAGTTGCAGTAAATGTAAGCTAAACAGGTGTGTCTCCTGACGATTGAGGCCTTTTTCTTGTTGCTCTTTCATAAAACTTAAAGCCAAGATGCTCAGATATGTTGACAATGTAAGATCAAGACAACAAGCCGGCCTTCAAATCGGACCTGCCAATTACCCAGACTGGTTTTACAGCACAGAATTGATACTGTTGACGGCAATAACAAGAGGTGATGAAAAAGGGATGTTGTGCTGCAAACGTAAGAGCAAAGTTTAGCGTTATGCAATGTGTTATTGGAAAACATGCATGTTTCATTGTTAAAGCTTCTAATTCTTGATGGTTTTAGAGGAAAAAAAACACCTGTTAACCGTTTTAACAACTGGCAGGAAAATTATTCCTGTTAAACTGGTTATTTTCCAACTATGCTACCAGAGCAGGCTAAATTTAAACAGACAAGCATGCATGATATTGGGTGTCAGGTGGTGTCAGATTGTCATGAGAATTTATTTTTTCCCAAAAACTGTCATCATTTACAGTAATATTACCTGACACTGCTTTATTCTACAGCTGTTTGGCAGATGCATTTATCCAAAGCAACTTCCATGTGAGAAGAGACCAGTTAATCATAGCACTTAATCTAACATTTATGTCCAATGAACAAGCCATTTTTAGTCCTGGCCAACTGATGAGCCAGATTTACTCATTATTGGTCAGTGGTCACATCAAGACAGATCACCTCAGTTGTTGTACCTCCATGATGTTGTTCATCCGGCTTGGTAAATAAATAAAATGCAGAGTGAAACTATACACTGGTGACACTGGAAAAGACCTTACGGAGATGACGCACCAGTATAAGTCCAGTTTTACCATTCAGATCAGATAACTCTGCATGATTGTGCTCAGCTCAGCTTGAATGGGTCCAGGTGTGTCACATCCACCAGCGTTTCATATTTCTGCATCTTCTCGTACAAACAGCAAAATAGAAGCCTATCCTAAAAAGGTTTCAATTCTTATCATAGCAGCTGTGATCAGAACTGCAGGATTATAAGATTATGCATCAACTTCATGTGTGAAGCATTTCCAGATTGATGGTCTTCTCTAATCTAGTCCTGATTTTAAAACTTCTATCATCTGACAAAAAAAAAAAAAAGAAAATCACCATTCAGGTTGAACAACTTCTGTCCAATGATCGCCAACAGATAAGCTTACTAGCAGCAGAATGTCCTGAACATTTTTCACATAGTCCACACCACTGTATTCTAAGAAATACTTTACAAAGTTACAAAACTACCTATAAAAAAAACTTGGACGAGGTCTGTGTCGACTAAATGAGCAGGTTGAATTTTAGCTAAAGCTTGACTAAGCCATGCATGTTATAGTTTGGATAGAGGATAAAACAAGGTCTCTGCTGTTGATAGTTAATTTCTTTCAAATCCATAAAACAATTCTATTGAATTCAATTCAGCTTTATTTGTATAGAGCCATTTCATGACCATGTCGTCTCAGGGCGCTTCGCAGAGATCAATTTGAGCCAATTCATGAGAAGTATGGAAAAGTAAACGTGTAGGTAATACATTTCCCTTTCAGAAGAAACTTGGATATTCTAGGCTCGAAATGCTCATCAACTGCCCATTTATATATTTAATGATGGTTTACAGACTGACTTCTATGGTTTAACAAACATACAAAAAGAAATAAATGGATTTACAACAAGGACTTCCTGTGTTACGGTGACCGACTGTTCTGCTTGTGAGTCATGTGCTGCTTCTACTTTTGCTCTTTTTCCCAACATCGGGTTAACAAGCCTGAAGACGCTGATGTAATGTTGTCCAAAGACTAACTCAAAAATCCTCAGCGTGATTTTTCTCAGAAGTCTGAGGACCTCTTGGCTTTCTTTGCAGTTAGGCTGAATCCTGTAATTGTTTGAGACAAAACAACTCTGCAGGAAGAGTTCACCATAATCCCTGCTGTTCTGTATAAAAGTTGAAAAAAAAACTCCACACTTGAAGTGATTAATACTTCGTAAACATTGGAAGGCATACTCCCTCGCCTTGCATCAGAGTTTTGCTTAAATTTGAATCTTAAAGGCTTTATTTATAGTCATGACTAAAAGTAAATACATATTTTTCACTCCAGGAAAATTGTTCTCTTGGTGCCAATTTAGAAAACACAATCACATTTTCTTTTTCTTGGCTCAAGCACAACTACACTTCCAACATGTGTATGTATTTAAGCATGAAATGTATTTTCTTTCAAGTGTCGACAATGCCACTGCAACAAAACGACACAGAAAACCAAATACCAAGATTCCACTTGTTATTAACTTTCAGTTTCCGCTAAACCTGCTGCTAAATATGCCAAACAACATACACTGTCACTTCCAGAGGCATGGGAAGCAACAAATTGTTACACCTGACTCCACTTAACCTATTTACAGAATTTTTCCTGTATATAAACAACAGAAAAATGTTCCTGGGCTTTCCAAAAACCACATATTAAAGATTACAAACTAAGGCCAAACTCAGGGTTATTCACAAGGAAACAAGCATCCCACTGACTTTATTAACTGCATGAGAAAATGCCTGAAGTTACTATGTTCATAAGTGTGTGACTCTAACCGCCTGTCCCCAACCCCCACATCTGAACACTCGCTTTCCAATATAAAACTGTAATGACCTCAGCGCAGTCGGAGTTGGGAAGGTAGCCAGCTTCCTCACAACGCTGCAGCAGTGTCCTTCACAGCAAACTCAAATAACCTCAGCTGCAAATAAAAAAAAGCACAGTCAGAGATGACACACTCATTCCCCCCCCCACTCCCCTCTGGAACAATAGATTTTTATGGAGCGATTTCTGCCTGATAGCCTATAGAGAAGCTATATGCTAAAGAGCTGAAAACATTGGGAGTTTGTGCAGCACTGATGTCACTAGAAAGAAGACAGAAGAAGCAAGAAAAAGGATGAGAATCAGAATAAGCCTAATGTTGGTCGAGATGCCTCAAGAGAACTTCAAGGTGCAAACTAGACTGACAGTTTTCCATTCTCCTCATCTGCTTTAAACAAAAAGGTGAAACTATAGAGTGAGTAAATTATTTATTAAACCAAATGAAAAATCCAGACTGACCTGAGGCCTGTTTGTAGGGAGTGGTTGCATGTTTGTGTACAAATGAAAAAAATACTTTATTAATGTTTTCCAAATCACTGGAATTCTTTTCTGACTCAGACTGGTGTTGAACTGGTGCTAGAGAATCGGACATAGTTGTCTTGAGAACATCTGGACCTGCAGCCTTGTTCTAGTTCAGTTTCAGCAGTTGTTTCATAACTTAATTACAGGAAACAGAGTGGAGGTGAAACGTCGTCTTGGACAACCCAAATTAACAGCTCATGTCTTAAAAAGACATATTACAAAAAACACAAAAGTTAAGACGGAGCTACTACAGTTTGCAGCCACGTAGCGTGCATTCCAGAAAAAGGGGTCAAAGGCCAAAAGTCACACTAAGACAACACCAATCTAAAGTCCATTAGTCCATATAGTCTCCTAATATTGTTCAGAGTGACAGTTTAACAAGAATGAGTAGCTGGCTGCTGACAATAAGTAGCAAATAATGAAACAGGGTGTTATAAAGTGGGCCTGCAGACTTTACAGTCAGTGTAGTTAAAGTCAAGCACACACTATACTGTTTCAATTAGAGCCTGATGGATGAGGCTGAGCAGGTACACAGCCATTATGCAGCTCATCGGCCATGACAACCACAAAAAGTAGGTGCAACGTCTGATACCATAGAGAAAAACTCACTAGTATCACAAGGCAGGAGACACATTTTGTGGATGCTGTATGATGAAAAGAAGCTGTCTTAAGTTCTGGGATGATTCCCCGAGGTTTCACCAATGTGTTACTGAAATCCTACTGCAGAGTATTTATGTTACATAACTCAGAGAGAATAGATCTGATGCTCTGAGATCCATCTGCCATGCTCTGATTAAATCATATCCTGTCGCTGGAAGTAGTTATTTAGGACATTTATTTAGGACAGAATCTGAGAACTACTTCCAAATATTTGGTTTCTACAAGCTGAATAATAATAATAATAATAATAATAATAATAATAATAATAATAATAATAATGTTTGTCATTTTTAACAATGCAAGTGGACGCAAGTATCCCAGCTGTGAAATGGGTCACTTTTTATTTATTTTTTTAAATCATTTTAATCATTCTTGATATTATTTTTTACAAAAGAAATCAAAGGATACAGTGCTTTTTTTTTTTTTTTTTTTTTTTTTTGTTGTTGTTCAATAAAATAGCTGTGGCAAAAACCTTAAGCTTTGGTATCCAGAGAGGCACAGAAATTTACAAGAAAGGAAAAGTTGGAGAGCACTGCTGAAGATTATAATTCAGGCTTTTACTTTGGCCTAAAAGTATCAATTCCACTGGAAGCTTTCTCCTGTAAAAGGTTACAAAAAGAATTTAGTGTCACCAAACAAACAATCACAAAGAATATCTCATTTTTAACCGCCCAAGTTTCTTTAAGCTTAACTTTCTTAATCTTATAAGTTTCCCTGAACTTTCTAGTCCTCGGCAGGCTGATGGGGGGTGTGGGGGTGGGCACAGAGGACACCAGCGGGCCCCATATGGGACAGCCGAGACCCCGATGAGACTCCCGGGGGCTGATTGTCAGCGAGCACATTTGACATTCAAATGAGATGCAGATTTAACACCGTTGGCTTTACTTCACTCTGTCTGTTCGCAGTTGTCCCGCAGAAGTCTGGAAACTATAAAACACTCCAACTACAGCCGAATAATTCCCAGAAGTCAACTCTCGCGGAAAAAAACACCAGAATTGGAGGAATAAAGCGAACTGTTCATCCGCATTCAACCTTAAAGCAAAAGCCGCACGTGAAGTCATATATTACCTTTAGTTTGTTGTCCACGCGGCGGAGAATTTTCAGGCTGTATTCCACTCAGGTTTCTTTCAATTTAGTTCACTTTTCAGAGACAAGAGAGTTGCGGCAGGATAGCCCCCGTGCTGGTGCTCCAATGTCCGTTTAGTTTGTATCTGTGGCGCACAAAGCGTCCCTCCCCCTCCCCCTTTCCTTCCCTCACGCGCCCAGGAGAACCACCTCCTGCTGTGGTTTAAAGGGACAGTGCTACATTTTCCACTCAGCTCCAAACAATGTGAGAACTTCAACTTGAAGGCTCCACAACCAGCCATTGAAGACTAATGGCTTTTAAATTAAACCATTAAGCAGTTCGAGGAAAAAAATTTATTTTGTGAAGCTGCATAACTCACTTTATTAGGAAAAAAATGAATATGATTATCTGGTGATGAAAAAAAATGTGAACATGGCCACTGTGACATAAGCTATTTGTTTGAAGCCTCTGTTTTGCATTTAGCTCTGGAGGACATTAAATTGACATCACACGTTGGTTTATTTCAGTGTCATATTTTATTTCCTGCTTGTTTTGAAGCTACACAGAAAATATGAGGGAACTTCACGGTGTTGCACACCATCTTATACGGGCTATTCCCTCATTACCTCCACTTATAAACAGAGTTACCTTGTTAGTCTATGTTTATGTGGCTTAAAAGAGGGCAAACTAAAGGCCAGTCCCAAAGTTTAAGAGTGTAATGTGGGGTTTACAGATGTAAAATACAGCTTCAGATTAAGACAAGTTCCAGTGTAGTGTTTAAACAAACCATTCAGTTGGACATCAACTTTACATTATATATTTTGTATACAAAGAGATCAAATTATTCACCCAAACTCTCAGATCAGCACCTTAAATCATGTCTCAGTCCATTTCTAATCCTCATAACCATCATTTTAAACAACAACCATCCGTTTCGTCAAAAGAATCAATATCTTTTAATATAAAACACAACTTTATTGTGTGGAGTCACTGGTGTAATAATAAACACATATATTAATGTGTTATGACGTATTGAAATTTCCTTGCATTAATAATTTTTTTTTTTTTTAAATGTACGGAATTTTGTGATTTTGTCCCGACTGTCTGTTGTCCTTTGCATTCAGCAGTCTTTCTTTCTCCTTTTTTAGTTTTTCATTTTTTCCATGTTCACCCAAGCAACACGAATTTAACCAATAAATAGCAATAAATAGCAATGGCTGTAAACACAGGTTATACAAGAACATCCCCGTATTTTCATATGATTTATTTTTTGGTGACATTTGGAGGCAAAGGAGGCTTATGGCTGTGTTGTCTCTCACTGTCAATTAAATAAATCTGAGAGTTGTATTTAGTGCTTTTGTAATCATAATGAAAGAAAGTTAGTGAACACTGCCGGGTCATTTGCTTGCCATCATGATTGTCATCACAATTTATAGCACCAGGTTCATATAATCAGCTTCTCTTTGTGTATGTGCAAACTGAAGATGCTCATTTTCAGAAATATGCAGTCAATGTATCAGCACAGTCAAAGAAATAAAAAGTAATTTGTTTTCTTTCCATACTAATTAAAAGTCTAACATCTTGATTTTATCATCTTTAAGTCACAGTAGCCATGAACATCATTATGGTAGACATGCTGCCATTTTTTCCAATTATTCCTGACAATTTCCAAATTGCATTAAAAATGGCCTTTAATTTCATTTGGTTGGGGCACATTTAGAGCAAATGGTGTGAAAAACATTAGGCCATGTGGAAATCAGCATCTGGTCGTCAGGTGTGAAATCCAGCCCAATTCTTAGAACTTTGCTTTCGCCCACCTGTCTGTAAAAGCTGAATTTGCCCACCTGTAAAGACCATTATGGCTCTTATACATGATGAGTCAATTAGCAGTGCAGAATTTTATGGGATACTCAGTTTGTTGCTTTGAAATTTGCAGAAAGGGTCATTCAAAACGCAATGCTTTGATGGCACATTTGCTTGATGTGGGCCCCAAATTCTTTCATGGCTTCCTTGTGTGGTTTTCTGTAGCGTTTTATGCGACACAGCCTGGAAACAGGGACAGGAAGTACTCTATTCTCTAATAGAAACCTGTCAGTGTAGGTGAAAATCCAATTGTGACCAACTTGAATTTTGTTCAACAATTTCGGTGATTTGTGTCATACTTTCACTTTGCTCAAATCTCTGAGAAAGTTTTCAGTGTTTCAACTACATCTAAACTGGAAAAAAAACAATAGGTAGGTAGAACAAGCGGGGCAAAAAGAACTGGTTGTTTTTATGCCCTTTCCCTTCATGCACATAAAGTTAGAAACAAATTTAAGCTTCCAATAAACAGTACATTAGAAAACCATCCTTTCTCAAATTAGTATTCTTTCACAACTGCCAGTGTATCCTCTTTAAATCCCCAAACCAACACAAATGAGGCAATTAAATTCATGGCTTCAAAGTCCTTTGAACTACACCTTCTGTTTGAATCCTTTAATATTCCAACTGTGGGTTCTCAAAGCTCATCATGGCCATTTAGCATCCTGGGCTCCCTTTTTAACAGGGACCACCACCAGCTCACTCTTTTCTCTGTCATTCATTTCCTAAAGCGAGACATGGAGACAGGGGAACATGAACATTTGAACAAGTGAAATACCTCCTGTCTGCCATTGGAGGGAAATTTCCCATGTGTTTTCACAAAAAGGGATTAGAGCTCTGGACGCTCTCGTTCCAATTCCCTGTTCCATCCTATCCCATCTAATCTCCTCTCTTCTCATGCCTGTGTGTTTAGTGGGTTAGCCCTGGATCAAGTGACTGACTGTGATCCAATTAGCATCTAACACCATCTGATGCTGTACATGTGCCTCTGTTTTTAAAGTATGCGTTTGTTTGGTTCGTCTACTTCTTAAAAACAAATCACTCGTGCCCTGCATGTTTGCAGGTGTCACTTTTAAGACAGTGTGTGAGCTTAGGAGCAAGTGATGAGCTACTAAATTGTTATCTTGGAGCGCAGATGATGTCAGAAAGGACATTTGTAGCCAGATAACAGGATTTCACAGCATCTGCCCGGATCCAATTTATTGCTGCCCAGTGTGACATTTAGGTTAGCTAGAATTTCATGAAATAATTAGCCACAGCCAGATCCCACGTGTATGCAGGAGCCATTCAAGTTTCTGGCTTTGGGAACACACACATTTCCTCGTGTCTTTGTTTTCTTGTGACGTTCTGATGGCACATTCCTTTGAGTGTATACCATGTAGTTGTTTGACAGAAATGCAAATTACCAACATTTTTAGACCAACTAGCTGTTTCATAAGAGTGCAAAATGCTTCTTCTGTGTTTTGGAACATAGTAAAATAGGAGGATGACATCTGAACCAAGACGACCACCCAGAAATGTTTATTATTGTATGATATTTCCAACGAGTCCATATTTTATTGCTTCTGTGCTGCAACACTGAAGTCTCATTATGTTCTCTGATGTTGACAAGAGCAGACATAAAACTAAACTTACAACTATAATTTATTCAAGTAAACAAACTTGCTGAGCTAACCCGTATTATGATCTGTTAGCTCCTACTTTCATCAGTGATATATCCGAGTTATGATGTGTGAGGGGAACAAATCACACATAACATATATTCCCCATGGTAACCGTTCATATGGTTTGTTTGCACATATATATTTACACTCACAAAACTGGACACTCATCAAGGTAACCTCAAAGAAAAAAGTAGGAAAACATCACTGTGGAGTGATTGTTGTCGTGTAGCTGCTACACTTACAGCATGTATACTATGTTGTAATAAAAGTTAATCTGAATTTCCTTTATAATCTAGCTGTTAGATTCAATAATATATGTTTAAGTGTAAATTTTCTAAATTGTAAAGTAAAGCCCATTTAAGACCTTGCATTATTCCCAATAAACAGATTAAACTATGTACATCACAACTGCAATCAGATTATACAGACATGTATATGTCTTAATCTCACATTCACAGTATATGCCGCTTTACTCCATAATTGTTGGAAAAAGAGTTACTTGTTTTATTTATTACCAGTGACTTTTGGATAACTTTTTCAAAGAAAATTGTTGCTTGTTTTGTCTGTTATTCCGACAGAAAACACCCGGTTTGAGTTGTGCAGAACACAAGGTTGCTGTAAAAACAACAGCTTTCAAAAGTGAATATGCTAATGTCATGATTGATATAAATATAATCAATACTGTGCAGTTATGTTTGGGGATGTAATAGAACTTCATGGCAATGTGCTTCCGACTTGTTTTAATGTCACACTGATGTGTGATGCGCATTCCTGCAACATTTCAGGTTTGAGAAACCAGAGCATCACGTAACAGCTGGATACAGCAACTGGATATAAACACATTGGCCATTTTATACATGCACCAAGACTGATTAAGCATCAAACCCCAGAAATACATTATCTGAGGAAACAAGGAAAAAAAAGTGAGAAAATATAGTAAGAGACGAATCAACACTAGACTGACTTTTACTGGCTGGAAAGAGTTCAGAGACAAGACAGGATGCAAGTCATGCTGAAGTTGAAAATTCCCCCAAAGTTCAGTTTTGCTGCTTGAAGCAAGAATCGGACAATGCTCTGAGTGTAGATTATGAATAAAATCTCCAAAAATAAATAAACTTAATATTTTATCATGCCAATTGTGATCAGTAGTCAGATTTTTATGTTGCATGTAGATCTTTGATATCTCGTTCACTCAAATGAACGAGATATTTCCTACTTGAAGCACTTAAAAATTTTCCAGTAACCCCTATTTTCTTGTTTCTCTTCTTCCCGAACCCTCTATAAAGTTTCCAATCAAAACCACAACCTTTAACATTGAAAAATAATTTATTTCAGAAATGTACTGTGATCATATATTCATTCAGATTCTGCATGATAAGCTTTTGTTGCGTACAATGAAATTACCCCACAGAGAGAAAAAAAAAGAGAAGTATATGACGTTTTCTGCTTTCTGAACTATGGAAACTAGCAACACACCACTGAGTCTTCACGATAGCGTTATGAGTGCAGCTGGCTGGCGGCTGGATGCTGCTAACCCATCTGCAACGCAGCTCCAGGCAGGTTTAAAGTTGCTGCAAGACAATCTTTTTATACACAAACATACAGTCAATGATCTGTAAAGCTTACGCACACTAAGCATAATCACACACACACACACACGCACATGCCTCTTTAGTGTCTGGGACAACACAGTCACACCTGAATAGGACAGAGTGGTTGATTACACAAAAGGGAGAGAGAGAGGTGAGGCAATTCAATGACATCATCTCTTGGTGCAGGCTCACCGCTGCCCGGTGATAGAGATCAGTGGTAGAGTAGTTATCCCCACAGGAAAGGAAAAACAAAAGCAAAGCAAGAGGCTAAGAACAACCCCCCCTCTTTTTTTTCTTTTAGAAAACAAACAAACAAACAAAAAAAAAAAAAAACACACCTAAGCATTTCCAGCAGCTGCACCCACACCTCATAGCTATAGCCCCCCCCCCACCCCCCCCCCAAAAAAAACAACAGTTTTACATTGTACTTCAAAGCGTTCCAGTACAATGAAACTGATGCTTTTCTGTGTGAGCCAGCAAAAAAGGTGAAATATGAAATTTGGGTTGTGTATGAAAATCAATTCACAGCCCCAATGCGTCAGGATTAAAAGGCGGCTCTGGTAGCGTCAGGGCCACCGTTGAGGGCAAGGGACACCATCATCAGTTCAGTCACAACTGGTGCCAGATATAGTAAATAAGTGTTTCTCTTTCAAGGCAGCTTTGATCCACTGAAATGCACCCACAACAAGACTTAAATATGTTCACTTCAACAGATATACACTCATTTTATATATCTGCAGGGTCTTCAGGCACAGCACAGTCTTGGGTGTTTGGCTCACTCATGGCCAGACTGCTGCAGGGTTTATTCAATTTGTGTGCTATCAAGCCAGAAAGTTGTTTCCATGGTAATGCAAGATTATTTCTTCAAACTCTCCAGGCCAAAACATTCAAATTTCTTAAATTTGGCATGAGTTCCACCTTTGTGTCTGCCTTTTTATCCTTTCTTTTTGTCATTGTTGCTTCAAGTCCAAACAAATACTTGTTCTCTTATGTCTCCAATATGGCTCCATCATGAGTCTCCACCAATAGTCTGCACAGACTCCATTTTAGTCTTCTAGGTTTTGTCTACTATATATATTGTATATATAGATATATTTATATGTTTGCTTGTTTTCAAAGATTCTCATGACTTTGTACAGAATCAAAGAGATCACAGATGAATGCAAAAGAAAGCAACGAAAAAGACGTAAATGGTAAGCAAAAGTCATGCAAGTATTTCAGCTAGCAAAACAAAAAGTGTTGTTCACGTATTTTATCAGCTAGTGAGAGAGAAATCAAGTCTACATTGACACACTTCCACACGCTAGACAAAAGAAAAAGCGATTGAAAGTCTTATTTTAGTTGGTCAGTCAGTCCAGGCTGACAAGAGAAAACACGGAAGAAAAAAAGAAACGTGATAATAGACAGATGAGTGTGAGTGACTTGATCGGGCTGACTTTGCGTTATGTGACGCCATGTTTTTCTTTAACACAAGGTGAAATCTCCAGAAGTTTCTTTGTCTTTTTCAGCATTCTTTCACACAAAGGAGGAGAAACCGGCGATAGGAGCCCGTGAGCCAGGGGCTAGACTGCTGGGGGGCCTGTACAGGGTGCTGTGCTGGCTAGGGGGGTTGGAGCTCTGCTGGGAGGGTGTGGGAGTCCGGCTTCCTTTGGGCCTGAACAGGTTCCCTTGGCCCTGGGGCTGGCCCTGGGCTTGTTGAGGCTGAGGGCTGGGCGAACTGAGCTGGGGTGGCAGTGGAGGTAGAGGGGGCAGTGGAGGTGGGGCGCAGTGTTCTGGCTCTCCTGACTCAGACTCGGTGTAGCTATAAGCCTGCGCTCGAGATATTCCTTTTTGTTGACGGCGCCAGGAGTTGTAGTATGTTGGGTCACTGATGTAGTGGTTGACAAAGGAGTGGGTTTTCTGTCTGTTCGGGTCAACCTCGTACTCACTGTCACTGCCCTGAAAGAGAAAATCAAAAGACATCGGTTTGTGGGGTTAACAACATTAGCAAATTGGTATAGTTTGCAGGTGGAGCTATAGGAGGTGCGGATGCTATAAATAAATCAATTAAAAAAAATGAGCATGAAGTCTCCGAGTTATTCCGAGTCATATACTCACAGTTATCCATTTTCAAACAACACACACATGCACACATGCCTATTTCACAACACGGCACTAGAACACGTGGACAAAAAAGGGTCAAAGATGGTCGAAGCATGACTGCGGAAAGATGACATGTTAGTGAAGCGTGCAGAGTCACCAGACCATTAACACAAGATGGCAAAGGTCAGTTTATTTTGGGGACTTTTATCAAATCAAACTTTCAAGTATGAAGCTCTGTAGTTTTTTGACAGGGTGTGGTGATGTATTAAACCTGCAATACAATGGGAATCTGGGAGGGGAGAATCTGATGGGGGACCACTTTGGAAGCTAAAGGGCTACAAACATTCAAAGCAGGCAGCCATTGGAACCTCACCAAATGCAGTGGAAGTGTATGTAGGCCACCTGTCCCATATGAAAACACCAGCGCCTCCTATGGGTGGACAAAACAATGGGTTTTACAGCACGTCACCATAATAGAATGATTAAAATGGCCGAGACGCAACGGTGATCATACCAAAATACATATATAAATATATGTATGTGTAGACCCTTTGTGCCATTCTGTGTGAATGGAGAAAACAGCATTCGCAAGCAGCATTTGCTGGAGTTATTTTGTTTTAGGTTTTTAAACTCAGTTTGACTTTAGCTTCACAGATGCTCCACCTTGGCAGAAAACTATTGAATTCATGTCAAGAAACATTTCATGCATCAAATAAAAGGGAACGCTGAACACTAAGTGAGGATCACTTATGGTCATCTAATTGTTACAAAAACACTCTGCCAGTTTGTCTGGGCAGCGTGATTAATCACCTGGCCACCACCAAAGCATGCTTGCTCGACTTTTGCCAAAAAATGTCACTGAATAAATTTCCCAAAGAGGTCGCTTTAGGCATGCATTAAGAGTATTACAAAAAATAGAGATGTTTCCATTTTCTCATACAGACACAAAATTGTTGGCATGCATGAGCGTAGATTCCAGAGCCTGCTGAATATTGCACGGCACATATGTGATGCATATGGCGGTGCTCTCAGATTTCCATTTGTCTCAGCATTCCTCTCATGGCAAACCCGTATGCAAAGACAGAAGAGATTATAAATGTTCAAAAAGAATGAAATTGTGCTATGTGAGAAAAAAAAGAACATACTTTTGATCAAAAGTAGACATTCCCAGAGTTATTTTCATTCATTTTCCCCCTTTATTTTATTTTGTACATTGTTTTTAGTATCAGTAAAGTTTAAAAAGTAAGAGATGAGTCAGTTAGTGCATGTTTGAGGTCCATTTGCAATACTTTTGCCCAGTTGTAAACACTTATTTATGAAAAGCATTCCAGTCACGCCTATGTGTTTAACAACACAACAAGATAACAGAGTCCATTCAATGTGGACCAACAAGACACACTGAACCACTTTAACAAGTATTACTTCACTCTGAAAGAATTAACACTGCACTGAGAGATGAAACAGCCATCAAGTTGTGTATATGTGTGTGTGTGGCAGTGGGAAAGTGTGACTAGGGATTTACTCCTACCCTCCTCGGCTCATTCATGGAGCACATGCAGCAGATGTTCCAACTATTAAAATGTTCTCCATAAAAGCAGACAGCGTTTCAACATGTCTGCTTTATCACCAATGATACAAAGTCAAGGATACAACTGTGAAGTCGACAGTAAAGATGCTCAGCGATGTGCCTCTGGGGCATCGCAGCCGATGATACAGGTCTTTTCTCCAGCTCATTACAAGCTAATTACCGCAGCTGAACGCTGTGAAAGAGGAAGACTTTAGGCATGAAATGCAGCATTGCACCTTAGCCTCAAGGGAACAAGCATCTTAAATACGCAAGGAAATGTGTAAGACAGACACAGAGCAGCCTGCCAGTGTCGATTACTCAATGTTTTTTCATCATTTTTATGTTAAATCAGGCAGAGAAAGAGATTAAGAAATCTACGCAATTAAGCGGCGAAATTTCCTGACAGTACTCTGGTTTATGATCGGGATGATAAAGTTGCCCAGTTTTCCAGTTTATAAGTGCTAACTATGCCAGAAGGAGAAAAACTGAGAAAAAAAATGGGAAAGAGAAAAAATGGAGATAAGTTGTTTATTATCAGTAGACAAGTCTGCTGCTTAGACAAGCTATCTCAAAGAACTTTGACCTTTGACATCAGCCTGCTAAATCTCAAATGTGCTGTCATCTCTGTGCTGTCCAGAGATCACCCTCCAATCAAGAAAAAAAAGCTTTGTATGCAACAATTTCTCTGACAAATAAAGTTTTTTCCCTTTCCTATTGGTATGTTACAATGACAGGAGACAAAAGAATCTACTGACAAATAGCTCCACCATCCCCCCCTAAAAACTCATGCATGCCCCAATACAACAGAGCGGGTCAGTCCTTTGTCCTTTAGTTATGGATTATAGCAAAGAGGACAAGGGGACAGGGGAGGGGTGGGCTGCCTGTGACACTCTCGTTGATGAAGTGAACACAGCAGGAGTCCCCAGAGACAAAGACAATAACAGTAGTCGCAGGACTGGAGGACGCCCCGACTCATTCTCAGTACATATTTTCCAACCAGCGTTTATGTTCCGCAGTGATTTGCAGGAAAAGGACTTTTTCAAAGCCCTAACAAATGTTCTTATGTGCTTGTTTGTCTTGCTAACTTCCTAAAAAAAAAAAACGTAAAAGAATACATAGGAAAAATTGTTGACACATGATGTTAATCTGCTGACTACTCTAAGTCAGAATTGAGTCATTTTAATTTTAATTATTTGTTCAACATATTGTTTACATAGAAAACATGGCCGCTGGGTCAAATTCGTTTTGTGCACGTAGGGTTAAGTCATGGATTAATTGTAACCCTCTGCATTATAACTGATGTTGCGTCACCAGAGCAAATTTAAAAAGATCTGAACCTTCTCCCGACAGGTGGACTTACTCTTATAAGAGTCATGGAAACAAATGTAAATAGTATGTTGAAGCATGCAATCTAAAATGTAATCTGTAATCAAAAGAAACGTTACAAGATGTATTTTCCATCCACATCATTCAGTCTGCCTGTTCTGATTTGTTTGCATTCATAATTTGACTTTATTCTTTGCTATGACATCATGCAGCGTACAGTAAAAACAAATTGCTGCGTTGCCATTGGTGACGATCCAAACATTACAGAGTATTCCCTGTTGAGCCTCGGCCAAAGAAGCTACAGTAGCCTGTGAGACAGAGTGGGAGGGTGAGGTGGAGGAAGACAGATGGGGGCAGAGGGAAAAAGAAGGTATGTGAGTGAAAGTAGACACGCTCATTTCTCTCCCACAGAATGCCATTCTGCAGGGGGAGCATAATCTACAATCCATCTCTGACTCAGAGACGAGATCATCGGTCTTTGACCAGTTTCGGCCTTAAATGACACACGAAAGACATCGGCACAGAGACAGCCTTGGAAAATGAGAAGGTCTTCCTCTTAAGGAAAAGAAAAAAAACATCAATAGCCCTTTTACTGCAGGGGCATTGTTGCCTTGTCAAGTCAATGTTAGCTTCCTCCAAATCTCCTTATGATGAGAGGTACAATAGTTAACTTATACCTGCTGAGGAGCACCCCGGGGATTAAAGAGGACAGACAGCACGGTGTCATGAAGATAGCTCAGATTTATCCGCTCAATATGACTTCAAAGGACGTTGCTGGACTTTTCCAAAGCACCACTGGGTGTTGATATGGCAGCCTGTCAGCGGTATGGCAACTGAGCCCTAAGGTAAAAGGCAGGGCTCTGTATGTTTCAGCTCATCAAAACCATCCACCCTCCAAAAAAAAAAAAAAAAAAAAAAAAGATCAGCTGCTCTTAATGTGCCTTGTTGCACCAGGTGAGCATCTTCATCTCACGCTGTAGTGGCTGCATTAAGGTGGTGTTTGACAACTTTCAAGTGAGAACGGTAGATATGTCAGACAGGTGATGAAACATCTCAATGCTTGACTGGAGGGGATGCTGCAGTGCTGTGAAAGGTCCTGTCTGTAGTGATTCATTCTAGGGGAAATTTTCATTTGATCTGGAAACAAGACAGACGTCCTGTGAGGTTTGTAGAGAGACATCTGGCTGTGGAATGTATACCAGAGATGGATTCAGCCAATGATCATTTCAGAGGGGGAAGGGTACCAGGAAATTTGATCAGCCACCATTTACTTACTTTAAGCACTATATTATTAGGTGTTACAACTTTCCTTATCATCATGTTTTAAACTCCCCCCCCCCCCCCAACCCCCCTTCTACCCAATTTTAATTGTTCCATTATTTTGTTCCTATGCTTTTAATAAAGTATTGTATAAATAAAGTTAAGTTCAATACTATCTTGAAATATAAATCTGAAGGTAAAAACAGATGTAGAACCAGCATTTTATACAAGGCAAACCAGTGTGTTAAATATTTCCACATCCCCAAGCTCATGGCCGGAGGATGTGTTCATACAAAGACTTTACACAGCTACAACTTCCCACCAACGCTGCAGTTCTGGCTGCACATCACCTCCAGAATGCTTTTCACCTGTCATCAATTAATCAATTAACCCTGTCAAGGACTGTCATTCCCATTGGACAACACTGTTCAATCCTTCCTTCTTCTCGACCAATCACATGAACCCATGGACTTTAAAGAGGAAGAAGGACTAACAAGTGAGGAAGTGGTGTCCATTTGAATCAGTGGAGAACTGTAATATTTAGAGAACACTTGGTGGTTTGTTTTGTAATTTAGATTTCCTTTTATTTAGTTTTGTGCATGATTGTGTTTTGGTATTTGTGGTGAGAGAAGAAGGAAGCTCTTATTTAAGTTAATTGTATTTTTAAAATTTTAGAGCGTTTTGATTCATGGTATTTAGAGTAGTTTTGCCAGTTAGTTAGTTAGTTTGTTGTAATTGCTAATTATAGTATAACCTCATTAAGATCTAGTTTTTTTCTTAGATTTGTATACATTTACTTTGGTAGTGGATAAAGATATAACTGAATTTTGGACACTTTTGGTTATTATTTCGAAAATTTGGGGCATTTAGTTTAATAAATTATTGTTATATCTTTAAGTTGATCCAGTTTGTTTTGTTATTGGCTTTTTTGCCCTTAGACACAATAGGGGTTATAAGAAATGGGGCAAATGTGGGATGAAGCTGAGGACTGTAATACAAAGCCGGATTTTTGCTTATCGGGGTAATTTCAGAACTTACTTTCGGTACTACGAAGCTGGCTTGCTTTTGATCGAGCTGTATCACCACGGTAACAGATGCTGAATGCCTAACCAGCTCTGGAACAGGTTAGGATCTGGGATAAGAGATCAGCAAGTATAAAAGCACCACCTCTTGACCAATCGGATCTCATAAAATAAATGGGCTGCCCTTTTTTAAAAGATTCTGTTGTTTCTTTTTGTAAAAACAAACCAAAAATTGTATATGTATACCAACACATATTTTTTGTTATTATATATATTTATTTGGATAAAAGGAAAGGGTTTGACTGTAGATGGAAAAGTTGAACAAGAAAGCAGATTTGAGAGTGGTAAGCAGGCTGATCAATATGAAGATAGATAGTTGGAGAGAAAAGCACAATCTATTGATTCTGCTCACTAAATGGGGAAAAAGCAGTTTGGCTCGGGACTCAACCAGGGCAACAAATCAGACATTTCAGCATTAATTCTTAACGTCTTGACAGTAGCTGTTAGGAAGACTTTAAAACTGAAGCTGGGAGCTGCGTGGCAGATTTAAATATGTCACAAGCTCTAAAATAAAATGTCCTGAGCATATTCCACCCCTCCCTCATCGTCTTACGTAACAAGAGCAGCGGCTGAGTGCAGTGACCTGGATCCCAGGTGGACGCATGCCGAGTGACTTTCTCCACAGGTTACTGCCCGGTCTAAAAACTGCTGTGCCGCCAGTGGGCAGAGTCATCAATCTCTCATCTCTCCGTGTTCATGGCTGTGCCTGTATCTGATGACCTCTGCAGTCCTCATGCATTCAGGTGACAGACACAGAAAGGGCGGCACGTGGACAGAGAGGACAGAAACCAAACGCAGCGCGGCCAACAAAGCGAGAACTGAATTCCGGATGAAGTCAAGGAGATGACAGGTGCGACACAAAAAGAAACAGATGCTATGATTGAGATTAGAGGCGATAGAAGTTCAGAGGGAGTGTTAGTACTGCACCTGGGAGTCTGAGATTTCCGAGGGTTTCTCAGTTAGACTGCTGCTCTCTGCGGGGATCAAGTCGTTGTACTTGGTGCTTACGTCCTCGTCGGAGTAATGAAGACTGCCGGGACTAGGCCTGGGAGGAGACCTGGTAAAAAGAGGAAGGCAAACATTCATCCTAATTCAGCTGAATGGTAATTCTTAATGCAAGATAATTGGAGGAGAATCTCAGTAACTGAACAGTTTTGCATTTGCAGTCAAAGACTTCCAGGTATTTCCATTAAGCTTAACTTCAAATGAAAATGTTTTTTTTTTAAATGTAGAGGAATTTCATGTATTAGCTTAATTACTTTGCTCTTAATAATGTCTAGCTGAAAGGTCTGACCATAAGGCTCCTAAATTGATGTTATTCTGACCTTTAGTAAACCATCTGCTAAGATCTTGGTTGTCTTGCCAAAGCAAGGCCGGCGTCTTTCCATCAGGGAAATGTTTAGAAAACAGATTGTGACCATGTGACCAAAGTCTTTAAATAAAGTTCCCCTATCTGACGAGGGCAGAATAGCTCCAGACTTCTGTGGGATCCACAGATCTTTGGGGAATATTCTCCCCGGGTTATGACCTCGTACCA
>JBAMHX010000024.1:5175563-5221386 GCA_037177515.1 Pseudomugil tenellus
CCATGTCTGTATGTCTTAATGTTTTGTCCCTTCATGTTTCAATGTTTAATGTATGTTCAACTTCTTTTCTCTTCATTCTAAATTTATATTCTTCCCAATCTAAAGAAACCAGTGTCCTCGTCCTTGACAGGAAAATCGGTCCCTTACAAAAAAAAAAGCTAAAAAAACAGCTTTAAATCAAGTTGTTGTTTGATGACTTGACCGAACCGCTACAGATGTGGTAACATATAACCCCACATCAACCACACCTCTGATCACCTGGAAAGTCTTCCCATACCTGCTTCCCCCACGCACCATTGTGTCCTCTCTAGTCCACCCCACCCTTCCTATCCTCATCCTTCCTTTTCATCACACATCCTTCCATATCTCCTCATCTCCACATCATTTAACTATTTCTTCCTTCATTACCATTCCTCCATTTATCTTTCCTGTTCATCTCCACCCTTCACTCATCCACTCTTCAATCGGTTCTTCACTATCCATCCATTTGATCACCCATCACACTTTCCCTCATTTAGCTATTCGTGCAAGTGTCTCATCCATTCACCCATAATTCCCCTTTAATTCCTTCCCTTGTATCCATTCATTATTCCATCAACCCATCCTCACTACCCATTCACCCTTCAATCCGTTCACCACCATTTCCCCCATTTTTCTCTCCCTAACCCAAGCCATGTATCCATGTTTTCCTTCTACATCTTACCATCTGTCTTCATTAATCCATTCTCCCTTATCCATTCATCCATTTAGGCCATTCATTTGTTCATTCAACAACCTTCTCCTCCCTTATCTTCCTCTTCTTTCTTCATCCTTTATCTCAACTCTTTCTTCTTACATTTTTTTCTCTTCTTTTTCAGGTGCCATCTTTGGTGGACTTCTGTCTCCAACACCCTAAGAAACCTCTCCTCACACTGAGTCTCCTCATTCCAGCTTGGTATCAGCAAACACTCCATACGAGCCAGTTAGAGAGAGTTTTAGCAGTTTAAGTGCTTCAGGCTGTGATAGTTATTCTAAAAGATATTCTCTACAGATCTCTTCATTTGACTAAATATGCAGTTGTTGCACTGAAATGACTCAAAGTCTCCATTCCAAATCATATATCTGAAGGATTACATTAGCACTTGCTTTCAAGTGCATGTTTGTACTCATCTGTGCGTGTGCACGTGTATCTGAGAGTGGGACTTGATGAGAATCATGGGACACTCATGGGGTGGCTGCTTACAGACAGTGTCTCCTGGACCGGATAATTCTCTGATTCAGTCCTTGCTGTGGGCTGTGGAATGTCAAACTACTTGGCTCTTGTGACTAAATTACAAACAGAACCCTTGCAGTGCATGAGGGATCGTCAAACAAACGGCAGTCGGAGGCTTAGCTCAAACTAATTTTATCACAGCCTACACGAATGATGCTGTGGATTAAGCAGTCAATGCAGTGCTGCAGCAATCAAATGTATCACTTCGATGTAAGCTTAATGTGACTGAGCAGAGAGGGGATTCCTTGGTAAGCAGGTGTTGGACAGAAAGAGGGTTGTTTGGTGAGACTGACAGCTGAAAGAAGCAAAGAAGAAGAAACAAAATATTTAGTAAAGTAGAAAAAAACAGACTGAGAATGAATGAACCAAAAAAAAAGAAAAAGAAATAGAGAAGAAAAGCTCCTCCGTATTTTCCACTGTTGCTCGTCCTGCTAAACAAACACCCATCTGTTTCTGCTGATTGGTGCTGTTTTGGCTAAGACTGCTGGGACACGCTGACTCCTGTTGACTTTCCAGGCCGCAGCATCGCCCGCCAGTCGCTGCCAGTGGAGCCACTGCAGCGCACACAGCTGCTTTATGCAGCCAAACTACATTTGCATAAGCGTTTTTCCAAATTAATTTATGTGGAAGGCATTTAAAACATGCTGAGGGTAAATTCCAACAGTTCTCAGAAGATCTCTTATTTCAACAGCAGTATGGACAAAAACACTGGAGGGAAATCATCAAGCAAGCTGTAATTCAGTTACACTTGATGACTCATATCAACCTAAAGTTAATTCACTTAACATCAGGCAAGACGTATACGATCAACAACATGGACATATTTAAATATAATGTGCTTCTAAATTTCTCTGCTCTTATCCAAAGACATTCAACAGTCTTTCGTTTTAGATTTTCAACCTATGCTGAAACAACGTCACAGTAAATTGAAATGCAGTTTATACCAGCACTCCTGAGATTACTGCCCCACTCTTGTTGAAAAAGTCAGATTTTATTTGAAGCTATTTGGCTGCATCACTAAAGTGCTTGTGGGACATAAGAAATCTATGCAAAGTCTGCCACAAATATTCAAACACCGCACTGCGGGGTGAACTAAAACATGAGTCTGGTAAAAAGAGACAAGTTACTGCCCTTTAAAATCATTTCACACATAAACGGGACAAAATGTCTTAGGAATGGAGTTCTAAAGTATCCTCATAGATTCCTCTGCCCTCCTGTGACTCAGAGCAGGAAATTCTTAGCGTAATATGAGGAAATCCTTATTTTTGTTAGTTGGGAATGACTCACAAATTTTCATATGTAACATAAAAATAACTTGTTTTTGTATCTACAAGTAGAAAGCAGAAAAATGTATCAGTTATCTGCTTTACACTCACACATAGTCTCAATAAATAAATGAAAACAAATCTCTGCTTTAGTGTAACCAAAACCAAACATTTAAAATATATGTGAGCAAGCTAGTCCAACTGAAATGATACCAACTCATACCTCTTAGAGTTTGTTTTACACACCTGGGTATTCTATTTAAGGATTTCATTATTCCTGATAGTACAAGGTGAGTTATTCCCAATCTGGCCTAGACGCTCAGCATGAGCTCAAAAGTTCCTTTCCAGTACACAGAGAAAAAAGAAGCCAGCAAAGAAAATCCACCAAGCATTGGTATAAATCAATACAACTGAAAAGCTAAAGGTGCCGATCTTGCTCACATGATCTATGTTTTGTGGGAAAGCGAAACCCATTAGAC
Organism: Pseudomugil tenellus; assembly: GCA_037177515.1. Classification (NCBI taxonomy): domain Eukaryota; kingdom Metazoa; phylum Chordata; class Actinopteri; order Atheriniformes; family Pseudomugilidae; genus Pseudomugil; species Pseudomugil tenellus. The sequence continues at coordinate 5,178,560 of JBAMHX010000024.1, forward strand.
ATTATGAACGAAAACTCATAATTGTTAACATTTTCAGACACTTTTCTTTAAAAATAATAAGAGTCACAGTAAATCAATTCCGTTCCTGTAAATGCATACTGGGACAAAGGACAGCAATCCAATTAACTAACCAAACAGAGCTATAAATGTGAAGTTTGCTTTTGCTGCTTGAATTTTATGCATGTTGACTTAAACCATGTAGTGAGCACTGTGTGATCTTAGACTTTTCTGCATAAACTATGCTTCACCCTGCGGCTGTGAGGGTTTTCACCAGAAAATTTACAGTGAAAATCTTTACAGCTCCCCTTTAGCTGCAAAAACCAATGGGTGATAAACTGTCAATCACATCTGTAGGGATATGATAATAGTAATAAAAGGAACACTAATGGTAGAGCAGAGAAAAGAAAGAGAAAAGTTAATACTAAAGTAAATACCAAGGATTAACGGCATTAATGAGCCATTCTTAATTCCTGCAGAAGACTTGTGAAATGTGATTGACTTTTTAAGCATCTCAACTTAGAAATCATATCAACAAAGACCTTAAATCCTTTCCAAACTTATACCCAAAGAGACACCTCTCAGCAAACTTAAACTTTAATCAATTCGTAGCGAGCCTTGCGAGTCAAACACAGAGCAAAACGTGTGAAGAAATGCTGTTGTGAGTCTACCGGGACTTTATGATAAATTGCCTATATAAAAACACTGAGGAATTTCAGCCCACTTTTGCCCCATCTCCTGACTCCAATACACTATCGAGTGAGGTGTAAATTATTTATAAGCTCTCTCTCGTTCAGATAGAGAAAGGTCCACTTAATCCCTTTGAAGCAAACTTCAGTCAGCAGTATGTCAGGTAAGGAATGAGAACTGGGGAGTGCCCCCAGTCCTTAGTATCAGACTCTCCTCATGCTGCATTCATCTAAAGAGACTCATTAATATGTCTGATGTGTTCAAGAGCTTTGTCACTCAAGAGCATTTAATACCATGGTAATCTACATTGAATTACTTCACAGACCTCCTTAAACCTCAAAGCAGACTGTCAAGAGTTGGTTTCAAACTGCTGATAGACAACACCACACTTGAAAGATACCATCAGTCCCTCTGTGAGGCAGTAAAGACACTGATTTACACTTCTTTAGTATGATAAGGTTCGAGATATGGCGATTTAACTGCAGATGCTCATGCTGCATGAAAAAATGTAAATTCAACGTGCTAATGGTATTAATAAAACTTGTACTTCGACATCTGTTTCCTAATTGAATTATTGTCTGCAATACTGTCACTGATTAATGATGCGTAAATGAGATCAGAGCATTTTTCATAAAAATTATATAAAAGTCAAGAATTTAAATACTCACATAAAGAAAGTTGTGAGTTACATTGAAAAGAACTAATTGAAGAACTAATATATCTGTAGTCATGTTAACCTGCGACATTAGTACAATGCATACTAGGTTGTTAAAAACAACAGAAAAAACATCAAATAAATCTTAAATCTAAGTGAAATAAGCTACAGCAGAGATTGTCCTATTAGCAAGCTAAGCTAAAATTTATTGGGTAGCATAACTGTAAATAACACCAAAAATTGTATTTATAACTGGTCAGTTCTACAAACATAGTAGTTGTGGTATCACAATTACGTATTTAGTTACATAATTAATTATGTATAAGGTTAAGCAAAAAAAAAAGAACTACTTAAACGACAAAAATCTATAGATGACATTAGCCTGTTTGCAGTCTAATTGGCTAGCATAATTATGCAACAAAAATTTGAATATAAGATGTTGAGTACCATAAACATTGTAGTACATATTGCATTTTAATTTAAATGATTATAAGGTCAATTAAAAAAAAAATAAACTAAACTGTATGACTTAAATTAAGTTTCCAACTATCTTAAATGTTTTCTTTGGAAAGAAGCTATGGCTAACATTAGTCTAATAATAAACTAAGACAACCATTGATAGATAGCATAAATGTGTAACTTGCAACAAAGGCTAATATTGGCTGTTGTGCTAATAGCAAAAGTTTTGTTAAGCTAAAACAGTAAATTTAGTGGTGAATGGAATTAAATAAGACATAATAAACCTGAAAGAAAATGGAACTTAAAGGGGTAATTCAGTCACATTTATTGAGTGATTAGTTATTGTATTAAAATCATCATAAAATAAAATTAATAAAATCTGACCCCATGGGTGGTCAGGTATTGAAGAATGAGCTCTTTTAAAGGCAGGCCAAATAAATAAATCTTGTTTTTTTTTATTATTATTATTTTGTAAACAGGCCAAAACATCTACATATAACTGATAAAATCTGATTGGCTCACCTCATAACAGCAGGCAAAATAGCCGTATTTGTGTTATTTTTGTCTTTTATTTCCCTGTTTGTACCAATAGTCACCAAAGAGAGAAAATCACTATGATACTTAGTCCTAAATGTTATTTGCTGTCCAACACAGCTCTGAATTAGAGTGAATACTGTCGGATTAATAATATGTGATTTCTCATCCATGTATAAAGCCGAGGGCTTCATCCTGTCTTTGGTACTCTGAGACCGGAGATCAAGCTGCAGTATTAATCTATAATCGGAGGCTCAGGTGTTGGGATTTGGCTTTCTCCTCTGAGTTCAAAGAGATGATTCTTTGAGTACATCTGTGCATTCTTTCAATCCCAGCCTCCTCCTTCAAGTCGGGGACATAGTAGTAAAAAGCTACTTGGAAGATTCTCAAAGGCCCGTGGCTGCTTTGATCTGTCCTCGAGGTCACACTCATATGCAGACACACATAACCACACAACTAAACATTTCTCATACCCTTCTACACAAACCATTGCTCTTTTGACAGTGTGAACACACAGAAGGCAAAAATCATTGTAGGAAAACATCTGAGCGCACCTGCCTTGTTGGACTCCTCCTCCAAAGGATACGATTTCCACATCAAATAAAGTCTTTGCTGACAAGCTTCTGCAGACCTTTCAACTGTCCTCAACAAAGTTACAGCTGCTTTTTTTCTAAATTCACATCTTACTTTAAACAGAAACAGGTTCTAATGATTTAATTCAAGGTGTGCAGTGACTATAAGGACTTCTGACTCAGCCCCGGCAGCGCTTGCAGCACAAACGTCAGTCAAAGTCCTCAGTTATTAATTAGACCCAGGTCTCATGACCAGGGAAGCTGGGGATTTACACACTCATTAATTAGTCGCAGGTGTGAGTCTGTTTACATCATCCATCTAAACAGCAGCATGTGTGCCACTTCTGCAGAGCTGGAAATGCTTTCAGGCATTAGGTAAAGTTTACATGAATAATTCATACAATTATTTCATATACACTAAATTAAGCATCTAGATTAAATATTCTACGAGCATTTTTTGTGCGCAGCGCTCTCACCTGGTGTAGACGCCGTTCTTCCGACAGAAAGAGTTTTTCACAGACAGCCGTCGGTTGTTGAGCTCAAGAGCGGGGAAACGGCCTTCGTCCAGGCTCACCATGTCTCCGTGAGTCAGAGCGTTACAGTTGGAGTTGTTACCTGGACACAGGAACAAAGACACTGTGTGACCACAGGCCAGATGAACAGGCTGGTTAGTGTCCAGAAGATGTATCAAATATTTAAAATGAAAGATATATAAGGCTCAATAGAACAGAAATGTAGTAAATATAAAGATGTAAGAATTATAGAATCTTTTCATGCTAATCTCAGCTTCAATTATATGTTAACTACACACCTTTCTGTTACTAATATAAAACACCATTTGGAAACTGTCCTTTAAAAGCTGTGCAGTCAATCCAACTCCAGCAAACATTCACCTGGAACGTCTTCAGACTACCATTAATAATTCATAGTTCTGGGGAAAATGTGTTTATTGGCCGCCTTGCCAAAAAAAAAAAGTTGGCTAAAAAAGTCAATACAACAAAATATCCAGATGAATTCTGCAGTTTGAATGTGGATTTCATTTTATTTATACAGCAAGCATTGCGAGCTGTTTCCCTCTCTTTTCACTCTTTGTTAGCTGATCTAAACACTTTCTAGCTGACAGCTACAAGAGCGTTATCGATTTTCGTGTGTAACTCTCAGCAAGAAAGCTTGTAAAACTGCCTCCCAAATTTCTGAACTATCCCTTTAAGTATAATTCCACTCCAAGCTGGAGACAAATATAGTTGAGAAAAGATAAAGCATGCACAAGGACTCAACCACGCTGTAAATCCCACAAAATGGTGAATAATATTAATATTTTTTGCTATTTTTTTGTACGGTATACAAAAATGACACTATAAACTTAGACTGGCACTTTTGTTATACAGCTCTGTGAAGATTTTTTGTTTGAGGAGGCTCTTATATGTCATTTTATGGGTTAAAAAACACTTTCAGGGTGCCACAGTCAGGCCAGGACCTCTGTGGCTGCTCCAGGTCTATTTGAGGTCAGTTGGTGGTTACACAAACACAAGGGGGAAGAAAAAAAATAAAAAAATGAACTTGATAGGTCCAGTAGTCTGGGTCCGATTCCTAGCAGGGAATATGGTGGCTTTGAAAGTGTCTTTGTGTTTTAAGAGAGAAGGAACCGCTTGTTTTCCTGTCATTCAGGAAGATGGGCAATGACCCACAAGGACCCCCTCCCTCCCCTGCCTGGCAGATAAACTGCTGCGGCAAAAGTGCTGAGCTGAAGGAAATACACGCTGATGTCAGAGCTGGAATGAATGGACAAGCAATGCCTCCCGCCCCAGCTTCCCCTCTCTACTCTTTAGCTTGGCAGTTTTCTCAGCGGATTCATTCAAAGTTAGAATGCAGCACTCACCCAATCTTTTTTTTTCTTTTCTAAGTGCAAATCAGTTTAATGGGTGTTTGGAAGCAAAATGCAAAGTTCCCCCACAGTTAATTGGGAATTTCTGTGCACTTACCTGATTCAGACTTTTTCGCATACTTCTTGCTCTGTCCTCTGATAATGAGAATGAAAACCAGCAGCAAGATGAAGATGAGCCCCACCAGAGCCACCACCACCAGGAACCACCACTCCTCATAGAAAGGGGCCACTTTCTGGGCTGGATAAAACACAGAAAATTGAAAATTCATGCCTGTTAAAAACATGTGGCCATACTTCTATGAAGTCTTTAAAGACCTGAGGGAATTTAATTAAGTCTGAAAGTTAATGGTACTCAGTTCATTCAATTCTGTTAACAAGTACATGAAAGCTCACCAGATATGGAAGGAGAAGGTGGACTTGGAGAGCCATAGCCGTAGTCGTTCACTCCAATTACCCGGAAGTCATAACTGATGCCTTGTTTAAGTATATCCATGTTGAATGTGTGTGATGTGGCATCCTTGGGGATATCTTTGATTAAGATATCCCACAAACCCTCATCTGAAATGGAATTAAATTGATCATTTCAGCCAATAGGATACTGATGGGTTTATTTGAACAGCAAACTATTTAAACAATGTCGGCATGTCATTCCCAACAGGTTGTTTCTTTGATGCAAGGAGCCTGTCTGACTCGCCTCTCAGGATAATTGATAATTCCTTCAAATATTACACAATCCATCAATTTCACTGCTGTCAGAAAAAAATTTATAGCAACCAAATCAACAAAATAAATAGCAGCACGGCCATATTTCAAATGAAGCAGAGTTAAATGGCTTGCAGCTCGCTATGAAAATACTGCCAGCGATCATTTATTAGACATAGCTGCTTGTAAATATCAGTGTAAGTCTGACGCTTTTAATGGCCTACACAAACATAAACAAGCACCAAAGTTCATCTGTCAGGCTGCTGAACTTTGACCAAAGTTTTAAAAAGCTGATGTAATTTCATCTGAGGACTGAAAAAAATTGTCCAGAGAGCAAAAGGCTTTGGTTTGTGAGCAAGAAAAACAAGTAGGGGAGGAGGTGCATGTAGGGAAAAGATGTAATCATCATCCCAAGCCTTTTCACACCGATCCTGCTCTACACAGTCGTCCAACAAACCCAACGCCCACCAGCCGGCTGTCAATCACAACTGAAACAAGATGCCGATTATCTGCAACCGTGGTGACATAATCAATAAGCTATTAAAATCCTGAGGGTGCAGAGTCTGGGGCAGCAGATGTTCACATTTAACACCTCTTTCCTTTTATTGAACTCATGCAAGAGCTGGGTATCATCCAAGACTCCCACCTGAGGGTCTAGCCTCGATGACGTAGCGCGTTATGGGAGCGCGTCCTGGATCCCCGCTGGTCCAGCGAATGGTCAACGCAGAACTGTAGCGTGTGATAAAAGGCTCTCCAGGGGGTCCTGGCGCTCCTTAGGAAGAATTTGAACATTTTAAAGCAAATCATCCAGAGAGAGTCACTTTAATATTTCAAAAAAACCTCAGGTACCTTCCCCGGGTCCGGTGGTGATGTTAGCTTCCACCTCAGGCCCATAGATGAAGGTCTTAGCCCGGATGCGGAAGTTGTACGTGACACCTTCTGACAGGTCTCTGAGCTTCAACCAGAGTGGGCCACTCCCCTTCACATCCACTGTTACTGTCTTACTGACGCCTGGGGGGGAGGGGGAGTGAAGACAGTCGGCACAGGCCACTGAAGACTCTGGACAAACACACCACATTTAAAGCAGGTCTTACACAGGCCAGGCAATGTGGGAGCACACTCATAACAGGAAAGGACACACACACACTCACACAAGAGTGATGAATTAGTAGTGGGAAATATGGTTGCACTTTGTCAATCATTAAATCATTTTGGATGAGAGCAAATATAAAGGATTGCAGCCAAATATGAGCTGTTTTGGTTAATGTGATGGGTTGCTTAAAAATCAAGAAGGAAAACAGAAAAGTAAAGGTTGACCGGAACGAGTGATTACCATCTACAGATGTTAAGGGTTCGTAGACCAGGCGGTAGCCTTCAATGATGCCATTAGGAAAGGTGGGCTCGCCCCAAGACACATTGACAGAGGTGGTGGTCAGCTCGCTGAAGTGAATGAAACTTGGGGCACTTGGAGCTGGAATGCACAGAGGTCAAAGATCAGAAGACACATAAGTGTTATCAAAAGAAATGTGTGTGTGAGGAGTTTTTGGAGGTGTCTTTTTTTTAAACCCTTGGACATAAAATAGAAAAAGGAGTGATGTGTCTGTTTCTGTCAGATTGCTTTGATCAGATTAAACGATAAAGGTTAGCCACAATCACATACTCTTGTGAGAAAAAGGTAGACTGGGTATATATGCATGTTAGAAGATAGAAAACTTCTGCAAACCTATTTTAAGTTATGCAAAACACATCGTGTTTGGTTCCTACATTTTGTTCTTAAGTTACTTGCGGTGAATTGAGGCCGGCAACCTTGTAGGTGTGAAAATATTAACATCTGTTCCACCTGCTTGCAGGCTCCTAAAAGCATACCACTTTGTCTGCTTGCCAAAGTTCAAAGACTACTTTACTTTTAGTGATGTCTACATCTGCAGGTTCAAACACCTCCTGCTGTAGCTTTTCTTTCTGCAGTAAAAGTGTTTTTTTGCGTCTCTTCTGCATCTGAAACTTACAGTAGTGTCTGAGAGCTTTGGGTTCAACTCTACATACTTGTTCACTAACTGAACAGCTCTGAGTGGGTCAACTTTGCAGTTTTGCTCACACACGAGCAGGTTAAGACGCTCTCTTTTAGCAACAAATACAGCCTGACCCGGGTCACAGTAATTCGCAGTGGCAATGACTGAACTCCAGACCTCATTACAGCAGGCTGAGCATGTACTACAAGCATGGCTCTTCCTGTTTTCTTCTTTGTCTTCTAAAAAGATAGATAACTATCTCCTTAATGCCCCCCCCAGCTCGTCATATGCTTCCTCTTCACATAACAGTGACCACTGTGAGTAACACAGAAGCACTTTCCTTTTGAAAAATGGTTATTATTAGATAAAGACAAGTAGTGAAGTGTACCAAAATTAGTTTCTTTCCCACATGAGATTTGGGAGATAAATATTGTTTTGACATTTTTGCAGAAGGCGATACTTGCAGAAAATCCCATAAGAATGAGCCCAAAAAAGAAAGAAAAAGAAAGAAAAGTCATGCTCTTCAAACAACTATGCCTGCAGACTTAAAGCTTGATGAAGACACTTTATACCATCCACTGTTTAGACAAAACACCTAATTCAATGAACTCATTCGGAGTGTGTCAGCTGATTTGAAACTTATGGTTACTGTGTGGTTCTGCTAACATGATTTGGCATGCTGACAACAGTGATTAACATCATAGTCAAATCAAATTGTTTCCTCATGGTTGGCTCATCTGCTTCGAGAGAACTCTCAAATCTCAAATGAGGGATCTCTGAACTTACATGAATGCTGCTCCCAGCACAGAAATATGACTAATGAACAAACATAGCTGTACGCACTGATTTATCTGCTTTAGTCACATCACCCAGAAACATTTTTCTGTACATGTTCACTGTGTTTTCATTCATTACATCCAGCGATATTAGCTTTGCCTGACAGCCTGATCCCAGCTGGTTGTGCTCATTCATACAGATTGAGGGCTTTTCGTGTCTGTTGGCGAACAGTAGCAGCATTTACCCGCTTGCTGAGTGCGTCCTCTGGTTGGTGGGCTGCGGGGTCCGTCCCCAGCGGCGTTGAAGGGAGCCACGCTGATCATGTATGTGGTGTAACCAGTCAGGTTCTTCAGCTTCACTCCTGCTTCGGGCATGAACAGAGTCCGCAGACGCTCTGTATCGTTCTTGCGCTGGAACTCCCAAAAGTAAATCTACACGGAATAACGCAGGCATAAATAAATATTAAGAAATACCAATAGCTTCAATAAAACTCCTGGTTTAAATTATCTTCAGGGATAGAAGCAATTTTCTGCTTTTTTTGGGCATCAAACTAAACCTTTTAATGAAAGTGCTCTTAGAAAACAGGGTTAGCTAAAACTGTGGCAAATCCATTTAGTAGTGATTTTTTAATAGTGATTAACATCACACAAATTTTATCTCCTGTGAAGGGAAACATAAATTTTTAATGATAATAGCAGAACACAATGTCTGTATAGTAAGCATATGCCGTTATGTCCACAAAAGTGGATCTATAAAACATATTATTCTAAGGCCAGATATGACAGCTGCGAGTCACGGAGGAGGAGTCTGACCTTATAGCCCTGGATGTCGCCATTCTGTGCATCCACGGGAGGAGGGTCCCACGTCACATCCAGCTGGGTGGCTGTTGCAGACTGAATTGCAACATTTTGTGGAGGGGCTGTGGGTACTGTCACAGCCCATCAGACAAATTAATCACACAGAACACAACACAAGAAAACACAAGAGCAAAAGAGTTTGTTTACATGCATGCAAACAGTTAAAGGAAAAAAATAATTTATCATCTTAGCTTTCCATAAAAATAAAACATTCCCTTGATGATAAAAAGCTCTGTTAAAAACACATTAAGCTAATTAAAATAAAATAAAAAAAAACCCTGTAATAATTCCATTATATCAAACTGTCCTTGCTCCATTATGGCTTTGAGCACCAAGACCTGTCTGCATTACCCCACTAAAACATGCTACATACTATTTCCCCTCCATTGCCCTTCTTTTCAGGTATACAGCAGTATAGAAAGTGTTTTATTCTAAAAGAAAACAAGTTCAGTGTGTATGGTATCAATGAGTATTAGACATTGCGTCCCTAATGTGTTTCTGAATATACTTTGCAAGGATTTTTTTCATTTTATCAACTCAAAATGCATTTGATCCCATCAACCATCACATTTTTTAAAGAGTTAAGGGTTTATGCTAATATATATCTGGCTCTGCTTTAGATTGGCTTTATTAGACAAATCTGATAGGATTTTCTCTGATATGATGAACAAGTTCATCTCAATTATTGCTCTACTAACCCATGGTGTCCCACAGGGTTCAGTCTTAGGGACACTATTATTTTAATCTTCCACGCTCCCTTTTGCTGGCAAAGCCTGGCTATTAATGACATTTCTGATCATTTCATTCTGATGACATCCAGTTGTATACTGTGTGTAAGTCTAAGAATAAGAGAAACAAATGCATAATTTGGTGTTGGTGGGGGCTCTTCAGTGAAAAAAAATCAGCAGTGATGGGATTTTAAATAAGTCAGACTCTTGCTTCTGCGGCTCACTGTATTTATTTACAGGTTAAAAATTAAATTGTTTCCCCCATGCATGACTAAATGTTAGGAGCTACTACACTAATAAACCATCAGCTGATCACAAGACACTAAACACAAGCATAAAAGATCAGTTGTGCTCAGCCACTAATTTTCCTGTGATTTTTCTGTAACTTTTGCATTCATAATGAGAAGAGACAGCGATGTTTCTTAAAAAAGAAACATCCTCATATTTAGGAACACAAATTCTGCCCAAACTAAACAGGATCAGCCTTTACCTGGAGTAAAGTAATTAATTCATTTCATACTTTTAGATGATGATGGCGAAAAGGACAGAAAATGCACATACCTGCCTCCCCCACAAACACCTCCTGCGGTGAGCTGGTAGGTCCCTCACCCACAGCGTTGTACACACTCATGCGTATCTCATAGCGCTTGTGTTTACTTAGCTCTGGAGTGGAATTAAACAATTTCGAAGAAAAAAAAAGAGGTTAATATAAACTGCAAATGATATCGGCTGATCTAGTATCTCCCCCCAAATCCTTTCACCTCCCACGAGGGACCAGACAATTAGCCAAGTTAGTAATTAAATACTAAAAATCCCTCAGTGCTTTTTACCAACCCAGACAAAACATTTAGAAAGAATATTTTTTTCTCTGCTGTGACGAAAAGATTTTTATTTCAATGACAAATCCCTGCAGGGACAGTGTAATTATAGAGGCACTGATTTCTGCAGTGTGGAGCTATCGGAGAGATGTGTGACCATCTGGTTTTATATTCATCATCCAAATAAACTGCACACCAACAGGTGTGTTTGACAATCCAATTGTAGTCTGTGTTCAAAATTTTACTGTATAAAACTCTCCACTTGCCTTGGCAGAAGTGTTTGTACTCATTTGATGTAGCGTAGCTATAAACAGCTAAATGTGTTCATTTGGTTGGCACTCAGCATTCTCTTTATCACCGTTTGCTGGGATTGGAGATGTAATGTGATCCAAGAGAAAGAGAGAAGTCTCGAAGAACTGAATCAAATGGCAGCCGTATGTGTGTATGTTTATATTTTATGTCAGCCATAACAAAACTTACTGTCTAACTCGTACTGGGTGAGAGTTGAATCACTCAGGTTCCGGATGCTGTAGGGGGCTGCAGAGGATATGAAGAAAGAAAAAGTGATTAAAGAGGTAAAACGAAGGGGTGGTAATGCAGAGACGGCGTAATTAGGTTTCAAAGTCCAATACTTTCGTTGTTAAGAAAGTCAGCGTTATTATGTTGGGGAAAATAAAACCTCACACAATCACAGTGATCATGACTCTGAATTAGCTCCAGAATGACTCAACAAGAGTAAAATTACAGGCTGTGTTGTCGGGTGGTAGAAACATAATGGCTCCTGAGTAAACCTAATAATAGCTTGCGGCTGATAGCCGCTGATCACAAGATGAAATGTTTTGCTGTGAAGTGTCAGGACTGGTGGGAAGATCCTGGCAACAGAGTGGGCCTGTGTGACAGTTTTTCCTGCGATGGAAATAATGGTGTTGCTGACAGAGGAATAATCAACCAGAACGGTGAGTCTCATAATTATGTGTTAGTGAGGAAAAGCGCAGAGACTGCATATTTTTCTCAATATACTTTTGCTGAATTTATTTTGAGGTTGCTGGTCGCTTCTTTACGCTTCATTATGGCTTTTTCATAATGTGCATTTCAAAGGATCTTCTAAATGGAAACATTAGAGTGGAAAATTTATTTGTGTTCGCATCCAAAAGGGGGAATTTGCTGTGTTAGGACTGGGAGTGCTTATTTCCTCACCAGTGAGTTCAGCCCAGGCCGACACGCTGTTGACAGAATGAATATAACTTCGGAGACGGTCGTATAGCAGCTCACGGTAGCGGATCCGAAATCCAAGCAAGATTCCATTGATCTTCTCTTCAGAGGGTGGCTAAGAGAGGGGTGGAAACATGCCGTTATCCACAGGAAGAAAAGCCAGAAAGGCCAGCATAGGCTGTGATTGTTTCACAGTGAGGCAGAAGTTCATTAGCCTGGGGTTTATTTCTAAAAGATTTACAGTACTTGAATCACACAGACATAAAAAAATCTCTCAGACTAAGAGCTCATTTAAAGGTTGACTAATGCAGTGAAATCCCCCATGGTTAAACATGAGAGGACAAGCCCATGGGGAGATGCAGCGAGGAAAAACAAGTACCTCAATCCTCATAAACTCCACAAGCGTTCTACATAAAAAAGTCAAATAGTGTCTGGGAGCCTCCTGTTTTCCTCTTTATGACCTGTTAATTCAGGTGTGAGTGTGGGAGAGGATGTTTTTATATGACAGTGCTCTGTAAGTACAGGCCCTGCAGCACACTGTCCTCACTCTCTCATTAGAGCCAGCTTTCTCAGACGCAAACGCATCACAGCTCTCGCAGACAATGAAAACAAGAGAATCAGCTATGCAGTTTGCGCTCACCTGCCAGCGGATCAGTACCGACGTTGTTGTGTGCGGCGTGACGGAGAGAATGGCCGGCGCTTCGTCTGGTGCTGGGGAGATTAAAACGAGAGCCATTAGCTCAATTGACCTAAAAAAATAATGTGCACAATTCAAAGTGCTAAATGTGTCCGTGTGCTGTGACATTCAGGAGAGTGTAAACACACCAAGTAGGGCCAAAACACAGAAGCACTGACCGCTGACTGGAGAAAAGCACTTTGCAAACTTTTTGTTGCAGCCAAAGTTTCCAGGAAGCTCCGATTGTCTCATGGCAATGCAGATGCACGCATGACTCACGTGTCATCTGCTGGCACTGAGCTTTCAACAATATCCAGTCAATTTTTTTCTCTTTAAGCCAATTTCAGATTTGATGTTATATGTCAGAATCTTTTTTTGAGTTTGTTCCCTGAATTCTTTGTATTTCTTTTTGTGCTGCTGTGAGTTTGTTCATCCTTTTACACATTGTTTTGTTTTGTTTCATACAACCACAGAAGGCAACCCTTCGGCTTGCAAGAGAACCGTACAGGCTGACCCAGATACAAGTCATGGAAAACAAGTTTTCAAAAACCCAGGACCTAACTGAATAGTCTTTTTTTCTTGTTTAGAAGGGTTCCCAATCGGGAGAAATGACCCAGAAGCATTTCAGTTGCAGGCGTGATCAAAGCTGCTCAAGTAAGGAAATGAGTTGCCTTGCTTCCTTTATGATCTTTAGAAAAAGAAAGTTGCATCTGCAGCTGTCAAAGCATCAACAGATAAATATGAGGATGAGTGCGTGGAGGCTTTGACAACAAAGTTTTCATGTTTGTGTTTTTTGGTTCCTTTTTAGATGATAAATATTTAATGTTATAACTTATTATACTAATATGAACTTTATGACAACTGCTTTTTTTAAGTGTTATAGAACTTGAAAGAGTATCTAAAGTACCTTTTTTAATATTTATTGAACATTTATGGTTTCATTTCTGCAGACCCACATCACAGCTTATTAGAACTGTGGTTGGTTTTTCATTGCAGCACAGCCACTTTTTTCTTAGCCATTATGAATTCCTCCTGTCATCTTTCCACAACTCTGTGATGTTTTGCAATGAAGTGAAGAAAAAAAGAATGTTGGAAAAGAAATGGGGGAAATTTTCTCATGGCATTTGACTGAACCCTTAAAATTAGTTTTGTAAAGTTTCCTAAAAACAACCAAACAAAGCTTGAGATACAAATAAGCAAATACATTTGGGAACAAACTGAGGAGAAAATAAAACACAGGTCATCAACTCAAAGAAAACAGAGAGAGGGGATCACTAATTACACCCAATTAAAGAATTAATTAATTGGTAACAGAAAGAAAATGCAGTTTAAATCAGAAACGAGGGTTTAAATTAGGGTTTAAATGCTGGAGAGTTGTTTTAGAATGAAGATGGAAATATTTAAAAAAATAAACAAAGCACAAAAACAAATATTACTAAATTTATAACATTATGCAGCATCTTGTGTATTACTATATGAATTATTCTGCACAACAGTGTTCAGCTGCCCTCTGAGGAAATTCCTCCAGAAAGTCAGAACATTTGAGGGTTCAAGAAGCTTGTCAACATCCTGCATTTTTCCTGTGGAGATCAGAAGCTAAACCGTGCTAAATGATGAATCACTAAACACTGATTGGTTGAGTATAAAGAGTGTTTTACTTCCACATTTTAATTTATCTCCCTGTAAATCTCCACTATAGCGTGTTAACAGCTGTGGTGGTTGGACAGAGTAGCAGATTAATTCTGATAAAGAACAAATAAAGAGAATTTTTTCAGCACAGCTCCGTGAAAAGGTGCCATATTGCCAATTTGTGTGATTTCTCCTGTAGTATATTCTTCAATTTAGCTTGACCTCCCAGTCTGTGTGCTGCAACTCAGACAGAATCACGGTGTAAAAGCAGTCAACAGTGGATTAAAAGGGGACTTTTTGTTCTTTACACACTCTTTACGCCTAAAGGATTTTGATTTAATTACAGTTTTACAAAGAAATTTAATGTGGCAGCAATTCCACAACACGAAACCACAAGATTTAATTTTAAAACTTGAACAAATAACCCCAATTGCCAGTATTATAGAGCTATGACAACAATTAACTTTAAAATCCAACGATCAAAAAGCAATTAAAAATGTGATTCTTACCATCCTGCAGAGTTGTGATGGCTTCACTCTCCTCACTGTACTCACTGTCTCCTATGTCATTGGTTGCTTTTACTCTGAACTGGTAGGATGTGAAGGGCTTCAGCCTTTGTGACAGGACACAGTAAAATGCATCAATCTCGATGATACATAACACGCCCAAACTTACAAACAGTCTCATGACAAAACAAGTGAGATGACAAAAAAAAAGAGGCAGATTACCGACTTTAAACCAAACTCGAAAATTGCTGTTGTACAATATATGTTCCAGGCCATAAACTCAAAAAATGCTATTTCATATAAGAATAATGTTGATTTGCAAGACAAAGATGAAAAATAATAGAGGTCTAATTTTTTTTATGATCCAATTTAAAGAGAATAAACACAGAAAACATTATCACAGTAGCCAAAAGCAAGAACTTTGAACTCTACCTGGATACTGTGTAAGATGTAGCTTCGTGGTTAACAGAGGCAGAGTGGACTGTCCAGTTGTTCTCAGGAAGCTCTCTCAGCTGCACAGTGTAGTAGCGCACAGGGGAAAGGCCGTCACTTCCTGGCTCCCATGAAAGTAAGACCTGGCGAGCTTGGACGTTAGCCTGAGGGACCCTGGGACGGCTTGTTGGCTGGGGTCGAGCTGAAGGAACCAGAAGAGGAAGTTTTTAGAAGAAGGGTTTATACGCTCTTTAAGAGAACACATCTGGACTACAGGAAGTGAAAGTACAGCTCGTTTGTTCACAAACAGAGAGTTATGGTTACCTCTTTTCTCCGTGGTGACCACCAGTGCCTCGGCCGACTCGCCCCAGCCCTTCCTTGTCTGCGCTGTGATCCGAAACACATAAACAGACTCCGGCTTGAGGTTGGTCACCGTGTACTGGCGAGCGCTGGGGTTCAGAACATCCACTGTGGCTGCATTGCTGTTGGTGGAGTTTAGGTGGTAGGTGATCTGGTAAGCTGCAAAAGAGCAGAATACATGAACATCCCTGATGTTTTTTTTCTTTATTGGTTTTCCTAAAAATAAGAAGCATCAAGTTGCGCTAAAATCAGCCTTTTCATTTCTGACTCCATTAGCAGCTGCTCTTGCATGCAACTTTATGGGTCTGACACACTATGGAATTAAAACTGATTTATCCACCAGATGTATAATGAATCAAAGTCTCAAAAGGAAATCCCAAATTGGCTTACAAGGGAGTCCAACTCCCTCATCTGTGATGCCAGAAAATAACAGGATTTAATATCCCCCACTGAACATCGTCTTGTCCATTTAGTTAAAAAAAAAAAACATATAACAGATTTAATGGGAGTCATCAGGACCTCCATCTGTCCGTTTACCTTGTTTTTAAGTACTAAAACCGCACTGTTGGACTTCAAATGCATTACTAACCAAGTATGATCCCGTTGGGCTGAGCAGGTGACTGCCATATGAGCCTGACAGAGACTGTACGCACTTCAGGGAACAGGATTCCTACTGGAGGTCCGGGCACTGCAGGGAAGCAGCAGATAAATGTTCCATAATTCCAGATCTCAGACTTAACACATCCCACTTTCTTTTATCAGGCTTAGAGGAAAATCTACGTTTACACAACCGAAATGCACAATGTTGCTCATCCCTACCATCATCTAAAGTCCTCTCTAAGATGGGTGGAGAACTGGGCCGTCCATCTCCGATCCGTGTAAAAGCCAGAACCTGGATCTCGTAGAGGACGTATTTCCCCAAACCGGTCAGCTGGACACTGTGGGTGGTGTTCCCCTCCACCGTCCAGAAGCGGACCACACTGTCAGAGTCCTTTTCTTTGTACACCACCTAATCCGGTGAAGAGAGTTTGGAAAAATGCGACTTTTTATTGACAAACGAACTGTGGCTGTGCTGACTTCTGTCTAAAAATAGATAACTTTCCAGCCAATTAACCAGATGCTTTTGGCTGCTCAGAAAAAAAAATACTGCGTAAAATAAGTGTAAAAAAGAAAATAAGGCACAAACAAACCTTGTAGCCTAGTATGAGGCCGTTCCTGTCAGGCTCCGGGACTTCAAACCAGCGCACCAGAATGCTGCTGGAAGTTGTAGCGAAGGCAGAAACGTTGGTGGGACCACTCGATGGAACTGGAAATTAAAGAAACCAAGAAGGACGAAAACATGACCTGAAACACTCTGCGATTTCATAATCTTCAGGCCTGCAGATATTTTATTACAGAGACTAAACAATAAGGCCCTTTGGCTTTATCGGCACTCTTCCACAGATATACTGCTCCATTTCTAAGAATCTGCTGGAGTGTGTAGAAAAAAAAGAGGGGGCAAAGGAATTCCACATTTGTGTCCATGTGTTGTTAATTTCCTCAGACTCAATGTCTGCGGAGAGACACGAAGGTGAAGTGAGAAATGGAAAAAGCAGTGTCTGCCTATAGGTGGGTCGTAGACAACCTGCTCGCACATATAATACACGGCAAAGTGTCAACTGCAGGTTGTTTGCAATAAATATGACTGATAATGAAGATAATCTGACCATCACAGATGCCTTAAAACAATGTTATTTTTTTAAAAAAAAAATTTGCAGGTTAAGTCTTGCAGGTGAATTTGATAGGTAAAAGTGGTTAAAATAAATTTTCTGCATATTGTTCTGTCTAAGATGTTCAACAGGTTTACAGATGGGATGTTCTCTCACCAGACTCCCTCGTCCTGCCTCTGACCGGCTGGCTCCAGGGGCCCATCCCGATGCCGTTGACAGCCTGGACCCTAACCTCATACTCTGTCCACTCCTCCAGGTCCTCGATGGTGAATTCTCTCTCCAGGCGATCGGAGATTACATGGGTCAGCCCACGGCCCTGCGACCCCGCACGGGAATACTGAAGCCTGTAGCCCACTTGCTCTGCATTCCCATTGTATTCCCATTCAGGCAAAGGCTGGACATCAAAGAAGGAAGAGTTTAAAAATATGTCAAGTGTTACGAGGTATTTCCACATGGCGGAAGAATTTCATACCATCCATCGCAACCAGAGGCTGGTCTCGCTGGCGGTGCGCAGGGTAACGTTGGCGGGGGCCATGTCAGGAGGAGCTGGAAGGGTCTGGATCTTTCTTGAAGGCTGGCTTGGAGGACTTGTGCCCACTATGTTGACCTGATGCATGCGGAATCTGATGTTGGGAAGCAATACTTTGTTATAATGAAACTTCTTAAGTAAAAATGTAGCATATTTGTGGAGTTTTATTGTATTTGAACGGGATCTGAGCAATAAATATGAAAAATCTAAAGAAGGAGGCTGATTTGGGTTACAGCCTGAATATGCAACATAACACAATTCTGCATTTAACTGCAGTAAAATGGAAAGTGGCAGCACTGATGTCGAAATGATAAGATCTACAGTTGTTGCAGGCCTTCAGGGACCCATACGGTGAAGTGTTAATTGGATGTATTGAATGTGATCATGGGAAACAAGCTGGCTGCATGAATGTTAAGATCATACACACAGAAATGAAAATAAAGTATTTTGAAGTTGTATAAACCCAGAGTGTTTTGCATTCAGATGAAAAGAACACAAAATAAGATAAGCAACTAGGATGAAGATAAATTAGCTGAGATAAAGATGTTTATACACACTCTGCACACACTTAATATGAAGGTAGTGTGATTATGCGCTGATTCATACCTAATTGCTATTGAGTCAGTACAATGATGCACACAGTGCAACATAGTTTAATCTGAAGGAAAGGTTTAGAAATGACAGCTCTTTAGTGATCAAAATGCTTTTTTTAAGGGAATGAAATGTAATCAGACAGTTTACTGGGAGTCTTTTTAACCAGCTAGTACAATCTGGCATAAAATCTTTGTCAAATCTGCCGCATTAACAGCCTGGACGTCCACAGAAGACATTAGTTAGGGATTATTGCAAGGTCCTATGTTGCATAAAAAACCCTGAGTGACATTAGGCCAAGGTTAAAACTGTGTGTAAACTTCAAGAACATTAAGGAGAGGAGAATTCTGCAGTGGGGAAGTCAGTAATCTGATCTCAACCCACAACGATAACGATATTTGACGGAGAATCAATGATCACACAACTGCAGGACGCGGCAGTGAAGACCAAGAAAAGCATGATCGCATGAACCTGGGCTTTGGTGATCATCAGGCGTAATGGATTCATATTATCTGCAGAGTACGCTTCACAAAGCATTAAAAATGATTGTTTCATTTATGGCCATGTTAATGTGTCCAATTATGTCTGAGCTGCTTAAAAGAGGAGCTCCACACACTAACGCGCCGCAGCTCTGAAACACCTGGGATGTGAAATAAAAGCTGAGACTTTAACCTTATGCTCCATCATCACATTTTATCAGCTACATGCTAATTTTGCAGCATTTATGATCGTCAATACCTGTAAAAGGTGTATGGGTTGAGACCCGGCACCTCTAAGGAGCGAGCCTCAGGCTCGTTGGACACCTGGTGGACAATCATCCAGTCCTCGTTTTCTCCCACAGCACCCACCTGGGACCAAGACGGTAGAATGGTGACAATCCAGCTACATGTCAGAAGAGCTGGATCCAAAGTTGAAAATGAGAATGTGAGGTGATTTACTGTGGCTCACCTGGGCCTCCACCAGCCAACGGGAAATGGAAGTTTTGCCGTCATAGCCTGGTTTGAACTGCAGGGTGACGGAGCGTGGCCCTATGTTGGAGATTGCAAGGTTGGTAGGAGGGCCGGGAAGTTCTGCAAGGAAGCAAGGAGTCACATTTTGAGAAATAACGAAAGTTCATGTGGATGTGTTTTCTCCTGCTGCTCTCCTGCACACAGGATAGTCTGAGGGGGGAAATCATCCATCCACCACAGTGCCCTCTGGTGGACGTACAGATACTGCACACATCAGCTGTCCCAACTTACTCTCTTTCCTTTTTCCTCCAAACTGCAGCTGAGGCATCAAAAGCAGATTAGATTTGGAAAAGACGCTTACTCACAGCACACAGATGGAGACAATACCTTGAATGCAAATGACATAGCAGTTGTCTGGAAGTAGATTCAATCTGATATTCTGCTTGTTTACACTGGAGCTGAACAAACAATAAGAATGGATTACTGGAAGGTGATCCCGCAAGAAGGAGGAAAACAAGCTTTTTTTGTGTGTATGGATAGTTTTACTGTTTGTGTATCTAATCAGATATGTATGAAACTGTGTATTAACGGAAAAATGTCTTGCTCCTCCACCTTGCCACTATTTTTTATCCCTCATGTTTTACTTCAGATTTATATTAAACCTACAATGCAAAATTTAAATTCCAACGTACAATACAGTTTACATAAATCCTGGCGGAAGACATTAACGTCACACAGCAGCACACTGGAGTGGCCTGATATTAAAAAAAAGATCTAATCACTCCCTTGGGCATATTAGGCAATTTTTTCCAAGACTGCTCAAATGCAAGTATATCCAGTTGTAATGAAATGCAGATTAAATGTCTCGTAGTGAAATTTCCACCTCAGAATTATTTGCACGACTGATCACTGAGGCTGCATTTTAGCTCCATCGTTACAGTACAGTTGCAGGCGTTTTCTTTACACACATTCGATGGAAGTAATTGTCAATCTGGGAGCGATAACTGCTGCGCTGAAGCCTCCTCTCCATAAAACACAGTGTCATTCCACAGGTTTCACAGATGTACGAGGTCTGGATGTAGCTGCGGTAATTGGTGGAGCTTTGTGTCCCTGCTGCAAGAGTTCGCAAATATTAAATCATTAAACACTGTAATTGTCCTTAATGCTCTCATTGAGACTATTTTTTGGTGCATGTGTGGTAGATCTATGCTTTTATTTTTTTGGTTTTGTCCCAAATGAGGTGACTGGAGTCAGATTTAATTTCAACTGGCGCCAGACAGCACGGAGTGTGCTCAACAGGTTCAATGAGAGACAGTAAATCTGGAGCAAGAGAAGGTTCAGAAATGAATACATGAATTGAGCTTGGTGCAAATTTATGTTGGGATTGTGTTGGTAAAAGTCCACATTGTATGAATATAGTAATTCTATGAGTAATATCAGTAGATGTGATGCAACATAACAGCTCAATGTGGCTGGAAGCAAAATGCAAATGCATAAGATTTTCTTCCAATTCTTGAAAGTATAAGATCACTAAGAATGAAAAAAGAAAGAAATAAAGTAGAAAAAAGATGAATAAAAAGAGAATAATGCAACAATTTCTTTTTTATTCACTGTGAAATGACGTCATTTGGCCAGATGGACCAAAGTGGTGCATTATTCTAATGGTAACTTTTAAAAAATACTTGAGCGAAAGGTTTACTGGTGTGAAGTCATAACCTCAGAAACCTGTCGGCAGATCTAGCCTTCCATCAACTCAAGCCTGATGTAGCAGATGCATATTTATGCCTTTGAAGCATGATGCAATTATAGTATTGCATCAATAATCTCAAGGCACATTGAAGTTTTTTTTTACTTTTAAAATTATAATTGGGCTTATATGAAGCACTCATGAGCAGTCCGTTTCTTGCCTTCAGCAGTCGCAGCGCTTTTATTTGTAGAATCAGCAGGTCTCCTGAAGGATGAGCCAGGGTGAAAGATGCTCCGAAGGTTTTTCTTTCTCTCTTTTTTCCCATTCCAAAACAATTTAAACCATGAAACTAAATATTTTATTCCAACCTCAAAGATCACGCAAAGGTTTAAGCAAATAAGAAATTGTTAAGTTTTATATTTCACAATTTTGTGAAGACCACATTAGACTTGGCTACTCCAATAGAGTTTTCACTGGAATGATGATTCCTTTCTAAGAGTAAAAGTGAAAAAGAAGAATTTATATTTTAGTTTTTAGGTTCCTAATTTTAAAAAAGTCTACTCTGATTTCACACTGTTTTATTTTCCATGATTTATATTGTAACAGCGCTTTTTTCCCTTTAATTTTTCTTGAAAATCTATAACCTACTCATGTTGAAAAATTTGATGAAGCTTAAAAAAGGCGAAGACACGAAAAAAAAAACAAACAAACTCAGGAGTAACAACATCTGCTAATTCAAGTCTCAAGTTGTTTCTGTTTTTTTAAAGACATTATTTTTAAACAGGACTTGAAGAAGCTTAGCAGTTAGCCTGAACCACGGAAGGCTTGTTTACCTGAACTAGTTACCATAGTAACTCAACCAGGACTTTTAAGTCCTGGTTGGAATGGATGGAACAGAACTGTCGATGAGCTAAACTTAAGCAACACTTTCCCTGAAATCATGAAATTCTTAACAGATGTTGATGGTTTGCGGATGCTGATAATGTTGTTGATAAAAATGCTGATTATTTTTTTTATAATGCTAATAATGTTGATTTCTGTAACATTGATTTTGATAATATTGCTGATGACGACAATTAAAAAACAATGAGTTCTCATAGAATTGGTACTTCATACAAACCCACTTATTTTAGGCATTCTTTTCCAGAAAACCTTCATTTTTCTGTCTTTTTTCTAAATGGAAAAAAACACAATGGAGACAAAGGAGCAGTAACCTCGACCATGATGCGAGGTGCTTAAAGTTAAATGATTGTAAAATTTTAAAACAAATGAAAGTTTAAAAGAAACAGATCAGAAAACAATGACCTCGGCTCTCCCGTATGACTCATATGTGTTGAACCATCTCCCACCTTTAAATAACCACTTTCCTGCCTCGTAAAACCAGAGAGTTGTCATGAAATAGATTTACATGTTGTTTTGCTTTCTTTTTTATTTTTAAACTTGTCAAAGATAATTAACCCTTTAAAATATAATGAAAAGTATATTTTTTGTCTTGTTTTGTCTTTGAGTCTAGCTGCAGTTAATTCATCTGAGGATGATGCCTTTGATCCATGACTCAGAGGTCAATCTCAAACCTAATGCTGATCAAGGCACCACAATGAGGCGAATCAGTTTAAAGCACAGAGAAGAACAAAATAAATAAAAAAGATGATGAACAATGAAGTTTATCTCCACTGTAAAACAGCCAGCTCATACTTGGAAAGGCTGTGGCTGCAGTCATGAAGCGGCATTTGCAAAAACGCTTCGTCACCACAATGAAGATTTATGACGATCCATTTTCTGATTCAATGAGACTAAAATGAATCTTTTTGTAAGATTTTATAATCTCATAACATGTTTTATCTGCAGCATATGCTGAATTTGTAGCTTCTGTACCCTATTTGATGAAAATAATACTGAACACAGACAGTTCAATAACACCACTTATTTGATTCATTAAACCTAGAAATCTGAAAATGTGAAAAAAAAGGAAAACAAAATCATTTCAGGTCAGTATGAGATCATTTCTGACACTTTAAAATACTTTCCAGACGTGCATAAATCTACTTCCAAGCTCCTTTTTCTGGAAGTGAGGATGTAGTTTTATGATGGATTTATTGTTGTGCTAAACAAACAAACATATCTGGAAAACTATACATGACATCTCTTTTATTTTGTTAGAGAAGACTTTGCTGAAGAGTTTACATATAAAATGTACATGTGTGAAAACTGTCATTAAAGAAAAAAAGGAAATACAGATACCAATGATTTTCTATATCACATTTTAATGCCGATATCACCGTATAATATCGATATGCCGATGATATCGGACACATCTAGTTTACATATTTATTCATGCCCGAGGAGCATCTTGTGGTTAACATGAGTCATCATTTCCCCATTTATTCTTAGTGTCATGATTTAAAAAAAAAACAAGAATATGTTTGTATTCTGGGACTCTGTATATGTTTTAATGGACTGTTGGGTTACTGACCTGGTGGGACCCCAGAGGAAATAGTGGAGGACGACAGCTGGCCTTGGCCCTTTGAGGTCATTCCTGCCACTTCAATCGTGTAGGTGGTGAGAGCAGTGAGTCCCGTGACTCTGTACTCTAAGGTGACATTTGGCAGGTAATGGGTAACTCTGGTGTTTGTTCGGTTGAACTCCTCCCACGAAATGCGGTAACCTGAGGAGCGGCAGTGATGGATTAACAAAAAAAAAAAAAAAAAAAGAAATAAAAAAAGAAAAAAGCAATAGCTTTACATCAAAAGCTTCTCTCCGTTGTGAGCTACGGAGTGAGCTAACAGAAATATTAAATTAACTTCATCAAAAATTGAATATAGAAAATTTAATCAGGCTGTGATTATACCTCCCTGCACTCGCACATCCTCTGCCTACTCCCACAGAAACACACAAATACACTCACACATGCATACACTCACTCACCCTCTCAAAGTTAATGTAATTTGCTCCTTGGCCAGCAGCTCTTTTCATGTGATTGCATAAAGCATTAAGCAGCATTTCTTGGCAAATCAGTAATCTCACATGGCATGTCAGGGTTTGTCTCCTGAGACTGTGCAGCACATCAAAACGTCCAGGAAAAACATACTTAATATACTGTTTAACCTCAAGCTTTGCAAACATTGTTGCTACTGTTCAGCTTTTGTCTTTCTGAAGAACTTAAAACCTTAAAATAAGACCGAAAACATAATGTTGAAATCAGCTCACTAAAAACTCAAGAGCCTGATTTCATGCTGAACTTTCATTTCACTGCTTTGTGCAAACTTAAATGGCCTTAATTTCTTTTCACCTTTTCTATCAGTACAGAAAATAATGTAACATTGACAGCAGAGAGACTTTTTGTTGCAGATTTATTGTGCAGATTGAACTTAGGAGAGTAGAAAATGCTCCTTTTTTTGCTGCGTATTTCATAAAGAGGTTATATTATATTCTGACAAGTGCTATCTTACTGCAGCAACAGTAATATGTGTGTTGGGATGAAGTGGTAGCGTGTGCATGACCCAAATAGAATAAACAAGGAACATTACGGCTGCTCCACTGAAGTAGCTAAAGTTCTTCCTGAACGTTGCATCTCTTATCAAAACTAACTTGAATTTTATCTGTTAAGAAAAGAAAGAGAAAAGAATGAAAGCTATGGTAGAGGTTAACTTCAAGAGTACCTGTGAGAACTCCGTTCTTCTCGCCAGGCTCACTCCAGCTCACTTTCAGCGAGGTGTCCAGGATCTCGGTGAAACTCAGGTGACCTACAGCACCGGGGGCTGGATGGGATGAAGATGAATAATGAGCCTTGCCGATGGGAAAACGAGTTACTCTGCATACAGCGTGATTAACCATTCACCACTTCCCTGTTCTGATGATTCTAGATTAATGCTAAATATTCTGTACTCATGCATTTAGCATATCGCTACAACTTCATCCTGCATAAATAACAGATATTGCCTAAAGGATGTGCTACTGTGAGATACTTGTGCAGACAGCTCCCTTTGCCAGCACTGGGGAGGTGGAGGGGAAGTGACTTACTGTCCTCGTGAGTCCTCAGCGCTTTAGGCGGGCTGCGGGGGCCGTCTCCAGGTGTAGTGAAGCACAGCACTGAGGTGAAATACTCAGTGAACTTCTTCAGACTCGTCACATATCCCACATGGACACTGTCCTGGAAGTTTGGCCTTACTGTTACCATAGCAACGTCCTCCTCTTTGCCAGGCTCCCAGGCCAGCAACTAAAAGAGACAAAGAAAAAAATAAACAATAAGTAGAAATGTGAAAGAAACCACCCAGACGGCTGAAAACAATGCAAATAATTGTCACAATACTTCCGAAATCTCTCTCCGGTAGTTGTTAGCCACTCCGAGGACTCATTTGGTGTAACAGCTCCAAATATATTTAGAAAAATACCCCGAGGAGGTTTTGACTCGGGTAAGAAATGGCCGAACAGTTCCAGTAGTTTATGCTTCAGAGAGGCATGATATCATCCCATCATGTATGTTCGCCCAACACTACAGCATCAACAAATGAGATTAGGATCGACCAATTAGCCGCTCGGGTAATGAATCCCAGTGGGTGGTCGGTTGGGCCATTTCCAGTTTTTAAATGGGAGGGAGCTTCCAGGAAAGGAAAGAGTCAGTAAGCAAAGGGAATGTCAGAGGGATAAATGCTTATCCGTCTGCTGTGCTTGTCTCATCTCTTTCCTACAAACTCTGTCTCTCCTCATCATTTTCCTTCTGTCCCTGAAGTCTCACTTTGACACACTTGCTCTCACCAACCATGCTCCCCATTTCTCTCTTTACTTACTGCTTCTTAAGTCTCTCTCCCTAAAGAAAAAAAAATCAGATTTGCTTCTTACAAAGACAACCCCATCCAGCTGAGTAAGACTTGAGCAGCCAGACCCCACAAACGAAAAAAAAAAAAAAAAGTTTTATTAGAAATTGAAAAAAAAAATAAAAGTACCCTGCAGTTGTGGCTTTGTGATGCCCTGTGGGCTATATGCACAAGCGACACTGAAATGGGCAACATTCGAGAGCCCGTGGCAAAACAATGACATCCATCAGCAACTGCGTGCAGCTTCACAAAATACAGAGAAATGGTGGCAATTATACGGAGAATGACCTCCAGCTGACAAATGGATAAACAAAGGCCGCTGTTGTCATCGGCAACGAGCATTGCTTGCCCGTTGGCTTTTCTCTTCCTTCTTCCACATGCAATGACACAAGTTCAGCATTGACAGATCTGTCAAAACGGCTAGCAGCGGCTTCAGAACCACTGACCTTGTAGCCCTGGTTGATGCCGTTGATGAACTGAGGGTTAGGAGCAGTCCAGGTAAAACGGATTGCTGTTGAGTTGACCGCCTCGACCTGCACGTTGCCTGGAGCGATGGTGGGTACTGGGATGAATGATGCAGAGAAGAAAAGGAAGAAGACCATGAAAGATAAAGAGAAAACAATGCAACAAACGTGTGAGAGTGTCTTCCAGTTGACTGTTACATGTCTGCTGCATCTATTTTGGTGTTAGCATTGATCGCTACTGCACAGGTCAGGGCAGAAACCACCTTTACTCTCCATCTCTGGGTACCAGTTCTCCTTCTGGTTCTGCTTGTGACTGTGTGAGTCAATCATGCATCTTAGGGGCATGTCACATCTTTGTAAACGCCATACAACATGATGTCGTTAGGTTTTAGTTGATGATTGTGTCCAGACAGCTGCACAAACATCTTAAACCACCTTTTCTTTCCGAGTACTTCTCGATTGAACATTTCCAGCTTTTGTTTTGCTTTTTGATGCAATCCATGTACCTTAGGTACATTTTTCTCCTTAAATCACTTAACACTGATCTATACATCATAGAAGCATAAAGACATCTAACTCAAGGGATGGAAAAATGGTATATATACCAATTACAGATGACTTAGCAAAGAAATGTCTTTAAATTGGATCTGCTGGCATGTTCTCAGTAGCAGCCTGTTACAAAAACACATTAAATATCTAATATAACACAGTTAAACAGACATAAAATACTGTTTTTCCACCTATGAAGAGTTATCAGGTGGAAACTTGGTATATTTTGCCACACCTAAAGTTTTTATGTCCTTTATATTCTAGGGAAACCAGAGAAGTGGTGGACAGCAAAAGAAGTACCCATGCTAAATTGAAAATAAAATATCTACATGAGACAAAAAGCATCTGAAAATGATCCATATAAATCCCTTCAAGAGCAGAAATAGAACTTGAGAGACACATCTGGATACACTGTTTGCCGAATCAGTGTTAACAGGTCTCAGAAGTGATGAGTCCTCCCCAGCGCCTGCATCTCAACATTATTTGTACAGCGTGGGCTAATTGTGACAAAGAATGATACAAAAGACAAGGCTACAACTGAAAAAAAAGAGCTCAGGAAAGTTCTTTAAGAAGGATGGAGTAAAATTAAGAGAAAACAATCCAAACAAATAAACAAATAAATAAAAATAATAACTAAAAAATTAAATGATAATTGATAAATAAAGGGGCTCATTATAGTGGATTCCATTTGCATGCATATTTCAATAAAACCATCCATCTATGTTCTGTTTTCCCCAAAAAAGTTGTACAGTCTTCTATATTTATCAGGTTTCCAAGAGAGGATTAGATAAAGCCTTACTAAATGGAGACGTGTTCTCACCTCCCTGCAGCGTCCACTCAGTGACCTTATGACTGAAAGCACCCAGTCCTGCCCCATTAAAGGCAGCCACCTCAATCTCATAGTTGGTCCAGATAATGAGGTCCTCCAGCAGCAAGGTGGTCACATCTGGGCTAGAGATGTTCTTAATCTGGTAATCCACAGGCAGCCCAGTGAGACGATACCTGAAACACACATTAATGACATCTAAATGCTGAATTATTGATTATCATCAAAGCCTGCTGCAGATATGGATTAATGTAACGGCGTGGTTGTGGCAGCTGGCTTGTTCTCCTGATAAAGACATAGCAGCGTATTGGTGCAGATGCCCAAAACTCCTGCTAGAGGGCGACAAAGCACCAGCAAACAAGCAATTAAATACCACTGACAGCATAGATTGCTGTCTGGAAAACACCTGCGGTTTCATTTGGATATAATGAAT
This sequence comes from Pseudomugil tenellus, assembly GCA_037177515.1. Lineage (NCBI taxonomy): Eukaryota > Metazoa > Chordata > Actinopteri > Atheriniformes > Pseudomugilidae > Pseudomugil > Pseudomugil tenellus. The sequence continues at coordinate 5,206,610 of JBAMHX010000024.1, forward strand.
AAAAAGTCTGACAGGAAACCAGACTAATTACATGTTTACAGGATTTACAGTCAGTTTGGCTTATTGCTGACTGTGCCTATTAGAATCACCAAAGTTTGTTGAAGTTAACCACTAATTAAATGTTGATTTTCTCTCAGACAAAACATTTTTACATTGACAGCATTTAACTGACACTGTTTTAGTGTTCAAAGTGAAACACGCTCCCTCTGAAAGTAAAAAAAAGCCAAACACAGACGTAGATGGATCAGACAAATGCTGGTGTAATAAGATTGGAAATTAAACCGCGGACAAAAGCATTTACATTTGTTTCAAACTGAATTGTGACCACATAAGCTTCCCCCTTTATAATGAGGACATAGATGGGTGTAAGCAGATGAATTTTACCGGATGATGTAGCCCCTTAGGATGCCATTCTGGTGGCTCTCTTGTGGAGGCTGCCACTGGATCATGATGGACTGGTTTGTGCGACCGCTGGCGATGACGTTCTGAGGAGGAGCACTGGGGGGCTCCTCAGGGAGAGATACACTGTGAAATATGCAGATGCATGCAGAGATGTTGAGTACAATTACTAAAATATACAGCTCTGGCTTAGTTTAAAGTGTAAAAAAAAAAGTCAAACAGATGGTTAAAGGTTGTTTCAGCTTATAAATATTATCTGTCAATATTTTTTCGAAATAAATCTCAACATATTTCTATCAGAAAAAAGACTCAGAGACATAGAGTTTCGCAACAGACGGAGGCCTCCGCATGAATCTCCCGTGGCCTGGGAGCGGCGGGGTTGGGGGGGGGGGGGGGGGTGTTAGCGTCCAAACCTGATCAAGACTCAAACCCAAATCTTTCCAGCAGGTTTCAGAGCGTGTGTGTGTGTGTGTGTGTGTGTGTGTGTGTGTGTGTGTGTGTGTGATAAGCGGTGAAAATGTGCTATTTTGCATGTTTTAGTGCGTCTGCTTTGGGCAGGTTACAGATATGCATTTTACATTACAGTCATTTAGCAGAACATTTTCTCTGCGACTTACATCTGAGATGTTTTCACTGACCCTTGACTCAAGGGATCATTCATGCTTGTTGCCTAGGCAACAGATTTTATGAGCAGAAAAAAAAGTCTCTAAACCAAGACGGAAAAAATTTCCAAACTCAGCATTAATGTACCTTTTGCTTTGCAATTGTAGACAATAATAAGTAGACATATGTCCTACTGATCAAGAAGAGTCGGTATGATGACAACTGGAGACATTTGGAGACATTTGTCCCAGTATGGACAAATTTTTAGACCAGTTTTTATTCAAGTCAAAAAGCACCACTTTGACCAAGTCTAGTAATCATGTCTAGACAACATTTAGGCAAATGTCTTAAAGGAATTATGATCAAATAGTGAAGTGAAAGCATCATGAAGTCACGCAAAAACAACTGAACCATTTGTTACGGTTGGAAACCGGAAATACGTTTAACATCGTCTTTAACTTGGTGCTTTATCTTAATGCACTTTATTGGCTAAACATGTTATGAAAACACCATTAAGTGAAATAATCATGATCAGAAGTGTAAAACTGCAACTTGACAAATTACAGAAAACAGAAAAGCACTAAGCCGTTATTTTTGTTTGACACCTTTTGGGTTTCTTCCAACTATTTATAAAGTAGTGCATAAATAACACAGTTGTAGAGGGAAGATTTCAGGGACGATTTACCTGCTTACATTTAGAAATTCTTTTAAAAAAATGGGTACAAAGATGCAGATTAAAGCCTCCCTGTTTACAAAAGGAACATTTTCTGCATATCTTTTGCTTTAATAAAACATGCATAATGTTGATTTGCTGCAGGAAGTGATAACTCCATCTTTCACTCACCGGTCTGTCTCCTTACTGAACTGCCCTTTTCCCACATCATTGACGGCACAGAGACGGAACTGGTAGGAGCGAGCTGGGATCAAGCCGCTGACCGTCACTGCTGTGGACTCTGGTTCGATATTGGCTAGCAGGATGGCCCATGGTGCATCTGAAACAAGAAAATATTTATAATAAAGCATCACATGCACTCATTTAGTTCCCCTTTTTTTTACTGAAAACTGTGTGTCAGGCCATTTGACATATTGTCTCAACTCATGGATAAATATTGTTACAGATTTGCACAACATACTGCGAAACCTCAGCTGAGTTTACAGACTTCAGAGCATCCAGCTTCAGATCAAAAGCAGTGATGGACGTCCTTAATTACCCTCAACGATCAAATTTGTTAAATTCTATTTGAGCTGCTCATAAGTTTTTTTGCTCTACTTGCTTTGCATTTAAGCTCCTGAATCACAGAAGCCTCCCTGCATGAAGCAAAAGATCCAAAAAAGCAACATATAACTTATTCAAATTGTTGCTGCAAAGTCAATCCCAAGACTCAAGTTCCCTTTCCCCTCCTCCTCAAACATAATTAGTTATTAATAATTTAAACCCCTAAAGTTGTAAAAACTGACACACAGAGTTGGATGGAGTGCCTTACTGTTCTCAGAAACCTCCAGGATGTAGCGTATGAGAGGACTGTTGCCATCAAAAGGTTTCGCCCAGGCCAGGTCGATGGCTCTTCTTTCCGATTTGCTCAGCAGGGCTATGGGGTTCTCTGGGGCATGCGGAAGTTGCCTGCAGGGGGAAGACGGGCAGCGGGACAACTCTGATAAATAAAAGAACCTCTCCATCTTTTGCAGAAGGCTTACACAAAGCTGAATTTTCTATAACAGAGAGATCTGCAAGGCAGGTGATGAAATGTGACTTGACATGAAAGAAGAGATGATTGCTTGTCAAGATGGACACGCTGGCAAACAAAACGAGATAACTATTACCTGAAGGTGGGGGAAATAGATTGAAAGGCGCAAGGAGACAGATAGGAAGAAAATGCACAGACAAAGACTTGAATAAATGAGGCTAAAGCTCGGGATCATTAATTCATTCAGCCATAAATTCAGATAAGCGCAGACAGATTGATATATAAACCTTAAAGCAGTGAACGGATAGTAACTCATTCAAAAAAGCAGCCAGCCAACAAGGGAGCCGATAGCAGGACAATGACAGAAACGTCAGTCAGCTAGGCTAACACAGACTTAGATGTCACATTCATATTCAATTTAACCTTACTGCAGCGCCTCACTGGGGGCAAAAATAGCAGGCAAGGGAGAGAGATGGGACGGATAAGATTTGAGGGGAAAAAGATGTCTGTGTGAGGACAAATGTGTGTGAATGTGAGGTGCAAGGAAGGGATGAGGTGGGCGGGGGTCACCAGAGGCTGGAAATGTGTCAGGTGAGAATGAGGACAAGAGAGGTGAGGAAGAACAGGCTTCATTTCAGGAGAAATGAGTCAGAGGTGTTGATAAGACGAGTGTGGCGAGCGGTGAAAGTGTCTGGCTGTCGGATGTCTGCATGTGTGTTGCCAGGAACAAGCCCCTTCTTGCATCTTTGGGTTGGAAGAAAACTGGACGCAAAGAGTGTGAAAGAAAAGCTAGGGAAGTGATGAAGATGAGTGCGGGGGGTTACCTGACACGGAGGTGGGCGCTGTGGGAGTCGTTGCCTCCGACGGAGGTGACTCTGCAGGTGTATGTGCCGATGTCGCCCGACCAGGTTTGGGAGATGTGCAGGGTGCCGTCTACATCCTGCCGCATGCGAGGGATGGACTGCACATTGATCACAGAGCCGTCTTTTTCCCACACATGTCTGTAATGCAACACCATCAGTCAGGTATGCTATTAAAATGGGATAATCAGCATCATCAGTATCAGCTTAATCACATTTTAGAGGGATCTCTCAGCCTCTTTGTTATCTTCCTGTGTCTTCCATCATTACAATTTGTCACATTCTCACATATTGCATTTTGGAGGAATTAAGCTTTTAAGTCCCCATTATGCAGTCAGCACACTAATTCCTCATAGGCCACATCACATTTATGATATATGACACAAGGAACATGGAATGTTTGTCTTTTTCATGATTCACACTTTGGCATATTTAAATGAAAACAGATCAAACTTTCATTCTTTTAATCATAAAGCAAAAAAGTTGTTGAATTCTGAAGCCTGTTATAAAGAATCAAATGTCACTTTTTCTGAGCTATCCAAACAAAGCGCATTAACACAAAATAAACCTCATATTATTACTGTGGCAAAAATAGATACAGGACTGTAAAGTTTCATTTCTGTGCAAACAGAACTGCTGCTGAAAATCAGCTTTAATACATGATTTGCCCTTGAATTTACAGTTAAAGCTGAGCATCATTAGTTGAGACATTTATGACTGATGTTCCAGATGTTTGGCTAGAAACATTAAGTGATTTTTTTAATGTATAAAAAAACTCCCCCCTCACCCATTCCCATCTCTCCTGAGTAGAGCAGGTGGTTATTCTTCTCAAACTCAGGTTCTCTACCAGAGTTCTAGACTGCACTTTTCTGGACGGAGATGTCAGATGTTTCTCCATTGAGGCCTTGGTACTTCTGCAGTTTGTCATGCTCCTTTTTCCCGATATTTCCATCATTGGGGATGGATATATCAATCATTACGGCTTTCCTTTGCTGCTTATCCATGATCACTATGTCTGGTTGGTTGGCCGCCCTCTCATTCTCTAAGATGCAGAATTCCGCTGTTTCTTGCGGAATGTGGAAGAACTTAGACATGCATGTGCATCACAGGTACGAAGGGAACTCATTTTAACATCGAAGCAATAAGCGAACTGGAGATTTACTTCTGATCTGTTTCCTCGCAACTGAGGATAAAGATGTCATTAATGAGTCATTTCATCCCGATTCCTTCTGTCTTTTTAAACCTGTAATCAGAGCGGATCTGCGTTCATAGCAGGTGATGGCTGCATATCAAACAACAGATTGGAATGAATCAGAACTGCACAGTTAAAGGGCAGCTTCAGATGCAGCTTTACTTTCAGAGTGGCCTGTTGATCGGTACAGATGTTCACAGTGGTGGGTTTACATGAGTATATGAAGCACCCCCACTTATTTTCAGTCAGTATTTAGTATACCCACTTCTAAACCTGAGGGTTAGACTCATACTGTGGAGTGTTCCACTAATGTTTGTGATTCTTCACATTTCTCTTATTCCTGCAGAGAAGCTCTGAAAGTTCTTCATTCTGACCGCTTGCTTGTTTGTTATCTCATCAACACACTATTACAGTCAGATCAGGAGAGTTTGTGGCTTCATGTTAGATATATTGACACTGCTACACTTTTTGGCGCTTAGACTTCTTTGAACATTTTTCATTTATCCTTCCACAGATCAATGCCAGACATTAGTTATGCAGTTCTCCCAACCTCAGGGTCAGGGTTTCACTTTGAAACGCACCTGCAACTGCGGGATCTCCTGCATTATGTTTAATAAATTCAATTAGGCACGGATGTACTCCAGCCAAGCTCTTACAAGCTCTACAAAACGGACTATTTTGTGTTTTCCAACAAAACACTCAGAAAATCTGTACTTGCTTTCTCATCGCGGAGAAGTGTGCCGATGGATGAAAAGAGAAGTGTATTAATATTAAAAGGAAAAAAGGAAACTTGAAAGAGTTTGAAAATGTCAGCACTGTAAGTAGTCAGCACAGAAAGCCAATTCCCCACAAAAGCAATACTAACACTTACTTTAGTAGCTCATGCTTAATTCAAACATGTTTATACTCCACTTAGTTTCTTTTTGCTTTTCATTGAGGCTGGAATTTAACTTAATTCGCCTCACAGTGAATCATTTACATAAGTTGCAGTAATACTCTGGACATGTGAAGCTGTATAAACACAGTTGATAAGGAGTTGGTCAACAATACTCACTGCACCACTTAAAATAAGCACAAAAAGTAAACAAACTAGTATTTCCTTCAACTGACAATATATTATATACAGTATCATCATTAGAAAACCTGATTAGGCAAATTTACATCAACAAATAGTGATTCTGTGGAATGAAAAACAAAAATTGCCAACGCATCTCATAGTTTTCATCTTAAATCATGCATTATTTATGCTTATAGTGTTTTTATTTGGCGTATATAGATGGTGCATATGTCCTATTTAGCTGTTCATAAATACTCGTTAGCCTGAGAAAAATGCTGTTTGTGTTGAATTAAAACACAAGCTGATGTTTACCAGTGTTTATATTTGCGTACTGGTGATGCTGAGATGACATTTTGAAGGCAAAATGAGATGAACATTTTGATCTGAGTAAACAAGATGCCTCCCTGCACTTCGGTCCTCTACAAGAGTTTGCAATACACAAGAGGGAGGTACAAACAGTTTATCCGAAAAGATGTTTAAGGTCATGTATTGATGTGGTTTTGCTGCAGTGGAAACCAAAAATATTTAAAGCTTTAAAATGAAACCAACTCTGAGCTGGCTCGAGCAGCAGATCCGATCCAGAAGGGTATTACTTCAATTTGCAGCATACATCCGTGTTTGCGAGTCTTACCTGATAATTACACTGGGGTCGTGTGTGACTCCACAAGTCATAATGGCTTTAGTTCCTTTGATAACGCTCTGGTCCTGTGGGGGGGTTGTAATCCGAGTGCGAGCTGTGGCAACAAAAGGAAGACTTGAGGGAACAGCCAGCAAAATGTGCTTCCTCAAATGAACAATAGGCAGGAAAAATGGCAAATGAATTTCAGAAAAACTCATTTCAGTTGAAATGACATGCTTCTGGATTGTGTTTTAGTTTTTGATGGTTTCTTGGAGAAAACACCTGAATGATTACTCCCAATCCGTGTAGTTGAGTGCTTTGTGTCTGAAGGAATTGAGTGCATTTTATACAGGAGAATATAACTCTGGTGCTGTGCCCGGTTCTGGCTCTCACCATGCAGGAATAACAGCTTACATGCTTCCTTTGCATTACAGCGCACTGAGCATGATCACATTTAATTGCCCACCTCACTGTTGCACACTTACCCCACACAATGAGGTCAGCCGACGCCTCGTCGATGCCCCTGGAGTTGCTTGCCATGCAAGTGTAGGTCCCGGCATCAGAGATATGTGAGGGGGAGATGAGCAAACTTCCCGACTCCAGCAGAGTGAACCTGGGCAGCTGCACCGAACCGCTGGCCAACACACGTTCACCTTTAATATGCAAACAGACAGGAGAGGAAAGAAACTAATGAGAGGGACGATTTGTCAACAGAGAAAAGAGCCAGACGGAACGAGAGGGGAGAAAATTTTGCATGAAAAAAAAAACCTGGATTGTGATAAACAGGAGTTTTCCTGATCTGCTTTTGGAATGCATCATGAAAAGCCTGGCACAGGGTAAATCCTGGTGCAGGAATCTAATCAGGCTTTATTTGTTAAGCCACGGCAAACTATGGTCCCATGTGTAATGGATAACAGACTAATCCCTGCAAATGTGTGCACAAGTACGTGTGCAGCCCAGACCTTTCTGCCAGGTTATAGCTGGTCTCGGAGCTCCAGAGGTCTCGCAGTGCAGGATGACTGACATCCCGTCGATCACGGTGCTGTCGGAGGGTCCAGCTGTGATATTTGGTGCAATGCCTGAGGAGAGACAAAATGCATGAACACAAAGAATAAACAGAGCTCAGTACAGTATCTGGAGAAGGTAAGAGGGTTAAGGGGGCGAGAGAAAAAGTATCTGAGGTAAAGCCGCACTTCAAACGTATTTCCTGTAAGAAGCAGCCTGCTGCATCTCAGCATTTAGTCAGTGCTTTGTCCCACTAATTCTAAAAGGATTGACACAGCCTTCACCTTGGAGCCACATCTGTCTGCTGGCTGAGTTGAGGAAAGGCAAATATATGGAAAGGAGGAGAGAAAATGACTGAGAGAAGCATAGATGGAGAGAGAAGCCTTATACAGGTAACTAAAATCCCAATTTATGATATGCCATAAATCAAACGCTTTAACAGGATGACAGGAAACTGTATCACTCCCAGCAGAACGGAGAGGAAAGGAGGAGCCGAGTGGATCTCAGGACACAGAGGAAGCGGGGACACGTCAGAGCTGAGAAAGAAGAAAGTGATGAGATCTGGATAGAGGAGAAAGAGAAAGAGAGGCGGCGATGTCAAGGAGAAAGAAATATGGATAGAGGGGATGATTTAGTGAGACGGAATATTATGAATTCTGATAACAAGGTGCGTCGTGGAGGGAAGGCAGCAGGAACTGAGACACAGTGAAGAAAATTACATGTCAGAAACTTGCAGAAAGGATGCACAGCGAGAGCAAAATTACCACCAATTTTCAAATTCCAGCAGTGACAAAAGCTCAGATAAAAAAGAAAAAAAAACACATCTACAAATTCACAATTATTTCAGCTGCGAGTGAGGCTGCAGTAACGTGGATTCTGCATAGCTTTGCATTTGTATTACCTGGTTGGTACAATCAGAATACATCTAGCAATTGGAAGATTTGTACTCCCTTTAATGGACAATAAATCTACACGGAATGTGCTAGCTTTGTGTGTTTTTGCTGCCAAACCCAACATCTGACTGCCATCATGTGTAACATTACTGCACAAAACTACTAATCTGGTTAAACATTCACACTTTAGCATACATGGATGTGAAAAGATCTGAAAAGCTTACATGCACAAAGGGAATCTTTACAGATTAATATGATTGCACTGATACATACAACATTCTTAACTTCCAATTTGTCCAACGTGTGAAAATATCTTATTTATTGCATTCGAAGAGAAACCAAAGCAGCCAATCTGTCCCACACATTAATGAAAAAACATCTCCTAAAGTACTTCAAACCAATTTAGTGGTGACTCCTGCTACACTTAGTGTCTCATGGAACACATTTTACAGAAGACAAAAACACTGAGTCACACAGCAGCGAGCCCGTTGCTTTAACACCAATCATCAGAACTGCACGACTAGCTTCAACCCTAAAACCAAAATGTGTTCAGTTTCTAACATTTAGCTTTTAACAAATATAGTTTTATTCTTAGTAACTATGGAAATAACCAACTTGCAATGGAATTGATCCCATTCATTATATCCCTGTATGCGGTGTGTCGGGAATATAATGGTTTCATCATGACCGCCACTACCGCTGCCGGCGGATATCCTTCTTGTAAGCGCGATAACTCAAACAGTTTTCACAATTGGAATTTGATACTCGGTGTACCTATTTAGGTTCCCAAGGGGAGGATCTGTATAAAATTTCACCCGCTACGTGGCACTTTATTCACGAAAAATCAGATTTTTGGTTATATCTCTGGAACTATTTCTCTCATTGACCTCACATAAAATAATAAATAAAAGGTCATGACCTCAGGATGCATCCTGTCCTGATGCCTACCGGACTGGTTCAAAGTTTCCACACCAGGTGGAGCTTTATGACTGAACATGTGTGTCTTTATATAATTGTATTCTCTCTATTCAAGAATTGCGGAATAGGATTAGGAGCATTCAGGGATATACACCTAGCTGTCGCTTCTGACGGCATAGGATTAAGTTTCAGTTCATACTAAATCATTGTACAATTTTTTTTCCTAAAACACACAACTGCAAACTGTTTTATTAAAATAGTTTAAACAAACATAAATATAGAACTATTAACTTTATATATACATATACATATATACATTTGTTAAAAAAAGGTTTTTAACCACTTTTTAAACATTTGGATGCTCAGCAAAGCTGGGGAACAGCACATAAAGCTTCAGTTCATCCCAACGGAAGTAAGCTCTTCTCATTCAGCTCCTGCAGCCGATTCATTCCCCTGCGACACATTACCAATCTTTACATGCTTCTCTCTAAGTGTGCTGTTCTTGCTCGCTCTCATTATCCCCCCGTCAACCACTGGTTGTGTGACATTATTGAATTACAGCTGATTTATTGATGCCAGGAAAATGTCTGTTATGTTGTTTGTATATCAGCATTTGTATTTCACCTCAACATTTATATGCTAATTAACCCTGTGCTAATCACAGGCTGAAACTACCGCTCACTGCAGACATTAAACAACAGGTAGAAGTTAAGGTGTTTGTCCCATCTCAGATACTAATCATTAAAGAGAAACATTTTGTGTTGAGATATGCAAACAAACTGTCCTACAAAAAAAAAAAAAAAAAAAAAAAAAATCTATTAAAGTACCTCAATCGTGCTTTTTCATCTCAGTTTGTATGAATTCTTGTGAATTGGCAAGGAGCAAGTTAAATTGTCATAATTAACTTTGATGTTATATTAGAGGAAATATGCAGAAGTCCATTTAGAGCATTAAGCTGGCTGTCCTCCCCCTTTTCAACGTTTAAACCTGTTACCATTTCTGGAAAGTCATTGCACAGTAACATCCATGAATCACAAACAGAGGCTAAAGTGAGCTATGCGAGGATTTCAAGACGGTTTTGTAAAACAGAGGAAAAAAAAGTAGATGCAGAGTTGAAACTAAACAGATGGCCACGTCTTTAACTGCAGCAATTATCTGTGGGAATCATTTCTCAAGAGCTGCTGGAGTACTCACTGGTAACAGCCAAGTATGTGTTGGTCTGAACTTCTCCTGCCGTATTTCTGGCAAAGCACTGAAACATGCCGGTGTCATCAGGAAGAAGGCCGTTCACCTGCAAGCTGCCCCCTACCAGGACCCTGTACCTGGGCGTCTTCACTGGATCAATGGGCAAAGCATCCTTGTACCACACGATGTCCGGCTGGGGAACTCCTGCCGAGGGTCAGTGAAGGTTTGGATTACGTACACAGTTCCTTTTTCATCTGATTTCTTTTAAATACTTAAATTGTTAAACACATGTTTTCTGACAAGATTTATCCACACAAAGCACTCACCCCTAGCCTGACAGGGGATGTCTACCACCTTCTCCATCTCAGCAGTGATGTGCTTCTCTGGCTCCTTTATGAACTGTGGTGGTTCTAAAAGATGGAAAAGAAAAACAAATTATTTAAAAAAAAACAACCATTGCAAACCTGAACCATGTCACTAAAGTAAGTAAGAAGTGCTAATATACAGCATGTGAGCCTAAACAGTAACTGACAAGTAAAGAACGATGCTGAATCAAAATAGTTGAATTCTGACATTATGCAGCTTGATTCAAAAACGATTTTAATGGAAGCTGTTTCTCTAACTCATGAGGAGAGAGAGAAGACTCAGTTAGCAGTATCAAGGGAAAGGTTCATCCCACCTTGTGCTTTGAGTCACATCACAACATTGAAGACATCAAAGTATTTCAGTGGGATGGAATGAAAGTGACTCAAGCAATGCTATTAAACTGTTTCTTGAGGCCAACCATTAGTTTTCTCCCTTTTAAATCAATAACGGTTTCCAGTTACTGGCTCCCGACTTCACAGCTGCGTTGTTGCCAGAGTCGTCTAGTGAGACGAGCAATATTTACATCCATTTCAATCCATCTCTTTTCTTTGAACTTGCAAGCCTAAATGCTAAGTTTACCCCCACGGATGCGACTGATGTATGTGGCGAAATGTGGAAATGGCTTTTTCATTCACGCTTTAATGCTGATGCGAAAGCACAAGCGACAGTAAATCGAATCATTCCGTCTTTGCCTCGTGCATATCCTAATGTCTTAAAATTTCACAAATTATTATGAGGCTGAGGGCCAAAATGCAGAAAACGGAAGCAATCGAGTGTCTTACAGACATAAATGCAAAAAGTGCATTTAGGCAAAAACAAAAGCACATTTTAACATAATGCAAAACTCTTTTCTGCTTCCAAAGAGTCAGTTTTGTGTGGTTGGGTGTGGGGGGAATGAGGGGCTAATGCTTTCCATATCGCTCATGTTTGTTTAACACTTTTATATGTGTGATTAATCACAACATGAATGTTAGGTAATGACTTTTGATTTCCTCTCTTTTCTTTTCAAACAGGTTTTGTCATAAGACATAAATGTGTGAATTAGTGTGAAATTGTCGTCGTAACGAGTTTAATTAGATGTTGTCACTCATAACTGTGGACGTATAATATTATGACTGTGCCGCTGCATATACTGGAGATTATAAATGGAATAAAAAAGTTGTCATTTCTTACCGAGTACATGCAGGTAGGCCCCCGCACTGACCGAGGGCACGCTGCTGCTGCGGAGAATAGCTTCACATTCATAGTAGCCTGCGTCGCTCACCAAAGGAGTGAGGATGGTCAGTCTGCGGTTGAAATCGCTCAGGCCGCTGCTCACAATTACGCCGTTCTTACGCCATGAGATACTCAGCTTGATAAGAGGTCTAAAACACAGAGACACAGCATCATATGCATTACAGTTTATACGACCTTACTATTGTTGCATCTGTCTTCACTGTCTCATGATCATCCATTCTGTTTCCTGATGATGTGGTCGATGTAGTTGCTGGGATTTTTACCTGGCGTTGGCTACACACTCCATCGTGACCTCCGAGGTCCCCGTGACCACGCTAGTGTTTTTGGGAGGAATGATAATGGTGGGGGCGATGGGGTCCGCTGGCCCTCCAACATCTAGACACATCAAAAAAGGACAGACATGGACATGTTTAGCAGAGAGTGATGAGCCTGAATGATTGATCCTATTAAATCTAATTGACAGACACAGTGCTTGTGTGGGGGTTTTAGCTAACTATAAATTTTGTTTTCACTCAGTGCTCTCTGTGGGTGCCCATCAATGTGAAATATTGAAAATGACCAGTGCACACACTGCATCTGAGTTCTGACCGAGAGATGGGTCCAATACGATGAGACAGTGCACTGACTGTGTATAACAAGTTACCTTCTGAAGAAGCACAACCAGGGAAGGAGAAAATGCTGTTCGCCCACCATAAGGCTTAAATCGGCAAATACCCAGTTGTATGTGTGTGGACCGTGTCCGCACACCTGCATTTTCATATCTTTGACTTGCATTGCATGTGCCAGCCTCCAGAGCAAGTTTGTGTGTGTGTGTGGGCTTGTTCAGAGCATCAGGCTTCAGCCCATGGCAGTGAAAACATTGCATGTGTGTGTGCTGCTTTAGAAGTGTCAAGTCTGTGATAAACTCGCACTGATCTGTCAATCCAATCATGCCCTGGGAGTGAGCTTGTGGCTGCACGTGTCAGATGAAGCTCGAGGGCCTGTCATGATTCAGTTTCAACAATCTGGGAAATGTGCACACCCTGGTGTGCACCCATAAACACATACCTGAGATGGGGCCAATGATTGATTGCTCGTCACCTGAAAGCTGTCTGCGAGTACTGAAAAATATGCGTGTACTTCAAGTATAAGTTAAAAAAAAAAAGTTTATTTGCTTTTTTATTTAAATCCGGAGAGGTTTCAGATGTCAAATAGCTTCTTACAATCGTGTTGTTCACAGTCATCTTAAGGACAGGTCAGGATATGCAAATTCCAAAGCTTCTTACGTACTTCTCAAAGCTTTCCCAGCAATTTATAGACACAGGCTCTGTTAGCAGCTGCCAAACACTGAAAAAAGTTATTTATGCCCACATAGCAAGAGAAAAAGGTATAAAGACAGAAAAGTCTTTTCAGGATTGTTTCTACAGTTTGTGATGTAATTAAGAAATAGTGATTACCAGGAAGAGTTGAGGTGTTTTGGCAGGGTTGCTTAGGAAGGAAAGAAATATACTTAAAATCTTCACAGTGATTTAACAGACTGTAGTGGATTTAAGCAGTTTTATCGCACACATCTTAATAAAAGAATAATTTTCTGCATCCTCACAAATTATTTAATGTATCTTAACAAACTGAATATATATAAAAATATATATTCATGCAATCATGTTCAGTGCAATCATGCTTTGGATGTACGCTACTCCAGAGGCACAGGAGGTGTTTAATGTGATTCATTCAAAGAACGACTTGTGTAAAAGCCAACATAATCTTGATAAAATTATCCTGATATGGTTGAAAAAAAAGAAAAATTACTACTCAAGAAGCACAGATTCTCCAAAACCCTTGGTTAAATAAAAACCTGAGACTGTCCACTCCTGTAAAAGTGTTAGAAGCTTTTTTGGAGGAAAAAAAATTCCTTGAACCAGATTGGACATGTTGGTTGCAAAAGCTGCAACACTTTGACATGGGTGTCATTTATAGACTCTTTTTAGATTCAAACTAACCCTCTATTGGGTGAAAAAATCATATTTGGTCTAACTGGAGATGCCTCAGTATGCTACACGGTGAAATTATATAACTTGACTTTATAAGTAAAAAGGCTGATATGTAGAAATTACACAAAAGAGAGGATAAAGAAAAAAAGTAGCCAATGGATGAGAAATATGTAGAGCTTTGACCTCTGTATGAATCTGTAACACGAACAACAGCAGTTTTCTAAGGGTTCCCGTTGTCCTCTGTGGTTTTCAACTCTTGGGCGAGTACTTTCAGAGCCAGGAAAGCTCCTGGGAAAAGAAGCGTCAGAGACGTTGCTGCAGAAGCAGCTGCTGTGGCAGATACTGACAGTCACTCGCGCTCATACGGTGAAATGCCAGCACTCACTCAAACACACACACACAACTTTCCCAGCAGCCTGAGAGTATGCTGAGCATGTGTGGCATGTTAATGTTAATACAGGGCATGTTTCCATCAGACCTGCAGAGCTACAACCTCCCGCCAGGCTCTCTATAATCTCAACTTGTGTGTGTATGCATGTGTGTTCCAGCACTTGTATAATCAACTCAACATGTGCCACAGGCTATTTCTGCTCCCTTAAGTTGTCAACTTTAATATCTTACCCTCGTCCTCCTCACTCCCTTTTATAATGAACTCAGGTCTAATGTGTCATGAGATACTGTCTGTTAGGTTTTCCTGTTTATTTCCATCTGTCTGGCCCAGTCGGACTCAACTGGTTTGGCTTGTGCATCATGTTATTTTGCTTCGGAAGTTAAAGATGTTGGTGAATA